>VZTF01004203.1:498373-616372 GCA_013397755.1 Cnemophilus loriae
CAGTGACACAGTGGGAACAGGGAATAGGAGCTTGGGTTTTGGGGTTTTCTATATTCTATAGACGTGGACATTTTCATTTGAAAAGAAGTGAAGAAAGCAAGCAAGCAGTAGAAAGCCAGCTCTGATTAAATCCTGAGCCTCTCAGCTGTTGCGTTCATTTCCTTTGCCCTGTTTGCCTTCCTTACTGTCTAAAAAAAGCTTCTCCACAGTGCAGGGCCCTTTTTCCAGGGGTGGGGGTGGGATGGCAGTGGTGCTGGGGATTGCTAGATCTCTGTGACTATCGAAGGCACTGCACTGCTCCACTCCAGCACTTGCCCCCACTTACCATCATTTTCGTGGCAGCTCTGGGGAGCTGCTACTGCCACATCCACTGGTGTATTTCATCAGGGAGAAAACAGGTACTGGACCCCTATTCTGGTTTTGTAGCACTTCTTCTGAGCTAGGGGTGGAGGACCACTCACAAGGCATACGAGGTGCAGTCAGAACGACCCTGTTTCGTGCCCTGCAAGGCTTGCAGAGTTTGTGTGCTCAGTGCCTGATTTCCCCTGCAGGCAGAAGACCTGCTCCCGGAACAGAAGCATTTCCAGACTTATTTCTGTCCTCTCATGTGAGAGCTACGGGCTGGTTTGATCATGTCTCAGTATTCAGAGATATATATATATATAATTTGTAGGATGACTCCGTCTCTGCCTGGGACTGTGTTTGCTCACACACATGCACTCGCACAAACTGTAGGTGGCACTTTGAGAATTAGCAAAGACGCTGCTGTGTCCTGTGCCGGGGCATGGCTCTGTGCACCAGCCAGGCGGGGAAGGAGGAACGAAAAAATGGATCAGTTACTAGGGAGAAAGGCAGAGAGTGAGCAGAGCCTCCCTGGGAAAAAAACCTGCTCGTTCCTCGCATTCGCTGGGATGCGGCATTCAGCTGCTTCCAGCCGGTGGGAGAGACGTGCCAATACCCTGTACTTTTCTTTACAGTATGTTTTATTTATCTGCCTCCGAGGAGGAGGTTTGCTGTAGTTATCACCCCAGGAGTTCAGCTGGATACAAATGTTAACCAACTGGAGGGGAAACAGCTTGCTCCAAAGGTTTTATCGTTGTTTAGTACACAGCGAGCGAGTGCCAGGCGCAGATTATGCATTTACAGAGCTCCTGGCCCTCTCCTGCCAGAATTGTCAGGAGAGAAATTCAAACCACACTGATCAATTTGCTGTCTGTCAGCAGCTGGGAGCTGAAGGGCAACCCTGGATCGATCCATTCTTCGAGCACTGTCCTCATTTCAGGGATTACATGGTTTCCCCTGTGCTGTATTAACACTTCAGGTGCTGGGTGTTGAGCTCTGCATGTGGTTATCACTTCTGCATGGTATCTTAGAGAGTGTAAGTATATTCAGTATTTGAATCTCACACACAGTTTGCTCTGTAGATGTTCAGTGTTGCTGTATATGAGATGGAGGCTGGCCTCTTTGATTGTGTGCCAGAGGGACAGGGAGTCCCTTCTTTCATTCAGCATAAACCTAGATCTTGGAAATTATTCTGTGCTTTTCATGAAGCTCTGAATGCCTCTGGAATTCACATCCCTGGTATAATACTAAAGATGAAAATGGAGAGAAGTTTGCTGCAGTTCACATGCTGAGAAGCCAATAAACGCTTCTCAGCCTGCTGAAGTGGCATCACATGAAAACTTGCAATGTTTCTGGCCTTTCTGGCATTGGGAGAGGATATGTGAATGTCATCATTCATTTTTAAAAACAACTAAGCAGCTTAGAAGTCTGTAAGAGTGGGGCCATGTGTGAAGAGTTTCAATCCTTTGTGTTTTGGAAAGTGTTGCTGTCTTAGACTTTGGAGATGACCTTAGGATCCCCTTTAATATGTCTCACTCAGCTGCTCTCAGCTGCTGGGATGTGGGGCCCAATAGCACCTGAAAAACCAGCCATGGGAGGGAAGTGCCATTTTATGGTCATGCGGTGTATTCTCAGTTGTTTGCAACGAAACTTAGCAGATGAAAAGGTAGAAGTGGACTGGGACCATACCCCTGTAAGCCACTGGCAGGGGCTCTCGGAGCTATGCCTAGTTAGATAAACAAGGCCCAGGGAAGAGGTCGTCTTCAGCTGCTGCTCCTGCCTAACCAGTGCTTGTTCTCATCATCTGGGCACTGGGTTAGGATCCAGTGTCAGTCTCAACTGTTATTGGCAAATTATTTCCATTCCTCTTTCTTACTTGAGCACCTTTGTGCACTGATTGCTGCAAGTTTGGATAGAGCTGGGTGAGCAAATGGACTTCTTTTTGCCAAAGGCCATGGCCCGTATTTATCATCCACCCTGCTGCTGGTGAGTCTGGAGTTCTCTGCTTAGGGAAATGAGCTGCAAGTGTGTATAATGTGGGCTCTGCTGCAGTCTTTTCTTTCTTACTCTTCCCATTTTGTTTCAGGTGGATGCATTGAAGATGCCACTGTGTTCATCATGGTGTTAAAGTGGAAGACTGCATCTTGCCTGTATCAGCACAAGTAAAGGGATTTGCAAGACTACCCAGGACCTTGCATGAGCACACTTGCATGTAAATCTGCATTCGTAATCCAAGGTATATCTGGAAGTACTTGTCTAAGAAGTCTACATTTCAAAAAGGTGTCAAGACTGATAAACCCCCAGGAGCATAGCATCACCCCACCCTATCAACATGAAGTTTTCTAATGATGAAAACAGACATGTAAAATCCACAGCTTTTTTTTTTTATTCCTCCCCCCTCTCCAAACTCTCTCAAGTATGACATCAGCCTGAGCCCTGCTCATTTGGACCCTCAGCCCTCAGTGCCAGATGCGAACGGAGCTGGCGAAGCGTGCTTTGTTAGCTTTGATTATGTTCAGTGTGGTGTGGCACAACAGCTGCAATAATTGAGATAACCCCCCAGCTCGTGTGGGGGGCGGTGATGTTGAAGGAGAGGGGGGAAGTGACAATGAAGGAGAGCTGGCAGCACAGCAGCAGGAGTGCTGTAGTACAGGGGCATCTCAGCAGCCAGCAGGTTTCAGCAGCTCTTTGGGGTGTTTGTACCAGGTGGGTCTGGCCCAGCACTTGGGGGAGTGCCGTGGAAGGTGCATCTTCACAGGCTGTGTTTGCCTGAGGCTCATTTATCCCTATATCACCTGAGACCACTGGGTCTGGCTGTTTGTGAGGCACAACTCACTGCCGTGCAAATGTGCCGGTCACTTTTCACACTGAATATTCACAAGGTCCTTTGAAAACCAATTCTGCCTGAAGTCTTGTTCATAGAGTTAATGGAGGGTCACAGTGATGGCAGCTGTGAGCAGCCACTCCTTGAAGCTGGCAGAGAAACCACTCCTGAAAAGCACACTGAGATCTCCCTGCGCATGCAGGGACCTGCAGGAGCACTCTGCAGGAGCAGCCTTCTTAAGGATTTGTACTGCTTTATCTTAATCAAAAACATTTATCTGAATTTGGAAGAAGTTGAAGCCTGACCAGGTTTACTCTGTTTTGGATGCAAAGACTGTTTGTAAAATCAGCCAAGAAACAGTGGATCCTCCCCTTAGTTTAGGCTTGCAGTGCACACAGTCCTTCCAGGACCAAACATGTGTGAGGCTATTTTGAGATTTACGGGGTGGAAAGCAGTAAATTAAAATGTCATAACCATAGTGGTTGTGAAGTCTTGGAAATCAGAGGTGATACATATTCTCCAGCTAGGGGTTATCCCAGCTTTCAGTTCCACCCAACCTGGAATTAGGATTTCCTGAATGGTAACTAGCCTGTTTGCAGCAGTTACATCCCATTTCCAGCATTTGTCATCAGCCCATTAAGCAAAGATACAATTTGCCTTTTTGATCTTTATAGGTCTCTTCCAACCCAAATCTTTCTATGATTTTACTTTGCTTCTCCATCATTCTGCTGTCCTTTCTTTCTGTACCAGAAGTGATACACCTACTTCTGCAGGTATCTACAGTTCCAAACCAGCCTCTGGACCTCAGGTAACTCTCACGTAATCACATATTTTTGCTTAAAGAAAAAAAAAAAAAGAAATCTTAAAAGTAAGCTAAAGAGGCTGTTTTGGATGCTACATGTATATAACTGTATAACAAAACCCCTAACATGCCACAGTAAACTTTACTTAACAGATTGCTTAATCTCTACAAATGTTAACCTCCAGGTTTTTATTTACTGAGCTGGTGTTTTATGATGCCATTGTCTAATTGAAATGTGTTCATTCCTTCTTCAAGTGCCACTGCTAAGCAATTTACTGATATATTGCAGGAGGACTGGATGGGATTGTCTTGATTTCAGAGTAAACTTGGGAGACAGATGGTGTTCAGACAGTACAGATGTGACAGCTTCCATTGCTTGCTTTATGGAGTCTTTCTTGCCAGCTAAGCACTTTTGTTTTCAAATAGCAAAACTGTGATTTTCAGAGGCACCATAGAGAACAGGCAGGAGTACAGGAGGAAGGAGATTTCGATCTGTGCCTCTTCAACAATGTGGGAATTTGCTTCCAAAACCAGAGCTGGAGTTTGCTGGAGCCCAGTTCTCATCAACTCTCGAGCTCAGGCCATTGCACAGACAGGAACAGCTTGGACAGTCCCAATACTTCTCTCTCTCCTGTCATACTGCTTGTCTGGAGCTTTGAAAAACAAACCTATGGCTCACTCTTTTGCTACAGAAAGGGAGATCGAGGCTCACAGAAGGGATCTGAGCTGCACAGCATTGGGAAGCAGGGGGAGGAGGGCTGGGAATGGAGCCCAGCTGACCTTGGTCTGGAGCCAAGACCAGCCCAAATCACTCTCCTAAGTGTGGGTGGGAGCAGAGAGCGAGGGCAGGCAGACCTGGTGGAAGCAGACTCCCAGAGCCAGGTGGCATTTTCATTCCAGCATTCAAACACCTGTAGATCGGGGACATTCAGAAAACAACATTTGCTAGCAATGGTTTATTTCCCTTGTACAGCCCAGGTGCTGAGGCAACAGCAGAACTGCCATTTGACATCCTTGGTAGGCTGTTGTTCACCACAGGGAGAAAGAGCCATGGTGTATTGCATGGAGGGAGGATTACTGGTTCTTTTCAAACTCGCTCTCTTGGATTATCACAAAGGTAAAGAGCTCAGCAGAAGAGGTGTAGTTCCATTCCTTCCCTATAAAGCATCTTGTGGGCAGTCTTACTGCAAAGTTGTTGTGCAGCTCAGCCAGGAGATGGGTTGGAGCCTTTGCCTCTAGCAGTCCTTGGGGCTCTGCAGTCACTGTGGGTTCTTTTCACCACCAGCTACCTGCCTGCTATTCACACTAAAACACCAGGAGACAGTGATAAGGAAGGCCAGGTCTGGCTCTAGCCCATTTCTTAGAAGTTGTTCATCTTTCATAAGCCAGTGCTTTCAGCAGTGTGTGTTAGAGAATGAAATCTGAGCTGCTCTGAAATCCATGGGACTTGTGCCAACTGGGCTGGAGTTTCAGCCTGGAACAAAGACTAGAGCTCTCTGAAATACTGCAAAATGTGAAATTTTGGCCACAGGCCTCTCTCACTTTTGAATTAAGAGCTGTATTTATTTATTTATTTATTTATTTATTTTTACAAGGGGCTTTAGAAGCCAATTTTCCTCTCTGTGAAGACAGCTGAGTCTGCACTGCCTGCCTTGGATACTCAGGGCCACTTTCTGGACACAATTTACTCCCTGCTCTGGCACCAACCTGGCAGGACAGATGTGGTTGGAATAAGATCCCTGGTGAACCCAGAACAGAGATGGGCACAGCAGGCAGCTTAGCCCAACACTGCTATGAAATCCAGGCAGCTGAGGGCCAGGCAGGCTGTCAGCAGCTGCTGCCATGCATTTCTCTCTGCACACTGCCTGTGGACACGTGGCCAGGGGATCTTGGGGTCTGCCATGCATTTCTGTCTGCACATTGCCTACGGACATATGGCTGGGGAATCTCGGACAGTCCTGGCTGTCTCTAATAGGATTAGTTAGCAACAGTGCTAGAAATACTCAGAGCAGCCATCTGTGGAGAGATGACCCTGTCTCTGTGTGTTTATAGCAGCTGCATAGCTTTAATGTGTTTCTGTTCATGGGCTGTTGTTAATTTTCATTCATTTCATATCATTCAATGGAGAAACGAAAGTCTCTGGTTCAGAGCAAAAGCCACCCTAGGACTGTGAGACTCTCATCAATCTTACAGTGGCAAGAAATCTTCCACAGTCAGGAGACTGTAAGAAGGGATCTTACTGTTGTGTCTGCAGTGAGAGCAGCAGGCACTGAGGACATGGCCTGACACTGTGGATAAGGTGGTGGAAGGGCTGTCTGCTCCCACAGCAGCAGCCTTGCCACCAGCTGTTGTCCTCACCTGCTCCCACCCTGTCCCTTGTGCCACTGCTGGCTCTTGGCTGCTCCTGGGGTGAGTCTGCCTCCGGGGTTAAACCAGCAAATCATTTTCCTTTGGTTCAGTGCTTTGGCCTGGCTCAGACCAGAGACAGCATGAGCACGAGCCGGGACAGCCCCAGCCCTGGTTTGGCAGAAGCCAAATTGCCTCACCAGTTTCACTCAGTCTAAGATATAGAGACAAGCTCCTCTCTGGTTGTAGACCAAACCCAGCTTCAAACCCGTGGGTGGTTGGTGCAAGGACACAGCATGAATTTGCTCTTTGGTTTCAAAAGGGATGAACTGTCAGCAGGAAATCAGCTGGGTTTGGCTTATTCTCTTCCTGAAGGTGCCATCTCTCTTGCAAATTACTTTGCTGTTAGATGGCTGTGGTTTCAATTCATAGAGTTTCTAACATACTTTGTTGTTTATCAGTTTATGCCAGGGACCCATTGTTGTGCTGTCTGACTACAGAGTGCCAATATAAGTGTAGACAATCCCGAAACTGCAGTGCCCACATTCCCAGTGCCAATTCCCTCTGCCTCACATGGGTATGCTGTGTCAAACCAGGTAAGTGCGTAAATATTGAAAATTTAGCAATTTAGCACACGTGCAAAGGTGCCAACTGGCAAGAATCCTCAGAGCAATAAGATGAAACATTTTGAGTTACAGAACAAAATGTCTGTGCTGGGGTACTGAAATACATGTGTTTAATGTGTTGTTACTGAGGTTTGGTGGCAAACCAGAACAAAAGCTATTTAAACAAATCCTTGCTTCATGTAATGCTGCTGTAGTCTCAGTCATTGCCCAGCATATCATGAAAGACAATATTATCCAGCTTTTGAATTGGTTCAATTCCAATTACTTTTCTGCTTCAAATATTAAGAAGTATTTTTCAAAACAAAATCAGTTTTGCTTAGACATTAGGGAAAATAAAGTTAGCAGACATCAGAACTCTGTCTCGGGAAATTTGCTGCAAAGCAGGTACAAGTATAACAAAAGTAATTATAAGTGAGTGCTGATAATTTATTTACTGGGATAGTGGCATTGTTAGAGATGTCAAAATCCTTTTTTAACTGTGTCTGCACAAGTAGGTTTTTTGAATGGGTTTCCATGCTTCCAGCAGTAGGAGAGTCCAAGTTTCTAATGAGGCTGTAAGAAGTACGAGGACTTTTTCATGGGAGCAGGGAACACGAGTCACACTGGATTTTGGAGAGGAGCAGTCCCCATTTGAGTTTGGCCAGAAGGTCCATGTCAGACTGGGCTCCTGAGTGAACACTGATCCGTTATCTGGGCTGCATCACATTGGGGTGGCTGTGGAGGGTTTAGTTCATGAAGTGACTTAATAAAAAACTCTTGTAGAGGAGACAAGGGAAATGCAACAGAAGTGATGTCCAATCAAGGACAGGTTCCTCTCTGAGGGTGTCATCATGGAGCTCACTTGGAGCTCCTGCCTCTGGAGAACTCTTACTCCAGCAGGGAGCTGTACTGCATCCCAAAGCAACAAAGTACGTACGCACTTAAGAAACCCAAGCTCAGCTCCTTTCACAAACCAAAATAAATTGTTTCCATGCCTGCCCGGATTCTAAATTAGCAGAACAAACAGTCATTTAAAATGAATGATTTCAAGTCAGAGGAATACAAATCAGAGACTGTGTTTTTTCTCATTGGAAAAATACTGTTCCACCAAAAAATATTACATAGATTTTTAATCTTCTACAGATGGGATAGAAGATTATAAAGTGGTCAAGAGACAATATAACATATTCTGGCTCCACATCTGACATAGCCAGATATTGACAGATCATTCTTTTTGGTGCTTTTACACATAGCAAGGGTTGTCAGCTCCAGGGACCACGTTTTTATTTGGCTTATGTGGCCCTGCACCCAGAAAGATTTTACCCCATAATCCGCCAATATGGGCAGCTTCTGTTGTTTGTTGTGCTGTGTAGGAACCCCAGCAGCTCTGACGAAAGACAGCATTCAGGTTTTGCTGGTGGTGCAGGAGGAAGGGAGGAAGGAGTGCCTGTGGTGCCCTGTTTTGAAGAGGAAGTAAAACAGAGGGATCAGGCAACATTAGCTAAGGCTTCACACAAAGATATTTGGAGTCTTTTCTACAGCTCTGCCTCAGCTGCTCCTAACTCCTGAGCTTTGGCTCTGTCTCTGTCTCTCAGCAATCCTCACCAGCCACGCTTTCCTTCATCTCGGCCAAGAAATCATTTTTGCATGGAACGAGGTCAGTAGGTGATCTTAGTTCAGAGGTCTTCTGAGGAAGTGCCAATCCAGGCAGGAAAGCTGTTTGGAACAAGTTATAAGAGGTTACCCTCGGGCAAGTAAAGATGTGTGATGAGCACATTACTCCAAAGGGAGCTCATAATTTGATACAGACCTCTGGAAGCTACCAAATTCCAATTGTGCATACTAAAACTCTGAACGCTTCAGGTCTGATTTAGGCTGCTGCAAAGTCAACAGGAGTCTCTCACTGCCTCCAGTGGGCTTTTAATGTGATCCTTATTGAATAAATAATCAAGAAGTAAACCTGCATAGAATCTGATTACCTGGTCTGCAGCCTCTGAATGAACTCTCTGCTGCATTGTGGAATTACAACACTGGCATGTGAGATCCAGTAAACTAAGAGCAGAATTTCCATTGCCCAGCTGGGTACCTCTGGTCAGGCTAATCTCTGAATTCTGCTCTGAAATCACCAGTCTGTGTTACACAAGAGGTCAGACTCTCTGATTTACAACTGTCCCTTCTGCCTTTAGTAATCTGTGATGAAATCTTTTATACATGAACTCTAAGCAGCTGCAAGTGCCTGCACCAGCTGGCAAATCTGCCCCACAACCACTCACCCTTTCTGCAAGTCACTGTGGCTCCAAGGCTGCCAAGATGGTGCTCTGAGATGATCCAAAAGATCTCTTTTATTTAGCAGCACAGCTGTTTGTTATTCTGTCCAGGAGCAGTAAAGCTATCAATTGCACAGAAGGACAACATTTTAAAGCACACTAAACAGCAAATAATCCTCTGTTCAGGATATTAAAATATCACAAACCACAAATTTCTCAATGTTATTATTTTGTAGCAGACATCTGGCACCCCAGTCTACAGAGTGAGGAGGTGATGTGCTCACATCAAGCCTGGGTTAAAAGGGGATGTCCTGATACCCTTGTGCAGTCTACTTCCAGTCAGGAATTGCTTTTGCAGACCCTTAATCTCCAATATATTGTCTTACAGTCACTGCCACGTTTGAATGGCATGTTTTGTTCCCATGATGAGGTTGGATGTATCAGGTGGAGCCTTGGCCAGCGTGTCTGACACAGACCACCTTGTGATGGAGAGGGTGTCTGAAGCCAATCTTTTATACATTTTTTGACCCATCTACCATTTTTGGAACTTGGAATAATTGCTCTAAGTGCTTGCTCGCACAAGGTCTTTGCCCTCAAATTCTCAAAAGCAGTTTTTAAGGTGCTGACCATGTCAAGATCTAAGGCAGGCTGACTGCATGCACGATGCTCTGCTGTCATCAGAGGTTCCTGCAGGGCCAGATCCGTGCAGACACCACCTGTGCTGGCACAGAGGGGATTACTGAGGAGGGAAGAGGGGTACAGGCCTATAGGCATAGACAGACAGACAGATAGACCCACTCTCCAATCAAATCAAAACCAAAAATTTACAGTTTGTTTTTCTCAGTGCTTCAACCAGCAGAAAAATGCTGGTCACACTGTTAGACAAAACCTACAGATGTGGAAAAGAGTAACCTCCCTGAAGTTAAGACAAGGGATGAGTGGTGTCTTCTGGCTATAAGTGTGAGATTTTGGAGACAAAGGAGGACAGATTCCTGCACTGTACTCTGGAAGGATACTGTATATCACTTTGGGGGACACAGGAGAGGTGTCACATAGTAAATATAAAGTCTGGATTTTAACACCAAGAGTCTTCTTCCTATTTCCTGTGATCCTCTGACACTGTGCAATCATTTTATAGCCCTGAAAATGATGGTCAAGGTTTGATAAAAGGTATAATTCATCAGTATGTACAGAAGCCTCTGCAAAATCCAGATGGGAAAATGACCTTGGTTCCTGCAGTTAAAGAGAAAATGAGGCTTGGGCCAGATTAATTCCCAGGGTTGCACATTGATTTCATTGGAGTTGCCCTGAGGGTGAGTTTGATTCTCAACTCCTTAAAGTTTCCAAAACAAAGCAGAATCCAGGTGGGCAGCAGTATGGAACTGATGGCCTTTTTTTGTTTGGGTTTTGGGGGGTTTTTTGGTCAGTTGTTTTAGTACAAGATACACATGATGTAAAATTTATTCCTGCAAATCTGTAGGAGCAGGCAACTATTTCACAAAGAAAAGATAAAGCCTTCACCAAGAACCAGCTCATGCTGACTTTGGAAAGATTTCCTTTTACTGATGAACGTGTCTTTCTGTTTGAAGTACCCCCAGCTTTGACTCTCAGGACTGCATCCATTCTGCCTCTCTCTGAAGCCACCACCTGCTGATGTGTTTGCAGTAGCTTGTCCCAAGGAACATATTTCTGAACAGAAAACTGGTTTTACTGAATTAATAATAAGTGGGATCAAACTGCAGCAGTTGAAGTTAAATTTCTACATGGTGTGGACTCCACAGTTTGGGCATGCCTAGAGCTAGGTTATTGTGTTCCTTGGCCATTACATATTGCCAATACTGAGCTTTTTTCTTATTTAAATGCTAACAATTTATTCCAGGCCTATTCAATTCTACAGATGGAATAAAATTCTGAAATAGTCTAGTGTTTGCATTTGGAGACTCAAGGAAACAGAGGTGAGCATAGAATTTAGAAGTTGGGTTTGGTTTTGTAGAGACAAATATGGAAGTGGAATCCAAACATGGTGATTTAAACTAGGCCCTTTTCCATGGCAAATTTAGCTCTCTAAGTACCCATAAAGAGCTTTCCCTGGGAAGTTCTGGTTCCACACCCTGAATGCACAGTTTGAATTCGGATTTAGGTCCTACCTGGCAGCCCATTGACCTTGCTGGAAGAATCACATGAACTTGCCAGTGAAGGACAAGCCTCACAGTGCCCTAACTGTGACCTTGTGCAAATTCATTACATTCTCATGTGAAAACTCATCTGAAGCCCAGAGGAACTGAGCTGGGAGTCACTAGAGTATCCCATCTGTTTGTGAGATAATGTTTTCTGCTCCTGCAGCAGAAGTCAGTGTTTCCCCTATTAGTTCTGCTTTCTGTGCTATCTGATAGCAGGAAGAACAAAATCCAGTGAAAATTAAAAAGTGAAGAAAATGCAAAGTTAAACACACCTCTTTTTGATCTTCAAATTGAGTTGATGTCAAGTAAAGCTTATTCCCTGTGTACTGGCTTGCTTCTTTGTTTAATGGTGAATTGAGTGAAACTATTTGACTTGCCAGCTTGTGAAGTAAGTTGGAAAATAAAATTAATAAGTGGCAGTGTCAGAGTCACAGCGTGTGAGTGACCCCTGCGAGGCGCAGTCGAATCGGAAGCTCTTCCCCTTTGCAGAGTCCCGTTATCATATGCTCAGATCACTTCATAAGCTTTGTGATCCCCACGACCCCTGCTCAGGCTGCTCCCGGCACCACAGCCCAGGCTGGGAACAGCACAGGAGGGGAGCTGACATCTGTGCATCTCAGACTTTGGGGTTCTTGCTGTGGGCTCTGCACGAATCAGGGTCCTGGGAAGCACAATTGCTCAGGACAACGAGCTTTGTTTTCCTGTCTTTCCTGGCATGTTTGGAGGAGACATGAGGTGCCCTGGGGAGGACTCTGTGAGGAGCCCCTCTGGCTTGAGCCATCAGCTGGAAGCCTGAGCAGGGCACTTAGTTTGGGGTCCCACTGCTGCCCGAGCAGGAACTGCTCTGCCCTCTTTGGACCAGGGGCCCCAAGGACTCAGTGAGGAGGATCCCCGAGGGAAACTCAGACCTCTGAGAAAGGAAAGTTGTGTGTAGGAGACAAGCCAGGAGCTGGATATAGAGACTTAAATGTCACCAAAGTCCTTGCTTAGGGACTGGCACTAAGATGGATCCACTGGTTGCTTTTCTCCCTGCAGTTCTTCTTAGAGCTCAAGGAATTAAAATTCACTGAAGCCTTAATTTTTGAAAGTTATTAAGTCTGACATGATTTGTCCTTCACAATGTTATTTAGTTGGACTGTCCAACGTGTTCCTCCTCCCCAGTGCTGCCCCTTTATTCTTGTATCAAACTATAAGAAAGAGGGGTCGTAACCACCTCCCTGAGACGCAGATTGCACCCAAGGGTAGCACAGCAGAACCATCCTGCTTTCTTCTACCAGCTCTGCTCAGTATTTAAACGGAGTTATTTAGTTCCCACGGGGAAAATTGTGCTAGAATAGAGAAAGGCACAGCACGCAGCTATTATTGGGGCAGTGATTGTAATGAGCATGGAAAATGGAACAATATATAACCTATTCTTAATAGACTCTTGGGAGGGTTATCCTCTGCTATTCCTCCGATCCCATACCCAGACACTGGGGGTTTTTTTAATAATTGATAATGCCTTGTTTTTTTCCATTTGTATTGCTCTGTAAACATTAATGACATTTTCCAAAGATGGATTATCTCCGTGCCTGCCCCAGAGTATTTTGAATAAAACAAACTCCCTTCTTTCTTTTCAAGCAATTGTTTGATGAGAGATCCTGTCCTTTTCAGAAAGGACATTTGACCATGGAAGGTCAAATTTTTCTGCACTGAAACTCCAGTTGTCTCAGCTGGGAATGCTCTGGAGTCTGTGTGAGCTCCCTGTGTCATCACCACAATTCCTGGTGAATGCAGTGGTGAGATGGAGCCATGCTGGCCTAGACCTCCTTTGCCACAGAGAAAGTGCCTGAAGTCCAAGAGGGAGGCAGGCTGGGAAGATGTCCAACTTTCTGTGCACGCAGCAATTCTTTATGCAACCACCATGAATAGAAATCCTCTGTCCTGAAATGGGAGTTATTTAGCTTTAACTTTGTGGCCACAAATGTTTCAGCAGTTTTGAGTTGTTCATGGTGTGAAACATGATGTTAGAAATGTATCAGCCTGGCTACGGGATTATTTTGGGGTTTTTTCCCTTAATAAAGGTGTGTAAGAAGAACATGGGGAAACTGAAGGATGCCCATGACTGTAGCTCAGCAGCTGAAGCAGAGCAGTCAAGCTTTACTCTGTGCAGGTGAGGAGGATGTGAGCCTTAATGCCTTCTGCTCCATGGAAACAGCCCTCCATCGCCTTGAAGGCTGAAGCACTGGTGGTGGGAGAGGGAAATTGTGAATGCCATGGAAACATCCCTGCTTCACTAAGGAAGTGCAGTGCTGTTTCTTTTGGTTTTACTCCTAGGTGTGTGCAGTGGGTCACCCCACAGCAGCAACTAAACATTTTGTTTCAGTTTTGGGAGAGGAATCTGTCCCTGAAGACACTCACTTGTGTCTTTTCTTAATTTCCTTGATGCAGTGACATACAAACTGATCCTTGCCATCTAGGACCAGGGCTATGCTATGTGCCAGTTAATAGAGTTTTAGTGCTGGACATGTTTTGAGGCCAACATCTCCCCCGTGTTAAAAGAAGTGTATTTTAGTGCATGCCCATTAGTAAAGGTTGGGTTTGTGTGCTTTAACTAATGAGAATTCTATACCTTCTTTGTTTTAGGAAGCGTCGCCCTCATGAAGATGTTTGATCATGCATCCAGGCTGCAGTTTTACTGTCGTGGAACCAGGAAGGACAGTGCACTTTGTTTCCTGCTAGTTCTGCTCAGCCTTGGGTGCTTACACCATCTCCTCTTCAGCGTTGCTCAGAGTGTGGCAACGATGCCTTTCTGGGGCAGTAACTCTCCTGGTGCACAATCAGTGCAGTTTAAGATATAAAAGTGTAAAGTGAAGCCCGTGACAGCTTGAGGGATTGCGTGGGCCTTTATCAGCCAGAACCTCTCTGAGCGCGAACACAAAAATGTTGTTGACAGACAACTTTCATAAATTGCTTTGTTGAGTGTCAGCTTCACTTTATAGCACACTGTCACATGCCAGTGCTGACACTTGTGGCAGAACTTGCTGGTGCAGTATGGCATGCTTCTCTGTAGCTTTTTCTGTGTTTTCTTCCTAGGAAAATCCTTATGGTCCAAACTGGAGCCATTTTATCAGGTTTTGCCCTTGATGCATAGGTGACAGGGGATGTTTTGCACAGCATGTACAGCCAGAACCATGCCAATATCACGATTAAAAACAGGGCAAAACAAAATGAATGCTTTAAATGTACTCATGTTCCTGTGAAGCATTTTCTGCTGCTGGACTTCTAATGCTCAGAGAGCAAAGGTTTGCTGCAGCCTTACCAGAGTCAACAGTAGCTATGGGCCAGGTTAGACAGAAACATCCTTCTATTTTATAATTTACTTTTCTGTGCTAGGTGTTTGCCCAAAGCCATGCCATCATAGCAAGAGAATTTGTCCTGCTGGTATCACATGCAGCCAGACAAGGGTTGTGGTCACTATAATGTTAAACTGAGTCACAAAGCTTCCTAAATGGTTCTTGTATGTGTGGCTAAAGAAAGAAAGAAACCTCCATCACTCATCAAGACTTTAACACCAAGCAAGAAGAGTGAGAAGCAATGAAGAAATTGTAGGAACTTCAAAGTAAGCAAGAAAATTCTGTGAATTCCCCTTTTCCTTGAAAATTGGGAAGCAGCAGATGGATAATCAACAAAACCCGCATCACCTCCTCAAGATAAGGCCTGGGGACAGAGCTTGCAAGGCACTTGTGTAAAAAAAAATGCATGAAGACCTACATGGTATCTACAAGCTGTGGATCCCCTGGGCTTTCCCAGGCATCTGGAGGGTGTTGGGGCACCTGGAGCCAAGCAGCTCCCAGTCAGCAGCTGGTGCAGGTGGACACTGTGGAGCTGGGCTGTGCAGCCTCACTGGTTTTTGGGCTATCGTGATGTCAGGAGTCCCTGCATTACACCACAAGCTGACTTTTGCAGCTTTCTAGAGGTCAAGAAAAAGCCTAATATTTCCTCAGGGTTTTTATCATGGTTTATGCCATCATATGTGGTTCATGGTTAAGAAGGGAGCAAGGAGAGCCAGCACTTAATTTCACCACATGGCAGAAGACCTGCTCTGAGGTTGTGCAGACACTGGGTGAGAGCAGGAGCAATTGGATCTTGCTGTGGGCAAACTCAGTGAGTGTCACATGAAAGTGATTAGCTCAAACTCCATGGAACAAAGGAGCAGATTATTTTGACTTTTAGGCCTGAATATGCCATTTCCAGGGATTTTTGTAATGATTTGGCCAAACACTATTAACAAGGCAAAAGCCCAGTGGGGGAAGTGGTAAGTGAGTTCTGCAATGGAAAAATTAGAACATGGTAGGACTGGGTGTGCTGTTGCCCACAGCTTTTTGGGGATTAGGCAAAGGGCACCCTGCATATAAAGCCACAGCAATTTTTAGTCTCTCATGCTGGAGCTGCTCTAGATGACATCAGTGCCCTTGGCAAGCTGCCCATGGCTGGGTCCAGAAGAGGTTTGTGGTATCAAGGTGTGCTCTGGGTGTTCTGTTCTGTGGTAGGTGCTGTGCTTTCCCTCCACCAGGGCAGCTGGAAAAGCTGTGGCTCAGTGCCTAAACCATGGCCTGGTGTCTGGTGACTTGGTTAGTTCAGGAACCTGCTAGCTCAACATATTGGCCTTGAGACTCCATTTGTTTGAGTGTACATGTCTTCAGTGAGCAAGCAGTCGCCCATCCTTTAATTCAGGGTGCTCTCTAGTTTGTGAGGGAGCTGAAATGTAGGCAATGACTTACATCAGATGGGGCTGGGTGTGTGTTCCCAAGCTGAACATGTGTTAGTGACCTTGCTCCAGTGTCGTGGGGCTGGTGGGCAGCAGTAAGGCACTCTGACATAATGTGTATGTAGCACGGGGGCGGTTGCCTGCTATAGGTGCAGCACTGGGCAGCAGAGCCATGGCAAGAGGCTCTTTATTTCAAGGTTTCAGCTTTTCCAAAACACAAAAGGACATGCTTGAAATTCATTCCTTCGTGCTGATCCTGGGAGTCTTCCATAACCTTGAGATTTGGCTGTCTCTTTGCTTCCTGTACGGAGCCGCTCACCGAGCCCTGACGCACCCCAGCACTGCCTCATATGTGGAGAGGGAGGCACCTGGGGCAGAAGTGGCTTTGCAGGAGCATTGTGGCCAGCCCTGGCACAGCCCTGGCACTCCCCTCTCCCACTGCCACAGCAGCTCTGCCTGTGTGGCTGCCAGCCAGCTGAGGCATTGGCCGGGATGGCACAGGAGCCTCCACAATTAAGGTGGTATTTGGAATTTCACACGTGCCCGTTATGAGTGATGCAAACGCCCACCTGGCCTGTAACTGCAAGGCTTTAGGCTGGTTCCCTGTGTATAAAGAGCTGTTCTGCCCCCTCTCCAGGCCCTTGGGTGATTGCTTTTTCCTTTTGTTTCCACCCCTCGCAGGACCTGTGCCCATGGCTGAGCAGCAAAGGCTTCCCAGGCCCCTCAGCCAGGGCAGTGCCTGTTTTTGTCACAGCAGCTCCATCGCTGCTCGTGCCTGCAGGCCCTGGCTGCTGAAGGCAGTCAGAGACTGGAGTTAATGTGTGTGATCAGAAAACGGGGCACCAGCCCACACTGCCCTGCTTCAGTCCCACCCAGCAGCAAGGGTTCACTGCTGACCCCTGACCCACAAGGAGAGAAAGGGCCAGACAGGGACAGCCTCGCCAGTCCCCACTAAAGCCCTGCTTACGGCAGGTGGGCTCAGCACTCGGCATCCCTCAGCCCACTGCCCTCTTCCTGGCCTTTCCCCATTTGGGAATTCATTGCTTCTGAAGTGCTTCTCCAGCATCACAGCAGACACTGGCACTGGCAAGACTTGTGCCCACATCCATACCCAGGCTGCTGCAGCATCTCAGGGGCCTCAGACCATCACAGCAGTAAGGCTGGGGACAGGAGGGGTTTGCAGCCTCCACTCTGAACATGTGTGCTATGTGTGGAGCCAGAACACACAGGGAGACCCCAGCTGCTAGAAGGAAATGTCCTCACCCTGGCACAGCTGGACAGGCACAGCCACCCATGTTCCTCTATACCTGCTCCCTCCTAGGCACACTCCATCTACTCCCTTCCCACATCCCTCTTTCCATTGCTGAGATCCTGTTACCCTCTCATACGGCGCATGCCTCACCACTTCCATCTGACAGCAAGGATTTCAGTAGCATTTCTTGATCCGTTTCATATTTTAAAGCAAGCAGCTATCCCTCCTGCCCTTTATCTCCTAACTCTACCCTAATAAATATGATCACTTCATCCTGTGAGACCTGAAAACCCATTTCTGAAATTCCCCTGGCAACTAATACAGTAAAACAAGCCTATAAATATAAATAATTATGATAAAAAGGCATAAAATGCCAGACTTGGGTCAAAGATACTCACGGAGTGACATTAGCAACAAATAACTATGCAGAGTTTGAATGTAGATGGAAAAGGTTGAATACAGCGTAGCTACTTCATTGCCCATAACTGTCAGGCTCCTAATTCGGGCAGGCCATATTTTACTGATAGCAGAGCAAACACAGTCATAATGCATCCCTACCTTTCCTGCTTTGTGAAAAATCCCATCCATCCCCAGGGAAGCAAGGATGCTAAAAAGAGTGGTGTGAACGTGAGGTGAAAGGATAAGACAGAAAGCACAGTCTCAGGATGCAATTCCCACGTATTTGTTGCACATCATATGCTAAGTTCAATTTTCCAAAAGCTTTGTTTTATTTTTAAAGGTAACATCTTTATTATTATTATTATTAGTAGTAGTATATTTATTAGTTATTATTATTATTATGCAGAGATGAGATTTTTTCCCTCTTTGATCACAGAGCAAACAGTTTGCTTTTGAAAATGTTAATGGAGTCCTGATTTAAAACATATTTTCTTCATTTTTGCTGTTGTTGTTGTTGTTTTTTAAAACGTTGAAACAGGCAGGATCTGGGTTTCGATTTTCTCGTCCTACACAAAGAAAGATTTTGGAGTTCACACTCCAAGCCACTACCAGTAGGTCCTGCCTTGCTCAGTTGTCATCGTCTCAGTGTGGTTTCGCCAGGTGGGGTGGGTAGGTGGGTGGGAGGGGAGGAGTTGGAAGAAGGGAGGGTATTTGTCAGCTATGTCGAGTCTTGGTTAACAACTTTGCCTCCATTCATGGTTGGTGTCCCTGAACTTTTCCTTGAGCGTCCTTGTTTTTCTCCAATTTCATGCAGCGATGGCTCTCTGTACATGCACACTGCAAACAGAAGAGACACCCATTAACAGCCCTGAAGTCACGGACAGTCATGACTGTAACAAATTATTTCTTTGTATATGATGCTGAATTCCAGCCCCGTTACAAACACACACACATACACACACTTAACCTGTATGACCCAGCAGCAGATCCTGTTACCAAGCAGGATCTGTTTACCTGCCCTTGCTGCCATTTGTGTCTGTCTCTGGATTCTTTCAAAGGCAGAGAGAAATAGGGGATTGACTGCTCACAGATAAATCTTTCTAGGTTTTATGTGCTTTACAGTTTTTTCATGTTATATTCATATATATAAAAGAAACGTTTTAGCTCACAGAACCATGTATTGCCTTGAGATGTTGATTATCATCTAACAACAGGTCCAAGAATGACCCAGTTCCCAGCCCTTGACCAGCAACAAAAGCCCTTGAGAGATCTGAATCAAAACTACACCTGCATCTGAGCCATGCAAGCATTCTGGGTGCTGAGCTGTGGATCTGAAGTGGTGACTCAAGCCCATTTGGCTTCATCGGCCGAGAGCCGAGGTCTGCTCTTGGCACTTCCTATTTATTCCTCTGTAAATCAAGCCAGCCAGCCAAGGTCAGGGCTGTGAGCAGACACATGGGATGAGTTCAGTGACAGCAAGTCAGGAGCTGTCCCAGCTCTGCGTGGTCGTCTGGCAGCACCTGAGAACAGGGTGACTGGAGGGCACCTTCTCTCCAGACCCTGGCTGCGTAGTGCGTGTCCTACAAAAATGTACTTGCTGGAGCCCAGACAGGTGGAGAAGGCAACGTCTGCCCAAGGCATGGCTCATCCCCATGTCCTGGGCAGGACAAAGCATTTCTCCAACTCACCATGTGGACTAAGTCCTCATGGCTGTCCTCATGCCATGTGAGGTGTGCCAAAGCAGAGGCATGGGCTGGCTCACACCAAGGAGAGCATCTCTGATGAGCTCACTGCAAATGTGGCAGGGTGTAAATGTGATTGAAAGAGTGAGGAATCTCAAGGGCAGGCACAGTGGAGTTGAGAACATAAGGTAGGGCCAGACTACAAATGTCATGTCCAGATCTTTGCAAAAATTAGGAAGTGAAGAAATGATTGTGTATTGCTTCATTTTGTAAAGCTGTTACATCACAAACAATGGCACAGAGCTCCAACACAGGATAGAGCCTATCAGGGTTTGGTTCTGGATAATCAAGAAGAAAAAAACTTTAAAAATTATTTGAAGAAATGAAAAAAAATACCCCATGTATGAAAAGGCAATGTAAGTGCTTGTATCTATAATCTCCCCTGATTTGCAAATAAATCCCAGCAATTAGAGGCAGGCTGAAAATCACATTATTGCTCTGCACTTTTACTCCTGACTAGAGAAACAGTTACAGCACTGTGCAACAATACAGGACAGAGATAAAGTGCAGTCAACTGTGTATTAATAGGAGGGATATTGAATTGAATATATGAGCAGTGGAAAAATATTACTTCTCCCATAGAGTATTTTTCATGCAAGGCTTTCAAAGCAGTTTAAACACACACACACATACACACACACACACACACAGACACATACACTGGGTCTCCTAGCAAGGCTCAAAGGAGTTACTGCTCGGCAAACTGTTATTGCTACTGGAGCCATTTTTTTCATGAAAATTAGAAAAAAGGAGAAAATGAAGGTCCAGGATGAGCACTGCCAGGACTGCCCATCATGCCCAGACAATGGATGCTGCCTGCACGCTGCAAGGACAAGGTGTAGCATGGCAGCAACAGATGGAAAAGGGCTCTCACATCCCCTTTCAGTCCTGAGCTGCCCCCCACACCTCGGAGAATGCCACTCAGCAACATGGTGATGGTGAATTTGCCTGTCGTGGCAAAGTACCCAGTAAAATCTTAAAGGAAGTATGAAATGGTTAACAACTGAGGAAAACCTGTGCCCTTGTGATTTTTTACCCTGAGCTGCAGAGCCTTTGGATAGCACTGAGGGTGTGCATCACCTCTGTGACTCACCTTATTCTCGGATGTGATGTTTGCCCAGAAGAATTACGTATTTGTGCAAGTGTTGTCCCAGTGCCCCTGACATTCCCCCTGACATTCCACACACAAAATTTTGTCTCAAGTGCACTGTTGCCTTCATCCTGACCTCTCTGGTCCCAAGCTGGAGCTGGAGGGACCTCCATGAGCTCTTCCCCCAGACAGCTGCAAGTACCAAGTTCATCTCACCCACACCCATCCCCATCCCCAATAACCCATCAGGCTGGGCCAGATGCTTAACCACAAGGACTGAGCACAGGTGAATGCCTGCATGTTGCAGCAGAACCACACCATGTTGCCTTTCCCCAACTCCCTGCCTCTCACCATGGCCTTTGGGCAAAAACCTTGAGCTACTAACAAGGCCCACAGAGTAATGAATATAAACCAGGCTACAGAAGTAAACAATGTTTGCAGCTACAAGTGAAGGAAACCCTGTACCTGGCAAGCAAGTAGGGCAGGAATTATAAGTTTATCTTCCAGTCTAGTGCATTATACAAACACTGATGTGGGGCATGGCTGGAGACTCCTCACACTGAGCTTTACAGACAGAGCTATCAAAGCCTCTGTACCAGACAGGCTGTGCCAACAGCCCATGCCAGAAAATCTGTAGCAGTATAGGACAAGCATATTTTCAGTATTTAGATACACCTACAGGATCAGTGTACACAGTACTTACATGACATCATGAACAAGAGTTGCTTGGATATTCTCCTACTCAAGAGGCTTGTGCACATGTGCTGAGCTGTGGCCATGGCTCAGCAGGGGCTGTAAACGCCCTGCACTGTGACACACAGGTGTGTACACCTACATCTGCACAGACACAGGGCTTCAAGGACAGCCCAACATGTTGTGCAACACAGGCTCTTGGACTGCAGCTTGTTCCTCTTTGTACTGAGGAAGTCTGAGCGTGACTCACACAGGGAGATGTTAGTCATGGACTGGGGAGGGGGTGTTTGCAAATGGACTGTTGTGAGTGCCCAGATCTTCCCAGCTTTGAAAGTACATCTTTGGGGCCCAGGACTCGCAGCACTCACTGGCAGGTCTCTTCGGGATCCCTCTGTGTATGTGTGTGTATAGACACACTTCCCTGTCGCCTGCACCGAGGTAAAGCAGCAGCAGTGTGACAGTCGGCATGCCTGGACACCTGGGAGGTCTGCTGGAGCATACAGCACAAGGAGCTTTGGAAGGATGAGCAATTCAGCTAGAACAAGAGTTCCCTCCCTGCTTTGCCTTGCTTCTCCCACCCACTCACACCCACACATCAAGCCAAATACAGCCCTTAATGTCTGGAAACCAAGCTAATGCTTTGGAGTTTCAATCAGATAATCAGCTCCTATGCCCCAGATTCCAATCAACACATCCATATTCATGCTTTAATTGGAAAGTACTGTTAGCTTGATCTGCTGAAGAGCTGCAGGCATTAATGGAAGGGGGTGAACGCAGTGGAGCTGTGCCCACGTCTGGTTCTTGTGGCCTTTGATTCCCTGCTCCCCTGTGCAGCAGCAGTGCCTGCCACTCACAGGCACATGGGAAAAATTTGCACAAAGAACAAACTCACCAATTAGGAAGGTGAAGGGTACAAGTGAGGAGGAAGGGGGTGACAGGTGACTGAGGGTACAAGTGAGGAGGAAGGAGGTGGCAGAGACCATTCTTCCTGAAGGCAAAAGGTGTGGAAGGGGCTGCCTGTCACCCAGAAACAGCTCAGACTCTTGCCTACATGCTGGCACAGGATCCCACTCTCATTTCTGCTTCCCAAACATGGCACTGGCACACCACCCACATGATGACACTGAAATCACCCTGGGCATCAGGGACTGCCTGAGTTTGGGAAGCATCATTTTGTGTCCTGACCCCTAGTATTTCTCACTTGGCATCGCTTCAAGTTGAGGAGGTTCAGGGGATGCAACAAACTCCATTTCCCTTCTCTAGAATATGGCAAAAAGCTTATTAAGCACCCTAGATATTTCCCATACATCCATCTTCCCTCTGTGATTTTCCTTACCATCTTTCCTTGACCTTTGCGAGTCAGGAGGAACCAAAATTTTTCTAAGCTGCCATTCAGCAGGTGGGCAGCCCTGCAGGATCACCACGTGCCCGATGGTGCCTGGCTGGCTCTGGGCAGAGCTGGAAGCACATCCTCTGGCAGCAGCCCAGAGAAGGGCTCCTTCCCTTGACAGATGCCACAGCTCTGGGTGTCGGTATCTGCCTGAGCGGCTGCGTTTGCCAATGCTTCGGTGCAGAGAATTAATTGCGTGAGCAGCAGCACTCAGGGGCAGCAGGGAGTGAGTGATTAAACACCCTCATTTTCTGCCTCTAATTACTGTGTTCTAAATCCCAGGTGATGCGTTTCAGAGGCATTTGAGCTCATGTTTATCTGGTGGTAAAATGTGAAAGATGCTGCCAGGTGGAATCACACTTTGTTCAGATAAGAAAGGCAGCACAGGATAGCAAAAAGCCAAGCAAAATCATGGTTAAAATACATCGTGTTTGCCATCTAATAAGATGATCAAGAGTCTGATAGAGGAACAAGTGAGTTAGTGTGGCATAGAAAACATACCAAAGCCTGCCCACCTGGAAGACAGACCCAAGAGAGGAGCTGTGTTAGCAAAGACTGATAGAGTGTGGAGATTTTGAGGCTTGATTTTTTAAGAATACTTTTTAGGATGTTGGGAAAGTGACATTTTACATGGGCAGGTAGTAATAGGACAAGGGAGAATGTTTTTAAACTAAAAGAGGAGAGATTTAGATTAGACATTAGGAAGAAATTCTTCTCTGTGAGGACAGTGAAGCACTGGCACAGGTTGCTCAGAGAAGCTGTGGATGCCCCATCCCTGGAAGTGTCCAAGGTAGGGCTAGATGGGGTCCTGAACAACCCATCTGAGGAGAGCAGCATCCCTCCCCATGGCAGGGGGTTGGGACTAGGTGTTGTTTAAGATCCCTTCCAACCCAAGACCTTCTAGGATTCTATGCTTTATGTATTAAAGTGATACCTTTCAAGCATTTTCACGAGGCCTACTGCATTTTCCTAGTCAACAGTGTGTTGTACTACTTACAACATCTGAGGACTCTGCCCTGAAAAAACTTGGATGTTACTTCCCTGAGGAATGACACTGGGAAAGATTTGGCTGCTTGGATACTCATCAGTGTACAAACAAATGGATCCAGACTAGCCATTAACGGGTCACCTTCGTATCTGAGATGTGTTCACATCATGAGAGCTGAAGCACCATAAATTCAGGCTTAGGGGTTGCTCTGCTGACTTAGATGGAGGAAGAGTTTTCTGCTTCTGTGGCCAGATTTGCCACCCCAAATGTTTTCTAGCTTGGGCCAGGAGAAAGAGGAAATATAACTCTTTGTGAGAGTGATCTGGAAATTATGTCTTCAAGGAGAAGGAAATACAAATAACAGAGCACATCCACAGTAAGCATCTGATAATATTCCTACTTAAATGACTGGAAACTTCTCACATTGTTTGAGATGGATTTGGATATTTAGAAGAACAAGAGGCACTGTGGATGGTAGGGTTGTTCCAGCACTAATCATTACAGACACTTAAAGAGACTGAAATTTCTCTAAAAGATTACTTGTTGTCCAAGTGACAGTTATACTCAGCCTCATTTCTTGTGCAGTCTAGTTCAATCTCGATGTCTTCACTTCAGGGCTCATTTAGCTCGAATAATCAGTGATCAGAAATAAAAATATCGAAAGAAATGTGTTGCGTATGTGTTTTGAAGCAAAACTGGCACCACACAGTACATCAACTGCTGCCTACCAGGCTGTTTGCCTTGGCTTTGCCTGTGCACAGATGGGAGAGGAACTTAACGTCTCCCCTGTTATTACTTACTAAGTTTTTTGTGCTTTCATATTGATTAAGCTTAATCTTATTTCCAAAAACAAACAGATCCTACCTACACTAAACTAAAAAAACCTCCTACCAACCAAAACCCAAAACTTTTCCAGTTGGTATCTATTGAGTTTTGCACAGAATACCTCCAGCACCCTGCCAATCTACGCGAGTCAAAACACTGAGTGTTTAGCACAGCAGAAAGCCATAGCTGCTAAAAGCCACAGATAACACACATCCATACACAGGTACCACTGTGTATATATGCATGTGTACTCCCATGAGTACTTAGA
Organism: Cnemophilus loriae; assembly: GCA_013397755.1. Lineage (NCBI taxonomy): Eukaryota > Metazoa > Chordata > Aves > Passeriformes > Corvidae > Cnemophilus > Cnemophilus loriae. The sequence continues at coordinate 523,137 of VZTF01004203.1, forward strand.
AATTATCTGTGAGGATATTTCTTATTTATGTATTAGTTTGCTGTCCATTTGCCATTTCAAGGAGACTTCTGACTTCAGAAAGCAGGATGCAGCAATGGGAATCAAATGAGCTTGGGGAGCAATCTGGGCTTTTTTCTGCTTCCCTTCACTGTGAACACTCTCTTCACTAAACTGCTGCATAATTTTTTTGTACATCAGAAACAACTGGGAAGTTTCATCTCAGAGATAACTGCCATTGAGTGGTTGGTGAAGTGATTCCTAGCAATGGATGTGGCATATCTCCTTCCCAGGGGGAGCAGATTCCTCCTTGCACACATTCCTGTGTCAGCCATCACATAGCAGGGCTAATGCTGGTGGTGGTACCCACCAACTGGAAACCTGGGGGTGTTACCGTGGATGGAAGCTGCAAAGTTACTGTGGATGGAAACTGTGTCCTGAATAAGCAGCAAAGCCCACACGCTGGGGCAAGCCACAGCATTCTGCAGAACCGACATGCAAATACAGCAGGAGAGTGCTTTGAGTATTTCCTTGGAGTCGCAACAAAGAGAAAGAAGCTGTTAAAACAGGGTAGGAATTGCCCCTTTTCTGTAACATCTCTGCTTGCAAGCTCTGCTCACGGGGATTTTGATGGATGCGGTGCAGAGAAGTCACGTGGAGATGAGCGCGTTTTACTCCAACCCTCCCCGCAAGCCTCTGCTACCTACAATGAATCTCAGGCTTGGGAACAGAGTCCTCCGTCTGGAGTCACAGTCCCAGACAGCTGAATGCTTTGGGAAGCTGACACGTGCCTTGGCTTGGGAGACTGCCAGCTCTTTGATGCAGCAGCGCTCACAGAGCCTGACTGCAAAGCATGTGGAGGAGGGAAGGAGTGGAGGAGCCCTTAATTTGGCTGCCAACTTCCAAAGCGCTCACTCGCTCGGGAGGTTATGTGACAGCTGTGATTGAAGCAAGTGTGGGAGGATGCAACTGCGGGAAAGGGAAGCTCTCGGCCTGGGCTGGGTTATTCAAAATGAAAGCCAGAGCAGCATTTGCTGCAATGAGATCTCTGCTGTGGGTCAGGCAGCTCCATTAAGGCAAGGCTTCCCACGAGGAGAGCCACAGGAATGGCCTACTTTAATGCATGCAGAAGGAAACTATTGAGCCGTTCAGCAGACACCATGCATGCTAGATTAAAAAAGAAGCCTGGATTCAAGGGATCCCACTGATCAGTGTCAACATCCAGCCAGGCAGCAAACAAATACCAGAAGGAGGTGGAAACCCAGCTCTGAAAGCTGGTGCTTGCAGAAGACTCTCCTCCCGGTCAAGGCAAGAGAGAAGCCAGTGACCAACCCCATGCGTGAAGCAGGCCCTGTTCCTTAGCAAAACACGAGGGCTTAGGGCACCAATCCCACTTATGCTTCAGATCAACAACAGAAGGTTCCTGGCTGCAGAGAAGTTGTTGAAAACAAGCACAGGACAAGCAGCTCCAGGCCATTCTCTGCTCTTTCAACATTTCCATTTCCTGTGCAAAGGCCACAGATATTCTGGGAATGCTGCACTGAATTTCTCTCATGCTTTGCTTCAGATGGCCTTTTCCTCACATACCTGCCCGTCCCTGAGCTGGGAAGCTTTTAAAAAGGCTACTGCTATGTGGAGTGAGCTGTGGCCTCCACCACTTGTGAGTGGTACCTGTTAGGAGAGCATCAGTTCAAACCTTCTCCCACAGCCAACATGGGGCAGTGAGAGGGAGAACAGAGCTGTGCAGCCAAGACCAGCTCTAGGCTGCTGTGCCCCTGAAGGAGACAAATAGCAGGACTAAAACGGGGTCAGAAGGGCAAACCTAGTTTGAGGATCAAAAAGTAGTGCTTTTCCCAAGCAAGAGATAAAAAGTGTTGTTTCCACAATCAAGTTAGTACCTGTTAAGTACTAAGCTATCTCTCCACTTATCAGGGGCCAGCCCACAAAAAGCAAAATGTCCTGACAGGAGCCTGAGGCACACTTCAGAGAGTGTACAGGCATCAGCAGGAGGGCAGAACTTCAACTCCATGACTTTCACTGAAGCCTCACACTGTGAAGAAGACATATGGCATGACAGCATCCCATCTAACTTTGGACAACAACTCTACCCCCCAGTGACAAACTAGGATGTCTTTACATATGAGGAAAAACAGATTTAAGTTATCTCAGGGTAGATATATAAAGGACATCCACAGCTGTGCTGGTAGAACTCATTTTTCTTCTGTTACTATGAACGGAGTGCCAAAGTCTAAGATCAGGTGAGATAAATCCTGTCTCTACTGACTCTATATGAGACTGGAAACCTACTGAAATACACTGGCAAAATCCTCTGAGAAGACAACATAATGATCACTGCTGCATCACATTCCTTTGGAACTGCTGGCTGCTTTTCTTTACCAGTAATTTCTTGTGTTGCTGGGCTTTTAAATTCATCCTTTAGCACCCCAAAGTTAAGAAACCCCTTTGAGACTAGAAGGAAAGCAGAGGAAATGCTAATGGTGCAGCCCAGCACTTATCTGAAGTGTTACCAATATTTCTCCGTGCCTTCTGGTCTCGAAGCCCAACACCGGCACCCAGGAAACCCCAACTCTGAAATTGCTAACTCCCCCTACCCAAACCCCACTGAGGGACAAAGTGGGCAGGTTCCATACCTTCAATGGGTTTGGGTACAAAATGTGATGAGGGTTTGGTTTTTTTCACTCGGTTTCCCTTCATAATTTGACCTTCTTTATTGAGTCCCAGGAACCACGCTCGTCCGGATTCTTGCTGCCGGTACAGCGTGGAAGAATAAATAACGTAGTAGTTTTCAAAGACAGATTCTTTAAATTTGCACTCTGGTGTGAAAACATCCTGCAGTAAGAGAAAGAGAGAAGAAGAAAAACCAATGGAAGAATTAATCACTGATCTTCTAAATTAGGCGTCACTGAGTGATACACAACGGTCACGTACTGCAGTTAACAACAGAAAACAACGGGCATCAGCAATGCCAGCTCTCAGCAATAACACTCATCTAGAAAACTCCCAGCTGAAAGGCAAGGCTCTCCTTCTCTGGCAGAGCTGTGGTTTGCAAAACAGCCTACAGTGAACAGGCATGAACAACGTGCAGGAAAAGTCAGAAATTCGCCAGGATTTAGACTGAAATATTAAACAAAAAGAAAGAAAAACAGAGCTGAGAAGCAGAGACAGCCTTGCCGTTCTTGATACCTTTCCCTGGCTTTGCTCATGCCTTCCCTGTGATGGGCAGATGTACAATGCTTGTTATCTAAAATATTGAGGTTTCTTCAAATTCTTATAGGCAAAGGGCAGTTTATTGAACCACTTCAGAGGATTCAAAGAAATGAGAGTACAAAAGCAAGTAAACCATTTAATTTCAAAAGCATTGTGAGGAAATGCTGGCACAAAGCCTGGAAATCTTTTAATAAAGAGAAAGAAGTAATTTTAAAGATTCCTGGTACAAGTATTTCTTCAGGTACTGAGAAGCATTTCCACACCTGCACTGGAGCAGAGCACATATGGATCTGTCCAGGACATCCCCTGAGACTGTGATGGCTGTGGGAGTGGCTGTGTCTTTGCCACTTGTGCTGGCTTTGCATGAAGTCTCCAAGACAAAACTACACTCAGCTGTGGACCAGTACTTTTGAGTACTGTTATGTCCCAGTTTTCAAGATTTTCACAACAGAGAAACGTTAAACCTCTTTTAAAAGATCTGGCTGGCCAAGGGATTCTGTGGCAGTGAGCTCCCAAACCTTCAGTGAGTCAGATGTTGTTGTTAGTGGGTTGGGTCTTCTTCCCGGACAGAAAACTTATCCTGGCCAAACAAATTCTCCCACTAATTTTCTAAAAAATATTCTTGCAAAAAAAGTTCAAGCCACAATGAAAATTCATTTTCTGAAGCAAAACTCTTTTAGCAAAAAAAGCCCTTTTTACAGGTCCCAGACAAAGCATTTCTGAGCCCTGTGAGTGAAGGCAGATGCTTCTACAGGCAAGTGATGCTCTCTCCCAAACCTTTGCCACTCCCAAGTCTTTGGGAGCTTCTCCAACCTTGCCAATGGAAAACCCATGACCAACATCTGAGCAAAGCATCTGGAGTAATGCCACAGATTTACTGCAGACCTTGTTTAAGAGTGAACATTCTGAACATTCAGCAACACTCAGGAACGTGTTCCTAAGCGATCTGGGGGTGATATAAAGTGTTGCTGGTGTGACAATAAATCCAGCGTGCAACGGACCCGCAGAGCCTGGCAGGCTTGAAGCTACAGAAGATAAAGCACAGCAGAAAGCACAGAGCTGTGCTGCACACGTGAATTTTATATCAATCATTAGCACTACACAGGTAAAAATACCATCAGCAAAACGGGCCATTTTGCCTTATCTGAGGGAGTCCTTCTTGCCAGAGAAATAAATATTTTTAAAAGAGAGTGAAACAAGTTAAGAGACATCTAGATGACTTAGAGCACTATAGAATGGTGTTTGAAGTAGCTTCCCAAAAGAACAGTGTTTAAGTGTTCCTTAAATCTGCCCTTTATCTCCAGGCTTTGTCTTGCCTGGGAAGGCGCAGCTCACCTGGGAGCTGGGTTTGCAGGAGCTGCCTCTGAACTGCTGGCTTGGGGGCACTCCCTGGCTCCAGGCCCAGCCAGGCAGCAGCTCTCAAACCAAACTGGACAACTCAATCCCCTTTCCCATGCCTTCATTACCCCATCAATAAAAACTTATCAGGAAAATTCCCTTTAGGGGGACTAAAAAGTTGGCAGCCTGTGAAAGATAGCTCCCAACTTGACCTAAACATGGAATTAAGACCATTTGCAATGAAGAAGAAATATAAATGCTAATGCATTTTGAAAATGTAGCTTCACAAAGAAAAAAAAAAGAGATTTTAATTAAAAGTTATTGCAAATTAAGTTTTCAGCTCAATATCTACTTTAAAATTACTGCAGTATAATATTTTATGATGTGCAGCAGTAGTTCATAAAAGCAGATGCTGTATTGCATACCCACTTGTACCAATAAGCCAACAAAATTCTTATATTATTTTAAAGCAAATGCATGTAAAGACATCAAAGTAATGAAGAATTAAAAAGAATAAAGAAAAATATATTGATTTCCTTTAAATGTTTAAGCTCCCCCACAAGCAAACAAAAGCATCCCATTGGTTTTGTGAGTTGGCTGGTTGATTCCTCATCCCCCATAATTCCGTGGAAACAGCACTTCAGGATATGAACCATGGCAACACTACTATGAAACACCCCAGCTCTGTCCATTCAGCAGCTTAGAAAACCCACAGATTTGACAGCTAAGTTCTAGTTAAATACTACTGTGTTTATCCACTATTACCCTTCTTCTTATGTACATCACCTCACCAGCAACAACTGTGCCATGCAGGGACAGACACCCATGGGACACTGCTCATCCTGCCACCAAACTGACACGTCCCAGGGTCCTCACAGGTCTGAGCAGCAGAAACCTCTGTGGGCACTACCATGTATGGACTTGATGGACTTGACACAAAGAGCAAGAGGATGAAGAAGGAACCAGATGACCAGAGAGGAGACAGGACAGAGGAGCAGCACACAGGCCACTCTCCCAAGCACTGCCTGAGGATATTTAGAGTGTTCTCTAAATCTCATTAACATGCAAACCCTTATGTTTTTCTTCACTGGTATCTTCTTGGTGCCCCATGGCCAGCCTTCAGGTACACTGCATCATTTAGTTTCATCACATGCCTTTTGCTGTCAGCTTTGGGGCTACCAATAACAAAAGGCTATTGGGATATTAATGGCAGAACCTCTCTACAAGCTTCACTGTCAAAATTAATTGTCGCAATTATGCTGAATCAGGTGGGAACTGCTGTTTCAGTTGTCTTAGGCTGAGAGGAGCTGGGAAGAAAGACAGAAGTGCAGGTGAGCATAACAGGCTTTACAATAGCAAAGCAGTTTGTAGCAGCCACTGCTGCACAGACACAAATCTGAGATAACAGAAGGTATTTTTGGAAAATCACTGATCTATTGACCAGACCTCTGGGGCATGCAAGATCTAGGGTTTTTTTATTTGTTTGGTTTTGTTTATAAGATAAATTCACTGTTGATGAAATGTGCTAGACAGGAAGACCTGGAGTCCAATACTTTCTCTTCATCTCAGATAAAGAATGAGTAAACACAGCAAAGGGATCCTCAGGCTGTGCCCCCCACGTGCTTCTGACAGGACATAAGGACATCCTGCCCCAAAGGTAATGCTATGGTAAAGCCATGGGGTCATGAGCACCACTTCACTTCCCCATTTGCTGCAGAGACCTTTGGAAAGAGGCTTACAATGAGTCCCACTCAATTATTTTTCCAGCTTTCTCCTTGACTGAAATAGCATGACGAGGTACAAGACAGTGAGAGGACAGATGGCTTCTATCTTTTAATCACCAGTCTTTTTTCAGTCTTTAAACAAAGAAATAAACAGCTACTCAATTTTCTGCACAAAGTCCACAGAGGTCCCCTGTGTCATGAACTCAGCTCATTCAGAAAGCCCACCAGTTCTTCTCATTAAGGAGTATGCTTGTGATTTGTAGAGAAAAAAAATTCTCTCAATTTAACTCAATGTGAAATACGTCTTTGACTGAATTATTTTTGCATACAAAGTAAATAAATACATTTATTTGTTTACCATTTGGAGATTTAGAGCCTGAGGTATTTTGTTAAGTGTCTACAGATATTACTGAAAGTGGCTTGGAAAAGCAGTTCTTTTTTTAATTGTTAAAAAACCTGCATGAAATATTTGTAAAAGAAATGTTAGTAATTTACATGCAAAATGATCAGCATCTGCTTGCAACTTGTTTTTTGCATCTCAATCCAGTCCCTTGAACAAAAGACAATTCTATTAAGAAGAATGATTAGATTTGCTTTGAAAAAACAAACATAGGTCTGGTTTGTGCTAACTGTAGTTTTACTGGAACTTTCAATTTAAAAAAAAAAAAACAACACAGCAGCTATCACACAGAAAAAAAGGGAGATCATTCAATGACACTTGGAATCAAAAGGAGCTAAATGGATACAACTGCCATTGGGAGAGATTCAGTGTGTCAGACCTGCTCACGGAGGGTATAAGGTACCACGGATTGCCCCAGAAGTTATTTCTGGTTTAGAAAACCAAGATGTTTCATTTATCCTTGATCCCAATAGTGTCTCCTGCCATCTGTAGATGGAAATATGGATGTGACTTCCAGGCACAAGCCAACCTCTGCATCACTTGAGCCAGCTTGGTTCTTCAGGGAGATGTTGGGAATGTCTGGGCCCATCAATCCCTCACCACGGCATAGGCTGGCTGTGGTTCATGAGAAGGCAGATTTTTTTTCTAATCCACCTCAGCTTTCATCTGGCCTGGTCAAATAGATCTAACTCAGCCTCTGAACACAGTAAGTTTGACTGGACTCTCCTTTGCATTTCTGTAAAGCTGGAGAAGTTCCACAGACACCAGTGCAGAGGCACTGCTGTCAAACCTGTAGGCATGAAGCTGCAGGGCATTCAGCGATGCACTGACACCCTCAGAGATGTCAGCTCCTCCAAAAAATGCCAACCCAACAGTGCTATAGCCCTGGTGCAATCACAGTGCTGCCAGGGCAGCAGACAGCCCTGGTGCTGCTCAAGAAAACAGTGCCAGCCCCTGCCATACCAGCCTGGGAGCCTCCTGCCACTGAGCATCCTCAGCCAGGACGTGCAAAAAAAAGGGTCCCCAGTAAGCAACAGCATGGTGCTTCTGGGTTCTGATCACGAGAGCCAGCAATCTGCTCTCCAGAAGCCCCTGGTGTCCCCAGATCATGGCAAATATTGTGACAGGTTTCCAGGTGCAATGCTCAAGGAAAGCCAGCAGGAAACTGTCACAGCCTGCTGTTGCATTCAAACCCAGCTGCTCACTCAGCGTCCCCTCAGACTGGACAGCTTTGTTCGTATTGCTCACCATTTCCCACAAACATTCCCAAAACTGCCAGATAAATAAAGATCTCTTTTTTTTTTTTTTCAAGATCTCCTTTTATTATAACCCAAAGGAGAACAGCAAATACACACATCCACAAGCAAACCTAATGACTTAATAAATTTAGCCACTGAAACTAGCAGCAATAAAAGAAAAAACCCATTCTGCAAGTAGTTTGTGCCACAGTTTAGGAAAGGGATGTTAATTATGAGTGTTGAAATATCTAACTAACACACTCCCAGAGTAACAGTTTTCCTTTGTTTACAGCACTTATGGGTTTCTCTTTTACATTCTGCACAATTACTGAGCCAGATCTTCAGATGGGATAAAAGCACTAAACTGCACCATAGTCTACGGCATGGCAAGGCTTCCCTCACAGAGAATCTGGCTCAGGATGCTTACTGATGTTACTGTTAATACTTAAGAGCTCATCAACTCATTTAAAACATATTAAGTAGGAATCATAAATATCAGCACAGCTATCAGCAGTGGCATTTCACCGTTGTTGTGGAGGCAGAGCATGGAACGATTGGATTGTGTTCACTTGTCTGTATAAGCACTGTTCCATCCCAGGGACAAGGATGGCATTATAGAAGAGCATCTGTTTTATGGTGCTCTTTACCCAGTAAAGCCCATTCTACATTCCCCACTGACCTCAGCTAGGGCAGGGTTTCATCAACACTCCTCTGATGCCAACAGCACTGAGAAATTCAGCGTTGGAATCAATATGGATGTGCAAGACACCGGATTCTTGAAGACATCTGGGCTTCCAGATGAAATGCAAATGCCCAACTCCCATTTAAACCCATGAAAGCTCAGAGACTATGTCTGTGAATATCTGAGAATTTGTGACCACAAACCTCATACGACAGCACTTCAGCCTGGCATACTCTTATTCCCAGGACAGGTCTTTAACCACAGAGATTCCATTTGCAGGATAAGCCCTGTGCAGACCCCAGCAGCACCGCCACAGGCAGAGATGCCTTGCAGAGTCTGATGCAGTTCAGTGGCCACCTGCCTCAGCGTAGCTTCTCCCCTGACCGAGGGTTGCATCTGTCTGGAAATGCCTTAAAATAATCGTAGCTGAGCTCTCTTTTGGCATGTGATCAAGAACCGCAAATGTGCATCCAAACTTTACATCTCATCACATCTTTGTCCAGATGGCAGGTGATATTCTACTCTTCACACTCCACTCTTCCTCCCCCTTCTAGCTCCACAAGAGATTGGTGACAAGTCTTCTTGGTGGCCTTTTAGAAGTAGGAGAGAGCAGATACATTTTAAAATAACAAGCTGCTACATGGGAGTGTACAGCCCCGCTGCAGAGTAGAGATTCAGTTGATGAGGCAATATGGTATCTGAAAGCATTCTGACTCCGCCTGGACCATCTGTGGGCTGGAGGGAGCACATTTTCAAATAAATCATCATCCATGCAGGTCTGTTCTGCAGCTCTGGGAGCTGGGAAGCAGCATTAGCAAGTCACCTAACTTGCTGCCTCTGAAAATTTAACTAGAGGGCTATCTGCTCTCACTTTTGCAGGAACTCTCTGTGCTCAAGGTAAATAATTGTTCAGTTGGCTTCTCTTTAAAACACCCACACAAGAAGTGGAGTGCAGATCTACTAAGTCTTGTGAGCTGACCCAATATTCCTAGACAGGCAAAAAAACCCAAGTGCTGGACAAGCCTCTGTAATTAGGCTGCAGATCTTTATATGCGGACAAAGGTTGTCTTAAAGCACCTTTCAAAGTTCAAGGACTGATTAAATTATTCTTGTCACCATCACTGAGGAATGCTGGAGACAAAGGTGTGATTGCAGCATGGACATGCCCAAGGTGTCCTGCAGCAGCAAGGACATCCGCCCAGCACAGAGCAGAGTACTGACCAAAACCCGTGGTAGATTCGGCAAGACACTGAGCTCTGTTTCACCCCAGATAACCAGTTACCTCGATCACAGTGAGCCCATACAGATCCACACAAGCCATGGTCTCCCTTTGGCTACAAAGCAGACGAGTTCTGGGGATCCTAATCCAGACCCGTCCATCCCACCATAGCTCAGTTTTGTGGTTTTTTTGCTTTCAGCTCTTGGCCTGCCCACCTTGCAGGCACATTTTCACCAAGTACTTCATGAAGTGCCCAAATTCACGGCAATGGCCTTTGGTGAGCTGCTCATAGAATCCTCACAGGAATACAGCTTTCAGCTTAATGACTGCTGACAAGAACATAACTGGGGATGACTCTTCCAGCCAGGCTGCTCACTTCCATACCTCCCTGGAGAGCCTGGGGGGGGCTGGATGAGAGAACAGACTCTGTCAGTAAGGTCTGGGTACCAGTGACTGCACAGCTCCGTGTGCAGTGTGACCTGCAGAAGCCAGCACATCGAGCTGCTCACCCATATGGCACACTGAGCAAGTCACATATTTTGTCCTTTGCTTCACTTTTCATTAATGATGGACCTCAAATTCAAATTCATGGTTGTATGGTTTTTATCCCTTCTTTTTAAAATATAAGGTATATTTGGAATTTACTTGATTTATTTGGTTTTTAAAATTGGATCTTATTTCAAGCTGGAATTTTAAAGCCTCTGAAAGTTTGAACTGCTATGATCTGGAGCAGTGATCACAGCACAGCTCACTCACGTGGCACTTGGCCCATCCAGTGTAGCACTGCTCTTCCAGGAAAGCAACTGCTTCCCACAGAAGGGGTTTTTCCTAACACCACTGTCTCTGGTATTGCATTCCTGGCAGCCTGGGGATCTGGTGAAACCCCAGGATAATTTCTAACCTGGGAATCCCAACTCATCTATTGTCCTCTCTACATTCTGTTTTCCTGACAAAGTGTCTGAAATTGCTAACAATGTTATCAACTCTGCTTATTCCACAACACCATCCAGAAATACATCTTCGCTTTCAGACATAATGATCATGAGACAAGATGGGACTAGATGAAGATATGTTAGCTGCATACAAGAAAAACAGATTTCCTAAATTAGCATCGTACTGCCTCATCTGCTAAAGCCTGAAATAACTATAAAGAAAAAAAATAATGTAAGAACCCTAGAAACACAGCCAGATGGGATGCTCTGAACCTCTGATCTCTCTGTTTCTTGGCATCAATCTGAGCCTGAGCACAGGGCAGAATAAATTTATTTGTTGCCTTTGGTTATTTTTGCGATTCTGCTATTTTTATTATTGTTGATAATAATTACAATGTATAAACTAAAGTAATGGTTATGCATTTATAAACATGAAATTATTTTCTTCTGATAGTCAAAAGAAACCTTTTAGTGGAAAATAAGCAGTCAATATTGGGTTTATCATGTTATTATTTATATGAAAATCATCCTCAAAGGCTCAAACCAGAGTGTAAATGCCTCGGGCATTTCATAAAATGCCCTCACAGTGACAGGAAGACTGGGTAGAGCTCTTCATTTCCACATTTTTGTGTGGAGGTCCTGAGCACTGAAAGACCAGATGGCTTGCTGGGTGCTCTGCAAACAGGAAGTGTCAGAGGAGCAGAAAAACAAATTTCCACCAAGTTACAGTTCAGTTTCTTGGGCAAACACCCCCTCTTTCTGACATATATGAAATAATGAAGTTATAACAATGTCAGCAAGAAAAGGACTGAGAATGAGCCACAACCCTTGTAAAGAGAGTCTTACAAGTGTTTTATGGTTTTTAACACACAGACAAAACCGTCCTGTTCTCACCCAATGGTACAGCCTGCACAGAGTGCAGGTCTGAAGGAAGAAAATGGCCTCAACCCAATTTTCTGTGTAGTTCATTTTTTCTGTGTAGTTCATCGTCACATGGGCAGAAGATAAGAGGACTTGGCAAGGAGCTCACCAGGCCTATTACAGCCCTGAGCTGCTGATGTGCTGAGATAGCCTCTCTGCTTTGACTCTTAAATTCAAACTGTGAGACTCGCTGGAAACACACCCTATCTTTCCTAGTGCTGGAAAGATCTCTCCTGCATTAAAGCAATTTCAGAGTTGTCACAACCAGGGCTGGAATTCAATTTCTTTGCTGTTGAAACTTCCATTTTGAAAATGAGTGGTGCTAGGTTATTAATGTTTTGACAGCTTACTGACAGATTGGCTACAACTGGGCAATTAACTACAAGTCCTGTGGTCTAAAGCATCAACTGAGGCTGGGGTGCGCTGGTGTTGGACCAACAAGTTCTTACAACCAAGATGAAACCTTACGAAGTGTGACAATTTATGTGGCTTTTCCCTCCCCCCTGTACCCGCTGCCGCAGCGCCTACACAGTGAGAAGGAAAGGTTCACAGAATATTCTTGGGAGGAGGCCAGCTCTGCTGCCCACTGGGAGAGTCAAAGGGAACCCTCTGAGATCTGTGCCTCAAAGCCTGGGCCCTAACAATGTTTCTGCTGACAAAGCCAGCAAAAAAGGTCCGTGGTGCTCCCTTAATATCTGCAGGGTGACACTCAGGTGACACTCAGGTGACACTTCATACCCCTCTGCTCATCATCCCAACCCCCAGTGAAGGTAGGTAGCTGCTATAAAGGAAGACTGTGGAGGGTGTGCATGCCACATTTCTGTGGCTTTTGAACATTTATTCTGGTTTTCTGAGAATTAAGAAAATCAACCAACTCTTCTGTGACGGAATTTCCATCCACATATTGTCTACAGTACCTCTGCATAGCTTGAATGAGCTGACAAATCTCACAGCCCAAAACAACTTCACTAATAAGACTGGGCTTATTAATACCTTGAATGGATTTCCATGATACATATGTGCTGACAACCTGACTTGTTCTTTTTCTGTTAGTTTCTTTTTGATGTGAAATAACCCGTGGACAATGCACAAACATTTTGAATGGACCCAAACTATGCCACAGCTCAGATCTGACTGTTCCAGTGTATGCAGCCAACTGACCCATTGTAGCTGATGCGTTGCTTCCCAGGAATCAGACAGATGGAAGTATATCATAAGGGATTTTGCAGCAGTGGCTATAGTGAAATTTTTCACTCTGTTGCACACTTTGCTAGAGAACACAGATTAGCTTTGGCATCTGATCCTGTTCAGAAGCCAACTAATGACTTCAACTTCCAAACTAAGATAATATAGTCACTCTAGAGAGAGTAATATAACACACTAACTCTATTTGGCACAATGCACAGTAAAGCAGGAGACCATTTTATTGTGGGACTAGTATACAAAGGACTGTGGAAATGTCTTTAAATTATATGACCCAAAATCAACAGAGCAATCCAGTGTTTAAAATTACTGCTTTCTCTTTGTAGCTACTTAGTGCAGCATGCAGGCTCAGTGAGATCCAGAGTTTACAATTAGATCTGAAGGCATTTGACTATTTTTTACATAGACTGGGTTTACACTGCAGGACCAAATGCATAGAGCGAAACTGTTGGTGGCAAGGGCTGGATGCTGGTGCTGTCGACATTTCAGGATGGGTTCAGTCTGGTCTAGCTGCCACATAGTCCCATGGTCTGTACTATCTAGTACTTTAGGGGCACTCCCAAAGAGCACCTTTCAGTTCAGTTTCACCCAAAAGTGAAGCTAGTTTGCACAGCCTGAACCACTCTGTGATGCAAACCGAAGAGCTGCAGTGAAGGTGACTGGAGGGATTTTTCCAAAAGTGCTGGTCTAACTAAAGCACTAATCCCAGAGATAGCTGGGATAGCTGGCTTACTGCAGTGGGGTATAATAAAGTAGGCATGTGATGATGTGAAATGTCAGTGTTCTTAAAAGGGGCTGAGGGCCCTGTATGCCCTCTGGAAAATAGAGACGTGAGCAGCATGCTGTAACCTGGGTGGGGGCTGTACACAAGGTTCTCTTCTGCCACGTGGAGTTTACACTTCAGATTGTTCTTTTATGATCTCAAATGCCTCAGCCACACTGGGTGTAATAACACAAAGCCTTCCAAAAAGCACTTACCACCAACATCCCCAAACAGCTACACTGGCCATGGTAACAACGAAACAGTTGCTAAGCCTGCCTATTTGAACTCAGTACCTGACTTGCAGAAAGCCCGGAGTTTACTACACGTCACAGCTGGATTCTTCAGAGGTTTGAAAATATTTTCCTTAGCATGATAAATTTTAAAGAAATCTCATTTATATGTTCCAGCAAACATGCTGAGGCGGAAGGAAACCTCAGAGCTGTCCTGACTATATCACTGAAGAAGAAACATGTCATTCCTGCTTTCTTCTGTGCTATTACAGAACTGGGGGAGGGAAAAAAGCCCCACTGAACCAAAAAAGCCCCACAAAAGAGAAACCATTTGCTCACGGTCGTAACAGTCCTTTCTTACCATCCGCAATATTTCTTAGTTTCCATCTGTTTTCATCAATACTAAGTCCTGAATCATTAATGCAGCAACATTTGCAGAATTGGATCCTCTAAGAATCACTAAAGCTGGACTAAACATTCTGTTCTAGGAATAAACACTGATTCATGAATGTTTGTATTAAAATTGATATGATCGCTTCCATAACAACAGAGATGAAGGAGAAGATGAGAAGTCCTGTGGAAACATAACTTCTGGTGCTGGGAGAAAAACCCACAAAGATAACCTGTGTCAAAGCGTCTGATTTAACTCAGCCAAAGGCAGGGACTTCATGCAAGCAGAACGATCTGGCAAAACTGTGATGATCTGTTCATACTAAAGGACCTGAACAGTCACTTCTGCCCCCACAATCTGTGGCACTGGGGCCAGCAACAGGCATGGTGGCCCAGCCTATCCTGTCACACAGGAGGTGCACACAAACAGTGCAGCTATGAATGCCCGTCACCGTATGGCACAACATGAAAGCATCTGCAAGGTGAAAACCTGTGAAGCAAAAATTCAATCAGCCAAGTGGCAGAATGCTTATCAAATCACTGGGTTTTATTTACTAGTTACCCACTACTGCATCGCAACTGACCTAGGCAAAGCGTATTAGAAAACTGCTAATTCACAGAGGAATACGTGCAACTGCACTTAGAGGAACACACAGGAAGTAAGAGCACCATGGGGATCATTTTACTTAGAATAGGGCAGTAAAAAATATGAGGCAAGTGAGGCACAAAAGAAAAATAATGAGAGTTGTGAGATTTTGCTTTTTAAGCTGGTCATTAAACAAATAAACTTTCAACTGACAAGGATGCTTTAAAAAGTCTGCTTTCTAAATTTAACTTTGATATTGAAAAGTCTTGGGTTTTGTTCTTTTGTTTTTTTCGTTAGCATACATTTGATAAAAAACTGAGGCGTGATAATCCTGGCGCTACACATTTTCAAAAGCCATTCTTTAGCTGCAGCCTCTTCAGAGGGTGCAGATAACATTTGCATGGATACAAAGCCCTTGCAGAAAGAATGTTCCTTAAGGGCAGAGCTGGCTGTAGGGTTTAATATGGTAGGAACTGAGACTCAAAATCAGCAGCATTCACATTAATAGCTATTAAATTATTTATTCATATCAGGCTCTGGAAGGCAGCAGAAAGACTAGGTTGTTCTGAAGGGCTCAACTCCCATAAACTTTGTTGCATGAGTTACTTTCAGTTACCTTTTTGAGGAACATACATTCATTATTACAAGGCTTGGCACGCATTAATGCCTTTGGTTCCTTCTTTCCCTGATCTTGTGAATGGGGAAAAAAGTCTGTGCACCGAGTAATGTCCACATCCAGGAAGCAGCTACCACAGTGCAGCACAGTCCATGCTCCAATGCAGCAGGACAGAGAGGGTGCAGAGTGGA
This sequence comes from Cnemophilus loriae, assembly GCA_013397755.1. Taxonomy (NCBI): domain Eukaryota; kingdom Metazoa; phylum Chordata; class Aves; order Passeriformes; family Corvidae; genus Cnemophilus; species Cnemophilus loriae. Next base: position 538,795 of record VZTF01004203.1, read on the forward strand.
AGAGGCTCCCTGCATTGTTTGATTCTGTCCTTACTACGAAACAACAGTTCTCAACAAAACTTCATCTATAACCTTCTGATTTCTTTCCCTCCCAAATAATATGATCCAAAAAATACTACAAAGCTGTTTTGAAAGATACCTGCTTCAACAGTTGTTGCCTTCTGCTTTCCAGCCAAAATCTAGCCCAAAGTCCCTACAGACACAGGCATCAGGGGTCTCAAGGGACTCCTGTGGAAAAGCTCTTCCAGGAAGGCAAGGGGGTCTTCAAATGATCCAAGCGCCTGCACCCTTCCAGCCACCCACCGCTGGCTACCTCACAACCATGGGAAAAGCCATCTGAAAACCATCACATACATCTTGCATGTGAGGCCAGAGGGACAAGCAGCAGGGCCACAAAAACACTGACCTGAGCTGCTAAAGTTGCCAGCAAGGTGGTATTCTGCATGAAAAAAGTTCTCGGCCTTTTTTCACCCCCACTTATGTCCTGAGCCTTACTGCTGACCTTGATCCATTTAATTACATCCATAACCAAATTACACTGTAGCAGAATGTAATTATGCAATCAAGTAATGAGCTATGGTTTCACTCTTGGTCTTGTATGCAAAGCCACCTTTGAAGAGGTTGATGAAAGAAGCGATTATTGTAAAAGGACAGTGCGGCCCCATGTACTCATTACTGGTCATGATGCAGGAGACAATGTCTGCTGGCAACATTGATCCATCAGCTACTTTTAATGGGCAGCTGAAAATCTTCTCTGTGCTGCAGCCTCACAGCCGGAGCCATGGGTTTCATCCTGATGCCAGACACATGCTCACGACAGGCACACTGTGTGATGGGCCTCCACACCTCTCCAGCCAGCAGCCTCTTTCAAACACACTTATTAAAACTGACTAAAGAACTGCTACACGGCTGGCCACTGCCAGATTGGCAGTCTGGCAGTGCCCAGCCGCAGCACCAAGGGAAACGTGTAAGAAGAGGAAAAAATACAGTGAAAGTTCCTCCTTGCTCTTGGCAGTGGGAAACTGGTGCCTGCTGGATACAGCAAGGGTGTCCTGGTGCTTAGGCAAAGCATCCAGCCTCCTGTGGGACTGCAGAAGTGTGGCACTGTGTGTTCAGGACTGGGTGTGGGAGCTGATGTAGATGCCCAAGGAGAGACAAGAAGGGCCTGAGCCAGAAGAGGCTTCAGTGAAACTTTACAGGATGGAGGATTCCTGGTGGGGCTCAGCTTGGAAGAGCAGCTCCAGGATTGCACTTTGCTGCCCAGCTCAGTGCCCATCAGGTCTCAGCCCATGGAGAATTCATCACTGTTGAGATTTCAAGGTGTTTGGTAGGAAATGGTAAAAGAAAACCTGATATTTTACGGAGATAAGAAACTGCTAAAACTAGTTCTGACCATCATACTTGTCTGTGTTGTGCCATACTCACATTTACACAGGCAGCTCACAGAAGTGGGATCAAATCCATAATGCTACAAGGAAGGGTGGAGGTCTGTCCCTCTAGGTAAACAAATGGTGCCTACCAGCAGAGCAACTGAGTATTTCCATTTATCGCACTCACACAAGGATCCAACAGGAAAGTCCCACCGTGGTGAGGAGGTAAAGGACTAAGAGAAATGAGGTCAGTTGCATAAGATCCTTGAAAAGGCTGTGTCAGAGTCAGGATCTGGATTTTCTGAATCCTAGCTTTCACTGTAAAAGCTTTCCTCTACTGCATCCATGACAGAATGGGAAGGCACGGGTGTGTCAGACAGAGCAGGATCCACTGCCCAAAAGCTCCATTCCACATCACCTTCTGAGCCCAAGATCCCTGGCACCGAGGCACAGCATTGCTGTGGCCCATCGTTTTTCTCTCTCTAGCAGGAGTAGCACAACGTTTGGGAAAGTGAAAGTCACTCAGCACATGCACATCAAAAAGCCCCAAGAGGTCTATGGAAATGAATTCCCTATCGTCAGCAGCAGCTTCTCCCTTTGCAAAGATAAATAGCTTTTTATGCATGCAGTATATGTGCTAGCATGTACTCTCCAGCTGACAATGTTCAGCCTCCAGTGTAACTTGTCAAAGCCTGATATGCTTTCCCTTTATCAATGTGGCAAACTCCTGAACACGGTGTGCTCCAAGCAGTGGGCTGTTGTCCCTGTAGGCAACACAATGAAGCGCGCTGTCATTCTTGCTGCTGCACTCTGACACACGCATCTCCTGGTGATCAAAAGCCAAAACACAGCCAGATGCAGCTCACAGCTTCAACCAGCACAACCCCTCTAACCTGTGGATCCTCAAAAGGCCCTGGGATGGGGTGCTGTGACATGCACTGGCTTCCTGTGAAGAAACCAGAGAAAAGGATGACAGGTGGGGTGGCCACAGTGCTTCAAGGGCCTCTTCCTGTTAAGAGCTCTAATTGTGCAATTTCTCGCTGTTCATTTTGAACTGAATAGGATTAGGGCCATCCCAGTATGAATCATTCATTAAGCAAATTCCCCCAGTATTAGCTGCTCCCCACCCCTTTGCACTGCTGGGACAAAGGACAAATCTGTGCAGATAGTAACTAGAATACTGTGGGATTAGGAAAATTTGTGGCCAGATACTCAGAAATTGCTGAAACCAAACAGTTGATGTAAATCTGATGACCAGGGAGAAGCTGGGGATTCCTGAAGTGTATCAGGCAATCCCTCAGCTCCAGAAGCCATTTGAAAGCTGAAGGCGTGCACTCAGGGACAGAGCACTGGGGGAGATGTGTTGGCATTCACAGGCCATGCAGAACAACTGCACTGATGGCACTTTTGGGAGAAATATGCTGGGGGCAGCCGGGAAGCACAGTGATTTCATCTTCATCATATCTGACAACAGCCCTTTCAGGAATGACCCTGCAGAATGTTTCTTAGGGCAGTCTGGACTGGGAAAGGGATGTGCTCTCTCCCATGCTTTTCAGGATGCCAGTTTATTCTAAAATCCCCAAACAACTCGTCTCCTTTAGTCTCACAATATGGGCAATGCCACATCATACCTACTTCTTCCCTTTCCTTTAATTCATAACTTAAAATATTTTTCTTCTTCTTCTCATTCCTCCTTCTTTATTCTCTGGTGTTTTATTTCACCACAGTAAGCCTGTGTTTCTGAGACACAGTTTTAGATAAGTGAGATAATCTAGAAATTCAGCTACTCTGATGGGTCCTTCAGGCACAAGTCACAGGAACTATGCCCTATAAACATTTAGACACTCTCCCTCTCCACTTCCACTTCGATTGACTGCAAGAAGCAACTTCTCTTTGGCAACTTCCAACATATAGAAAAGTGAGTCAGGAATAGGGCTTTTCAAGCATAATGAGAAAGAGACATATTTTTCTCCCATGGGAAATGCTGCTGGCATGATGGAGCAAGAATGTAACAGCACCAAGGTTTCTGTCAGCATCTCAACCCAACACAGAGAGCCTGAGCCCAGCAGTCAGCAAGCAATCTTGAAGTACTGCACACTTGAAATTCAAGTTTCATGCAACTCATTTCAGCACATCGATTGCCTTCTCTCTGCTGCAATCCTGAATCATGGCACACAGCAATGACAGATAAAGGCCCCTTGGCTGACAGCCTAATCCCACAGGACAACACTAGAAGTAGGAGCTGTGAACTGGTCCAGTCTGGGCTAACAGAGCATCTTGTGCCAACCATGGGATGGCACAGAGGTCTCCCATCCCTCCCTTGCTCTAACACGTGTAGTTCACGGTAGATAATCAGACCTTATCACCTCCCATTAGTGATAACAGTAGAAATTTGGGAAAGAGCCTCTGCAGAAACAGATATTCAGGCTCTGCTCTTCTCAAGCCACCTTGAGAGCCTGCAGGGATCCTCCTGGGGATCTTCCACAGCCCTGACACCCCTGCAGGCATGCAGGGTGGCCCTGCAGCAATGCCATCCAGGCTGCCCCGTGGGATGTGGGAGTGCTTGTCACACTGTGCTAAGGCTTATCCATTCCTGTCACTCCCCCATGGCAAACAGGAACACACACAGCAGGCACAGATACTCAGCAAGTCCCAGTGCACCAGTACTGTACAGGTGCTGCAGAAAAAGGCTCGATGTGTTCAACACATGCTGTATTTTAAATATTCTAAGCTGATTTGTATATATTGTGCTGCCTACCCATGTGCAGCTGCTGCTTGCGTGGGATTTCTGCTACCCTGGATGAAACCTCAGCATTAGCCAAACCTCTCTCCTTCTGCCTGTGAGAAATTTTGGTGCAAAAAAGGAGTGTCCTGTCCTGCTGCCTCACTTCTGCAGCCAAGAACCCCTGGGTCTACCTCTCAACTTTTCCAAACCTCCTGCATGCAACCCTTGCAGCAGCTGGGAAGTGGTGCAGAGATGTGGCTCTTGCCCAAACACATCACAGTTTATTGCTGTTGCTGTCGCTGTCAACTCACTTTTGAAAATAATCCAAACAGCAACAGCGAGCAACCTTGGCCAAACAGGTTAATTTCCATGAAAATACTGTTTCCAGGGAAGGAGTTAGAGGCAGCATGCAGTGATTGATGGTTGGGAGCAGCCGTACGCAGAAATTCATCCCCCGAGCGTGTCACCAGGACTGAAAGGGGTTTGCACAGAAGAGCCCCAGTGCAAGGAGCTATTGCTGCTCTGAGGAGAAAAGGAAAGAGGAGGAGAGCAGAGCTCGCATGCTGTGGCTCGGCTGCTCTCCTTTGCAGCATACACTGATGGCAATCCCAGAGCTGGGAGAGCACTGTGGGCAGTCTCACGCTCACAATGATAAGACAATCAGAAATTGAAACACAAACCAACCTCAAGCCTCCCTTCCCCTAAAAGATAACCCCTCTGGTTTGGCCATGCTGAATTGCATACACTAACCCACAGCACCTGCACACAGGGAGTAGCAAAAGCATTTTTTTCTCTTAGTAGGAAACTGCTGTCATATAATCACTCCCTCAGCTACTGGGTTTATGGTGTCTTTAGCCTAAAAATGCAACAACAGATACACAAAATGTTCTTGGACCACTCTAGGCAGCAGAGGTATCTCCTCCCTTCTGTTTATCTCTCCTATTTAAGAGCAGGTCATCAGAGAATTTCAGTAACTTTTGCTCATCAGTCCCCACCTTATCCAAACAGCAATCTTGCCAAGACAACCACACTGAGACTAGACCTTGGCCTCAGCAACAACACAGCCACTGCAGAGAGAAAGCAAGAGAAAGAAAACCCCTAACATAGTTTGGGGTCCAGCAAATGCATTCAGATTCTTGTATGCCATCTGTCCTCTATTAAAAATATAGCCATTTAGCACAAAAAAAAAAAAAGTAAAATTTAAAAAATAATCTGGGCATGGCCTGAAAGACTCAGCAGAGGAAGGAGTTTGGCTGGTAGAGAGATAGCCTCATGTCCTGTCACACCAGGGTGGCTCTGTGACAAAGCAGGGGCCCTGACAGCTCAGGGAGAAAGGCATGTTTTTAAAAGAGGCTGTCTGCACAGACAGCAGTTTGGTGCCAGTGGGTTACATGGTTTGTGCTTTCTAGATTTGATTTTGTACAAATTCATATACTCATTGAGAGGACTAAAGTGGTGCTGCAGCTTGTTCTGCCTGTGAGGATTTCATTGTAGTGTGTTTGGCTCCTCGTCACCTGGAGGCACAGAAACCAGGGTCCAGACTCTCCAGGGAATTTATGATGTCAGCCATCCCTCCTGTATGTAAGGGAGTATTTAAGACAATGATTCCCAGAGTCTGAATATTTTATTGATGTTATGAAGACTGGAAAAAGATTGATGTGCATTGTCTCCATCTTGGAAGGGCCATCAGGGACCTCATGGGATTTGGAACGTTCACCTTGGTCGGATGGTGCCTATGCAAAGTTGCAGCCTCTCTGGTGTTGGATGAAGACACCAGAGGTTGTTCTTGGAAGGCTTTTACTTCTACCAGGGAGAGGACAGGTAGTGACTGGCTGTGGCTGGCAGCAGGATTTCCCTGGTGTTCTGTCAATACAGGTACAATATTAATTGCAATTTTCTGCTTCTTCAAAGAAGACAAATACACCGCCCACAGATGGCTAAAACTTTTCTGATCTCTCCTGACCTTGAAGATCCCTTGATGAAACTTTCCTCTATATTTTAAATGCTGCTTTTATACTATTGATGTACCCTTCAGTTCTGCCTAGTGAAAATCCTTTAGACATTCGGAGGATCGGAGATCGGCTGTTTGGACAGGTGACAAGCCCATTTCTGCTCAGCCAATATTTTTCAAATCAAGAGTCACCAAGCAATGGCAGTAAGAGTGAAACAAGATCAGAGCTGGAGATACCAGCCTGGCTCCCAGCTGATTTCCTGAGTGTCCTGCCAGCCCAAATGTGCTCCGGTGCTTGATTAACTTAAATTGGGAGTTTCTGAAAACAAAAAGTGTCACACTCGGCTTCTAATCAGAGCATAAAGGTCCTGCGACTGCTCAGCGGGCAGTGAACACCCAGCTGCACTGCAAGATCTCCATTCTTCCAGGATCTTCTGCCAGTAGCGATATTTTCACTGTGCAGCTCTTTAAACCGAGACAAATAACCTCGACAGCAGGGCAAAAAACCTCTCACAACTGTGACTCTCAAGTAATTACTCCAGGGACCTCTGTGCTGTGACAACCCCACTCAGGCACAGCCCTTGCAGTTGGTTTTTCCTGAGGAATGGAGCCTGGCACTGCCTGAGTATCCTGCTGGTCCTTCCAGCTGCTTTCCAGGGTATCTCTACCTGTCTGAGTTTCATCCAAATTTCAGAAGATGAACTTTTCTTTATCCTGCATGTTCCGGCCCCAGGCTATCCAGCTACCATGAAAATACAAGCCAGTGGCTAGCAGAAATGGTTACTACTAAAAGGTTTCTTGCTACATTACTTTTTCTACAGACTCTCATTTTACATCGAAACAGCCACCTTTTTCCAACGCATGCATGCACACTCAGTAAGGTATGAAAGTACAACTTTATTACCATGGATTTACCTCAAAGGGCAAAACTGAGCCAAAAATCAATTCAAGTTTGCTGACAAAAAGCAAAATGCTAATACTGGTGTTAGGGAATCAAAATGTCACTCCTTAGCACCTGCATGAATATTAATAATTTCATTTTTTACATAACATTTTTGTTTCTTTTGCTTCACAGCTACTTTGCAGAGCAGCTTAAACCTTTCTAAGTTTGGCCTCAAACCAAATCATGCCCTTTTCTGTGCCAGATGTGCTTTCAGGTTTGAGGGTCAAAGGCCGTTTGCATTAAAATTAATTGATTTTGCTCTTTTAATTTTGTCATCAGTTCAGTAATAACCCCCAGGTTTAACGGCTTTAGATCTGTATGTGTCATATCACAGTGGATGGCCACAAGTGGAAACTTGGCCCTGCATTTTTAAACCTAAAATCATCAGTCTTTCATACTTTAATTACTGTCACAGCCAGACCGTACCAGAGCACAGTGCATGCTTGGATGCCCATCTCCCAAGGTAGATATTTAGCAGTTTCAACATGCAGTTTGTTCACTTGCTCAGGATATGAAACAGCTCTGGCACCTTAGCTCCAGCTGAGCATCAAAAGGGAATTAGGCACCTAAGTCATTTAAGCATGTCTGTAAATCCTACAAAGCTTCTGTAAGCATCTTTCCACATCCAAGTACTACTGGAAATCTGTGTTGTAATGTAGATGCAAAGTAGAAGATGCATAAAGATCTATAAGTACTCTAACTATTAGTGCTATTAAAGACTTACAAGTGCCTATGCTGTTCTTTCTGCAGGGCTCATTAATAATAACAGGATGTGGCATGAGGCTCGAGTTCTAGCGCAACAAAAAACACACAGCAAACAAATTCCTGTGTGCAAAACTGGATCGTAATTATTAACCTGGCCCAAACCACATGAAAATCTTCAGCCTCATCTGAGAGACCACCGAGACTCCGGGAGAGCCAGCTTGCAGAAGCACTAAACATTTGCAGCTCTTTTTTTGCCTGGTCCTGATGGCCCTGCAGTGAGGGCTGGGAGCACATCATCTCTGCAGTGGAGGCATTAAACTTGGCTGTGCTCGCTCTCACCATTTGAACTCTTTCAAGGGGAAATGTGCTGCTGTGATTAACTGGGGTTATTAACAGCATTCAATGACTTGTAATGCCACTGGTAATCAAACAGGTCTCAAAAAGTGGAAGAAGAGGAATTGAACAAAATTAAAATACACAGAGTGCCTACAGCCTGCCATCCCAGGTCAGTGACGTGCCCGCGCCTACAGCCTGCTATGTATATATAGAAATTAATTCACTGACTGCAGATGCACAAGATGAGGATGGAATACGATTCCAAATGCCTTTGGTCACGAGACACTCAAGCAGTCAAGCATCATTTTAATGTGGAAATACTGCTGTCGTATAAATCACTGACTTCAGGGCCAGGAGTATCTCTAGAGATCTCAAATCTCTCGATCTGCTCTGAGGTATCAGCAAATAAACCAAACCCAATTGTTATAGATACTTGCCTGACATAGTCTTGATGCCTCTGTGCCATACTTAACCTTCTCTCTTCTAAAAAAAACCCAAAGTAAATGCACACCATCCTCCCAGTATTTAGTATTTTTTGCCTCTAAACAATATTGTTTTCTTCCTATCTCTTTTTCCTCCTAGACTTCTATTTTTTTCAAGCTTTCCTGTCATTTTCGTAAGTACAGTACCCAGAACTGGCTCCAGTCCTTCACCTGAGGAGCAGAATAACAATCCTTCCTCCCCAATGGCATCTATTCAGAGCCAGACTGAAAAGTGCTTTTTTTATACAAAGATTCCCAAGCAATTTTGACTCATGTTCAATTTGTGGTCTGCTGTGAGTTCCAGTTTCTTTCCTGCAGTGTTGCTGCCTTCCATATTTTTCATACTTTATCTGTGCACTTAAGTCTTCTTTCTAGAGTGTAACTCATAAGAAACTTGTCTTTGCTGAATTCTGCTCTATTGATTTTGAGTACTTCTCCAGTGTATCAAGATGATACTTTAATTCAGGCTATATCCTTCAAAGTGAATCCCAATTTGGCACAAACCACATATTTTTTCTAGGAGTCTCCTATCGCATACACCATTATGTTGGTGTACATATACATTCATACACCATGAAAATGTTGGCTTAAATCAAACTCAACACAAACTGCTCAAGACTCCTCAGTGTCTGTCCCTCATTTAACTGCAACACATTTCTGTGCAGAGTGACTTCTTTAATTATGTGTTCTCCCACCTTACATTAAGTTAATCCAGTCCTCCTTTGTCCAGGCAGGAGTTCCTCATGGAGAGTTCTCACAAGGTGTACTGATACCACAGTGCATTGCATCCCCATTCCTTCACTCCGGCCTGTTAGGTCAGACAGCTGCTCTGGCTCGGAAGGCAGGTTTGAAATGAAATGCTATAGCATCTCCTGTGCTTTACACTAATGCAGGACCACAGTCCTGGAAGAAGCAAGCAGAGCTCATCATCCTGCATCCTGACGGGAGTCACTGCAGAGATGCAGTGGATCTGAGAGAGCTTAAGGCCTGGGTTTTTCAAACTTATATGCTTTTCAGATATATAACTTTTCTGTTCAGAAATACGGGTTTAGGCAGTTAATAATGGTAACTGGAATGTGGAAAAATCAGGGTAAGTCCATAAAAATTGGATGGACTTTCATGCAGCTAATTCTTTATACAGTGCTTTTTCTCCTCTGTTCTTCAGCTGCTTAATAACTATTTCCCCTTGGAACAGCCCCTCTGTGCCCTTGCTTTCTCCTATTTTTTTCTAACCCATCTTCAGTTAATTCAGCTCTCCATTGAGAGAGGGTTTGAATGCTGCCTAGCTAAGTGATTTGCTCCAAGTGCTCCGCTTGACAGAGGTGGGCTATGAGAGCTGGGAGGAAGGGCAAGCCCCGAGGGGAAGCAGCAAGCAGGTCCTTGGAACCAGTTCAGATTTTGTTAATGAGCCTGGCAGGTAAATGGAAGGAGCCAAGAGCCTATTTGACTTATCAGCAAGGACCCTTTCTAACCTCTACTTAATTAGCTTCTATTGATTTTCAGGATAAGAAAAATTTCTATGAGATTCTGAGCAATTTTAGGGGACATGCTGGACTGACGAGAAGTTTGGATTCTTCCCCACCCATCACCTAAGATTCCCCTATTTCCATTTTTCTCTCTCCTTGGCTCAAGTTTCACCTTCTTCCAGGGCTGAAGGCACAGGTGGCAAGCAGAAGGACTGGAGACAAGCAGAGAGAGACCATGTTCTTGCGAGCTGTGTAAGAGGAATCTGGGTGAGTGTTCAAGCCCATGCAACAGGCAGTATGCTCCTTTACCCAGTCCTTGCAGGTCTGTAGGTGGACTCGTGTCCAAATTGCTGTAGCAAAGTCAGGCTGCTGAGCCCCTTGTGTGGGCTGTGCAAGGTGCTCCTGTGGCTCTGTCACACCATCACAATTAGCTGTGTGTTTCTTCAGGTCAAGGTCCTTGAAAAAACCAGAATGTCACAGTAAAGACCAGTGGTGATAACATGGGATCAAGCACCGGGTTATGTATCAGCAGCATGTAAGAGGATAAAAGACCTGCCAGGATAATTTTGGAGGACTGCACAAGGATTGGAAGAAACCACACCTGTCTTGCTCTTTCCTCTGTTCTGCCTCTTGGACACCTGTCACTACCCCAACAACCTCGGTGGAATGAGATTGTTGACTACAGAAAATATCCTGGGAGTAAGCTGCCATGCATCCAGTGCAAACAGCTGGGGAAACTGGGCCGGAATGCCACAGAGAGCAAAATTATCCAACAACACACAAAAAGATGGGGTTGTCAGATTACCTCAATCCTGTTTGCTGGAGAGTATTTGTTTGTCTACTCTGAATGGACAAGCTATGAGATGAGATGGGAATGATGGGAGTTGAGTCAGCCTGGTAGTTGCTGTGCTTTGGTTTTTTTACTAACACAAGAAAGCTGATTCTTGCTGTGTTTGCCATACTAATGATGACGGAGGCACCACAAATGACTGCCTTTTGTGAACTCCAAAGCAAGGATTGATATACAGTAACAAAAAATAAAAAGACAAAAGAGGAAGCTGACAAGACATGCTCTGTTCATTTACTTGACACGAGTAGTTTGGTTTTTAATTATGCATGCCACTGCCTCACAGGGTGCTGGGGACCATTTCACCACAGCTTATTCTGGAAAGTAATTTAATTCTCAGTAACAGGAATCCTCACTGCTTCTCTGCCACGGCTGCTGAATTTTCATTTTGAGATTGAAACAGGAACCATCACTGGCATACGAGTGGACAGGCTCTATGGAAGTCAGGGAAACACATACAGATACATGTGCTACACGGGCACTCACACAGTGAGCTACCTACTAGTCACAAGGGCTGTGAATCCAATTAATCGATCAAACCAACTTAAGCCACTAAAAAATTCCCTTTTTAAGTGCATGAAAACATGTATTTGCACAGGCAAACACATACTACAATGTCTCTGTTCAACAAGTCTTGCAGACTTAAGCAGTAGACGAATTATATCAAAAAACCTAAGATGGCAGAGCTGCAACCTGAGGGCCCTGCAGTCAGAGGGGAGAGCAGGGATCCTCCTTCTCATTCTCCACCAGTCTCAGTCTTCAGCTGGGCCAACAGTGCCTGATGCCAGGCACTGACTGCCTGGGCAGAACAGAAGGAAAAGCATGCTCTTTGAGCTTTGGATGATTTTTGTCATTACCTGCAACTAATATTTGGGTTCTGTTGAGACCAAGAGGATATTGATTACTGAATCAAGGGCAGGAGAGAAAGAGAAAAATAATTTCAAAAATCTAGTGACATGATCATTTCCAATCACTTCCTCTGGGCCCTGTGATAATGAAAGATGGTGCAACCAGTTGTGCAGAGCTCAGCTCAGTATTGATCCTGACAGATCAGAAAATCCTTTTCATGTCTAAAAGGGCACAAACAGTCAAAACCATCAAGGACTTCTTCAGACTGTATTTCCCCATTTTTATTTGCCATCAGGGAGTCCCACTTAATATCAGTATAGGATACAGACAAGTCCAGACACAGATCATTTTTTCACATGCCAAGTTCTTTTATTATACATAGGAGTTGCCACATCAGATATGACCAGGAGGGGTTTCCAATAAAACCTCCCCTCTCAGAGCAGCACAAACTGCTTCAGAGAGCGTGTAAGTGCTCCTACCAAGGCATTAAAGGCATAATTTGCCTCGACGAAAATTTCCTCTATAGCCTCAAAATTTAAAGATTGGATTAAATAAAGTCACGGAATCAATTCACCTCCTGGAGAAGCCAAATCCACAGCCACAGCGTTTTTGAACCTCCATGTCCTACCACAAAGCAGTTCATTGCAGAAAAGGAGATTGAACTGATGCATAAAAAGGTAATAGATTTTTAAGTAATAGAAGGGAAGATAATGCGGCCTATAAAGGGCCATCATAAAAAATGTCACACACTGACCAAGGATGGAAAATGACACCGGCATGTCTGCCCTGACATGTCACAGCTGCAAAGACAAAAAACCAGAAAAAAAGTGAAGAAATGTTACCACTCCATCAGACCCACCCATTTGTGTCCATGGGACTGTATCATGGCTCCATGTGGGTATCCCCACTGCAAGGCAGCCCTGATCCTGCGAAACGTGAGCCTGTGTCTGAGAGTTTCTCCTTAGCAGGAGTGGGACGGCTGGATTAACCTCGAGCAGCACGTTTGATGTGCATGGAAACCCTGCCAAGGCAGCCTGTCACTTATTAAAAACATTTGTCAAGGTTGTTAAACAACCTTGACAACAAACCCACAGGCAGCTGCAGCAGAAGGGGGCCTGCGACACTCCCTGAATCTGCTTTATTAAATGTAGCCTTATTTGAGTCAAACTTCAAATGAACTGGCTGTGATCTCTCCCATCTGAGGGCTGATAGGAACGGTTTCAGAATCGCAGCCTACACAGGTAGCTGGTGGTCTCCCATGGGAAATCCCCAAATCCTCCCTGGAAAACACCTACACATACTAGCAGGGCACCGTGTTTATTCACAGTGCCTTCAACTCTCTCCCTCTGGCCTCCCATGAGTCACATGGGGCTTTGCAAGGAAGATCCTCCATCCCTTTTAAGTCTTTCCGTCAGCTGGTGAGGACAGGCCAAGGGCAGGTCCCCAGATGTGCTCTCCAAGTTGGAGACAGCTGAGATGGAATAACTTGGCAAGGAGGGAGGTCATATGTGGCAAGGCCTGCAGTGCATTCTCTGTGACTGTGCACCTGCCCTCCTGTCCCCATCTTCACCACAGCTACAGCCAGCCCTGCCTGCCTGAGGAAGGAGGGGTTTATGTCTGACTTGGGGACCTCCACAGTACATTCACAGCTCATGTTCTCAAACTCTTTTTTGGTGGAGCTAAAGAATGATAAGTAAGCGAAGCGTAGTGTTGACTAAAAAAAATTCCAAAGCTTTAAAGAAACTTCCACCATTGAGAAGTGCTTCATTAAAATGAAAATATCTGTGAGTTGCACAGGGTTCCAGTGGGACGTCTGTGGCATGGGTCTGGGCCTCCATGCCCTCCCCAGGTTTGGGTGCTCTAGCAGAGACTGGGCACCCCAATCTCATCAGCTGTCCCCAAATTCTCATGCTCATGTGACACCAAGAGCTCCATGGGGATAGCATGATTTGCCAGCCACCCCTTATCACTTTGCTATCTGAAGTCTGGAAATCAGCTCCATGACAGGCAGGAGGACCCCACACAGGGAGGAGACTGTGGAGATGCTCTGGGCAAAGACCTAAGCTGACCTACTGCCTGGAAGATGGGGAGAGAAAAATGGGAGATGAAAACAGTCCTGAACACGAGAGTAACTGGACATCAGTCCCAAAGGATTGTCCTCATGTATCACACAGCTCCTCCTCAACACAGACTGTTAATTGACATGATTGTTTTGGTTACTTTTCCTTATTTTTTTTTTCCACTTAGCAAACAGCTGCTGGCAGTACCTATTAAGAGGCTTTCCCCAGCTTTACTTACGCATTCATGTTCTATTCATAAACCTGTCACCAGCAAATAAGGAATGGTTACCTGCCTACTGACACTCAGGAACACCGGGACTCAGAACATATGCGATATAGAATAGATGAAGTAATCATTTCTCTCCAGCAACAGAGGGTAGGTTGAGAGTTAATTAATTCACAATTCATAAAATTGTTTGCAGCGGCTGGATACATGCAACTATTTTATTATTAGGGATTAATAAATATTGTAACAACAGGAGCTTGTCATTGGTTTAATTAACTAAACTATTGGTATCATGTTGGTCCACACACACATAGTTGAGCTCTACTCTACAAAATTCTGGGTATTAGTGTGGTTTATGGCTTGCTATATAAGCTCAGTTCTGTTCACTTGCATATGCCTGTCCTTGTTTCTCCTCTCAAATACAGCCTGAATGGAACCATTTTCATCAACTACAGACAAGGAAATCAATGTAATAGAACGCATGTGAATGATGACTGAGGAATTGTATATTTTATGAACAGAAGAGGCGGATGTGTTTTTCTAGATAAAGGATCTGTCTGTGTTTGGAACATCCTGTTTGGGAGAGAACAAGAGCCACTAAATAATATTCAGTCAAAATGTTCTGAGCTCTGGTTTGCATTTATATAAAAATATTGTTTCTTTATGCAAAGTTTGAACGTGATGTCTCATTTCTATCCTCTGTAGTCATAAAATTAACACTGTTACTGTGGCTTTGGCAGCTCCTATTATGTCCTTTAAGTCTGATCTTTTACAGAAACATTTTGTGGGACTCTGAGTGGATATTCTGTGAATCTGTATCTAATAAAAGTCAATGACATAGTTATTTGTAATCATGAAAAGCAGACATGAAGAACATGGTGTGTACCCTTCCCCACCATTTGTTCCTAGGACACCTCAATGCCTCATTAGAGATGAGATTAAAGCATCTTACGTCTGTATTCCCCACTCTGAGACACACTCCTTCTTTAGATCTCTTACTCATTTCTGCCCAGTTAAACCACTGTGGTGGTCAGTGGGTAATGCACAGCCTCCATCAACCACACAAGCTTTCAGATCAGATCACAGGCCAGGTCAGATCACAAGGGGAACCAGCTGGCTTTTCTCAGATTTGTGGCTATCATTCTTGAAGACTTCATGCATGCCAAGTTTCACCCTGGCATGGAACACCAACGCCTATGTGCAGATAGGTGTAGATCCACCACAGTGCAGAAAGGCCTCTAGGAGAAGTGGGACAGAAATCATGACCTTCCATCAAGCTTAACAGGCAGCCTGATACAGAAAAACCTGCAGGACCCTTCTCACAATGCAGATAGGGCTAAAAATAAGAGAGATTATGGACTTCTGAGGGCTTTTCCATCCCCAGTCACTCTGAAGATCAAAGGCTGAGCTATCTCCTCCCTTGCCAGGAAGGGGAACAATGTTCATGTCAGTGATGAATCAGCCTTAGCATCCATGAAAAGAGATATTGTTCTGTTTTGCTGACCCTTATTATGTATGTATCCGGGGAAATGCAGGATGAAAAATTATTCTTCTTGACATACAACTAAATAAATATCTTTGTGTTTAGAAATTTTTCTTTTCTTTATACCTTTAAGCTTGGACAATTTAAAACTAGCCAGAATGTACCACGACTTGAAAATGTTCCTGCAATGCGTGATGAATCTAAAACAACATTATGCACGTCAAATTGCCAGAATTTTAGGGGTGGCTGCAAGAGAGACCTGCAAAAATAGGTGCCACACAGCCGGGCCAAAGTGCTGCAGAAATCTGGGGGTTCAGCATGTGGGGAGTCCACATTCACATACTACGAATGAGGACTATACAAACTCTGTATAGCAGCAGCTCCACAGAACCACAACATCTCTCTCAGTTTACACTAGATCACTATCACTATAATGGAATAGCAACTCCTAAACAGCCTTTACATTCTCCAAGAACTCAGATTTCACTCCTGTCCTCTCCCTTCCCCCTTATATTTCAAATGCAGGAGCATGAACTGAGTACAGATGGATGCATGCCAGCCAGCTGCTCCAGTTTTGGGGGGTGTTGAAGGGTGACCCAGTGAAATGTGAATTTCCATCCCTCAGAAGTGCAAGTGAAGCTCACATCAAAGGGAGAAGCAAGAGGGCCCTTCCCATCTGGACCATAGTGCCAAAGGCACAGCAGGCCCCCACCCCACTGTGCTGAGGGACAGAGATGGTGTGAAGGGCAAATGGAGTCAGGTCCAGCACGGAGCACAGACATAACCAGGACAGATAGTGAGTCCTTACTAAGACCACTTGGAGTAAGATTTTTCCCACATATTAAGTAAAATCAACTCCTCATACCTCTTCATCCAAAAGTCCGTAGCAGTTTGATACACTCCTTGTGCTCTAAACGTCTCCTTAAACAAGGAGACTCTAAGTCCAATGGCTGGATCGAGCCTCAGGAAGAGAACTAAATCACTAACCATCCAAAGTAACTTCTTTTACCCACTTGAGGTCATTGAAGCTTTTTTCTCTTCCATTTTGTCCATTCACCTGAATGTTTTACATAACTCTCGTTCTCACCATGTGGGAGTTCTAGGCTCTTTATGACTTCTTTTTAATCTTGTATTTTAAATAGGATAGTAGTTTTAAGGGAGAACTGGGATTTTTGGCTAGCAGTGGATGAGAAGGAATAGAGCACCCAGAGGGACTGGTAAGATGGCAATGCAGGGAGCAAAAACACATCCTATCCCAAAGGATTAATCACTTCCACTAATTACGCGGACTTCCAGGAGCAGCAAAACGTCTCCTGAAACCTCTATGAAAATCAAAGGAATCTCTTGTTATTTGGGCAGTGGTATTAACATGTATGGCATTACACATGTACAAAGAGACATAGGACCCAAACTACAGTTTATCCTGCCCCAAGGCAGGGAGGGGAGCTGGCTGCCTGCCAGGCTCAGCAAGAGGGACCGATGGGGTGGTGTAGACCCTTGCCAACACTTGCTGTGTGCCAAAGGCATGGCCAGCCCACCCCGCCAGGACATGGGAAGTATCCTGCTGCTGGGACAGCCCTTCACTCTGCCCCTTGGTTTAACCCTGGAGGGAGACGGAGCCCCATGCTGAAGAGACAAAAGTCCACTGCAACAGCTTTTTCAGTAAAGAATGGTAATATCAAATAATAAATAACTTCTGCAAATTGTGTGCCACTTCAGTGATGCTCTGCTTGGTAATTTATACCAGGTACTGCTCACAGGGTGATGAAAGATTAACAGCTCCAGTTTACTGAGGCCAGTCTTCAGGATGTGTCTATTTGCCTCTCCAGGCAGCAGCAGTGGCTGTATCTAGGGACGATGACATTGTTCCTCCACAACAGCCAACACGTTTTTGTTTTTCAGTGTTTCTATCTCAGCCTTGACTTTAGACTCTCAGTGCACAACACTGTCCCTTCCCAATGCCACTGACAACTGGATCTGCAGAAAAAACTGGCTATCTTTTTGCCACAAATACAAAGAAAATATTGGAAGTTCCCTTTATTCTTGAATTTTCATGGGGAAAAAAAAGTCTTGAAATAGACAAGGATGAGTTACTAAAGGAAGAAGAGGAAAGTAATCTCAAAGAGTATTCCAAGCTGCGTTGTTTAAACTTACATTCCCTTGACATGAAAACCCAGGAAAAAATCCATTGAGCTAGTTTTTTTTACTTACAGCCTAATATTGATTTTAGACTAATTCTCTATATGTAAATGAAGTAATTAAAATCTCCCATGCTTTGCAATTAGTCTTTTATTGTATTTTTCTAATACGCCTAACCTTTGAGATAGGCAAGAGTAAGAGGTGATGGACAGGAAAGATGAAGGAGTTTCATGCTTCAAATGCTTCACTGTTCATCTCTGACTGACGTACAATGAGATCCAACTGTAAATCCTCAGCCACAACTCAAACGAATCTGATCTGAATTAGTTTAGCAGCTCTTTTTCCATCCAAAAATTTTGCTTTTACCTTTCTTTCACCTTTCTCTTCAGCCTTAAGAAATATAAAATGTTGCACAAGAGTAAGTTGCAATAATTCTTTGGGTCCAAAGAGGTGGTGGATGCTGAACAATCAAGACACAAGACAGTGGGACTGAACCAATAGCCTTGCTAAGAAAGGTTTCTTCTTCTGGAAATGTCTAGAATGTTCTCAGTTCAAAGCAGGGCAAGATATTGATGTATTAAGCAGTCAAAAAAAAAAATCAGAAAGGGGAGAAATGAAAGTGGAATCTTTCACAGCAGAAAGGACATTTTCAATCAAATCATAATGTTATGACATATCAATGTCAAAATGAAAACTTTGTTTCAATTCATCTAATTGAAATACTGTAACTTCTCATCAATTTGTCATTCTCCCTTTGAAAAAGTCTAGTTCTGTGAAACTCAGATTTGCCAACTAGAAAATGTATTAGATAAAAGTGTTGAAGTAGATGCCTGCACTATGACTCTGACCTGTGGCTTGCACTGAGTACAGCTTCACATGGCACTGGTGGCCTGTAACCTTCAGATAGTTTCGGTTCTCACGGGCCTGCTTAAACTGCGAGCTTAAAATAGGCTCTTGCACTTTCGCAGCATCTTTTGTCCCAACATGCCTCATAAATTACACACCTTCTAATGAAATCCATCCCTGCTGGACGGAACATGACAATAACACATACTTCCATCTATGGTGGGGTCACTTGTACCTTCTCAGGTCATTTACAGCTGAAGGTGAAGTGCCAGCTGATCAGAAACATGTTGAACATTTACATAAGCTGGGACAAGAGGGCGTCTCTGTTTTCATCATACCCAGGATAATATGATTATATTCTGTGAATATGTTGTGTTCTACTTGTGTCCCTTACTAAACCCAAGGCTGCCTGTAAAACAAATGGAGCCTGTGTTAATATTGTATGACACAGAACATCAACGACAGAGAGAACAGTTTCAGTGTATCCTATACATACTGATTCGGAGATAAAGTTCTCAAAAGCCAGTCTGGCAAATACAACATCCTTTTAGTGTGTATTGTAAAAGGGCAATAAATTACAAACATCAATACGGATAGTAGAAATCGGAGCCTGTGGGGCAATCTTGTACTGAATTAAAACAAATATCTCCTTGACTACAGCTGAGGGAAACAGCAGTGGCATCATATTTCATTTTAATAGACTGCAGAGAGGTTTGCCTGGGGAGAAATCAAAGTGACTTGATTATCCCATCGTGTTAACCAATATCTTATCACACTCAGGCTCTGTCCCTAAACCAATTTAAAAACCTGCCATAAGAGGCTTTCAAAAGGGAGATCTGGGCTAAAAGCATTCAGAATAACCCCTCTGCTTTTACCCTTCATCCTATGGTGTTACTAACAGATATCCAGGTAGCTTTAGGTTCTGCAGCAGAAAGAAGGCAGAGGTAAAGCAGTAAAACAAGGTATGATAATGCAGGATCTGATGCTGGCAGCCTGAATTCAATCAAAATTCTGTTGCTCGGGATCCTGTGAGGACCTGGCTGCAGTTTGACCAAGGTTCTGTCCAAAACTCTCCACCACCTCCTCCCAATGCTTTTGCTTTGTGTCTTCTGAATTCCCTTGTCCTCCAGGCCAGTTGCAAACCCAGAGGAGAAAATGGACTTAGGCAAACTCTCTGCTGCTCATCCGCCTACCCTCCCGCTGCACAGAGAAACCACTCTGCCTTTTAGTTCTCAGGGGCTTGTGAATGAGATTCACAAAGTGGTGCAGCTGCACAGGCTGGGCTGGTTTCTCCAAGGGCCTGTGGACCTTTGCAGCAGGAGCCGAGGAACAACTCTGCTTCCCCTCTGTGCTCAGCTGGCCACCAGAAGCAGACATCCATGGAGGAGCAGCTCACTGTTCTTCAGCAGAACTCTCTATGCTGTTCAGTTTTGATGCATTTGTACAGCAAAACCCAAGGAAGAGTTTTGTGATGATGAGAAGCAGTAAAAAAGATATTGCTAAAAAAAATTAGCATTTGACAATCACTTTTAGAGGAGGAAAGGCAGTGTTATGGGTTGATATTTCCCTTCAAGAGGGAAAAAAGAAATAACTGAAGGAGAGAGAAAGTTTGACACTCTCAGACACTGAGGTTTTTCATACCCTGCAATCTAAAACTCAAGAAATGAGCTTCTTCTCACAAATTAACATCTTCACTTTTCTATTTTTTCCCCCAGAAAAACTTCACTTCGCCTTTTTCAGACAGCTTGGCTCCTTTTGCCACCTGCAGCAGTGAAGGCCCAATGCATGGCTAGTCCTGACTTTGAGGGAGCAGGAGGGAGCCAGGGCACAGGTGGCTCCTCCGTGCCACATCCTGTCAGCTCATGTACAGAAAAGACAGGATATGTGCCAGCTTCCATCACCATCTTTCTATACATCTATTTTGGTTCTTATGCTGCACTCATAACCATGACAACTGCCTGCCCAAACTATCAGACATATGCAGAAGCTGTCTGGTTGTCTTGGCAGCGATGTTCCCAAAGTGGAGACCAACGGAAGGAGAGCCCGGCCTGAACTCCCCGAACCGCCCTGCACAGCTCAGCCCGTTTAACGCGGAAAGCGAGTGGAAACAGCTCGGCGTTTCCCGCTAATGTTATCCCACTGCAACGCTGGCTCCCTGCGGCAAGAAGCAAGTCATAAGCTACTGTCACAGCAAAGCACTTCCAACACTTTTGTGCAGCCTTAGCTCGGCTTATCACCATGACCAGGATGACTCATGGAAATCTCCTCCTTGCAAAATGTTTTGGAAAATATGGGAGCAGGCCAGGACCAAGATCTTTTGACAATAATCAAAAATAGGGAAGTACCTTATATTAGGTCTCATCCTGACCTCTAGCAATTAGAGAATGCCTTAAAGCTCAAAGCATTTTCATAGTATCTTGTGATATGTCACTGAGGAGTCCACAGCTCTTCCTTACTCCAGCTCATAAGCTGAAGACAGACTTGCAGAAGAGCCTCAAACATTCTCCCTGCAGAATCAGGCAGCTCCCCAACTGCTGAAAACTCACAGTCCCATCTCTTTGCTACAGCCACTGCCCCTCTTCTACTATCACATTTTCGCACACATCCAATTGGAACACCAAAACTCGTATTAAGTCAATGTTATCTGTAACAAGGAAGAGCAAAGGCAACTCGATAAACTGTCAAGAAACCAAGCAAGGAAGGCTGTACATGACTAGGAGGGATAAACTTCTTTTGTCCCACACTTTCCCTTCCATCTATTGAGCAAAGATAGGCTAAACTGACATACGGGCTCCAGGACTGATCTGTTCATTACACTTGAGAAGAGGACATAGGTATGCAGGAGGACACCTGTTGGAGATGGATATCTGCCACTCCTGGCAGTGACACTGGGAGAAGTGAGAAATTTTATCTTGCAAGCCTTAGATGGACTTGATAAATGGCCTGGAGTTGCTATCCTGGACGTTCCCAGCTAGATTTGCTGCCACAGCCTATGCTGTCAGGGAGGACATTTTAGAAAATGGGATGGTGATCCATCAGTTTGGCACTGCCACAAATTTTGCTCAAATCCGAGCTGGGAGGTGGAAGAGTGGGCCAAGCAACGAGGCTGAGGTGTGACAGTGCTGGGGACTACCCGCACACAGCACGGGTTTTGCTGCACACACATCTTGGGAGCTGCTTTCCACTTTGTCATTATGCTCAGACCCTTCTGAATACAGAACAGATCCAGGGCATTAAGTACCAGCGTACTCCTGGTGTTTTGCACTCTCTTAGGTCCCATTTATCTAATGGTGTTCATCCGTGCAGTGCTGATCCCTCAGAATTACATTGCATTACCGAATTTTGCTGTTGTAGGTGAAACTATTATTAAGGTTGTCTGACAAATCCCGTGATAACCCCCTGTGTTCACACGCTTATAACTTTGCCAAGTTTTAACCATTAAACTGACAATTTCAACTATTTCAAGATGAATTCACCTGGAAACTTTCAGCAATGACAGCTCAGACATTTACAGGAAAAAATATAAGAAAAATGTGTTAATTCTGGTGAAGTTTTCCTGCAGAAACATCCCCCATCCTCGTTCTTCAGAGTAAAGAATATTCACCCAAGCTTTAGCTAAGCTGATGATCTGTGAAAATGAGCAGTTCACACATGAGTACAGGGGAGATGTGCTATAGTTCAAGAGCTGTTATTTCCTACTGATTCTGTCCAAACTGAATGCATTCCAGTGAACAAATTCCTGGCAATTTCAACTCTGGATGGCTACAGGCTGTGCCAGGACTGCTTTGAATTGACAGCAGAGAGATTTCTTTTCATCTATCTTCTCTGCTGGATCCTGACAAAATGGATGAGTTGGCCAATTTGAATACAAATGAGAGAAAGTTGGACCACCAACCAGAGAGACAAAAGGAAATGTGGGAAAAGGAAGAAGGCAGGAGGCAAGCTGGGACTGAATGGGCAGGGATCAATAAGAGGCGATACTAAGATTATTCAATTTCAGAGAGTAAGAGGAAGGAAGAATTAGTACAGACTGCTAAGGACAAGAAACCAGACCAGTAAGCAAGCAGGGCTGTGCTGGAAGGGAAGACCACAGTCTCCCTTACTCTGACCACCGATGCTTTCCATGAACTGGAACACTTTCCTCAGGAGACACCAGGACAACCCCATCCCAATACACCCTTCTTTCTGCCTGGTGGTCCTGGGGACTTGTTCAAACTCGTGATTCACTGGATATTTATTTACACAAAGTGGAAGAGTGCAACCAAAGTACCAGGTCCAGCCGTCCCAAATTCTGCTGTTTCACAGGACCTGTTTGGAGATGGAAGTCTGGATGCTCTCAGTAAACAAGGATCTACCTTATCCTGGTAATGAGCTACCCAGCAAGTAGGGAACACTCTCATATGCTTCTTCTCCAGATTATGGTTTTAATCTAGTCTTGTAAAATCTTTTTCCATGTCAAGTAAAAGAAGAAATGCAGTGTGAATTCTTGTCAATTCACAGAACGGCAACAGATATCAAAGAAGAGAGGAACACATATTTAAAATTAGTATCTATTCACCTTCAAGAATGACAGTGAACCCTTACACAAGCTTCTGGGGAGGAAGTCCAGAATCCAGACTTTATTTTCCCATCCATAAAATCGAGCCAGGACAGAGCCCATCACTCCTGCTCACAATTCAGGACCTTACCAAGGGAACATCACCACAAACAGCTTCCTCTGGCACAGCAAACTTTGTCATCCAGCCCCTCGCACACTCCCAACACAGAAACGAACTGCAGAATACTCCCAGCTGAGTTTGATGTCACATTTTCTGCATTTTCTGTCTTCACTGGCTGTTTTCTTACACAATTAACTCACCAGGTGAATATTAGCAAGAGGAAGAAAAACAAACCAAGCTGACTTAAGTACAGTAAGTAGAGCAGGAAATCGGTACCCATAAGCTCAGCAACTTGCAGAATATTAATCACCAAGCCACAAGTGAGACAAAAACATCAGAAACAGCTGCATTTCTCAGCAAAGAGTGAGGGAGCCACAGAAGATGCAAAGAGATGAGCAGGTGATTAACTACATTTAGCTTTGGGAAAAATTAAGCACTGCTCTTGGCAAAGGATGTGCCACAGGCACAAAGGGCACTCGCTGGGCACCCACGTGTGTCCCGGAGACAGCTAGGGCATGGCTGGGAAAAGCCCCTTTGTGATACATGTGTTTAACTGCAGGAAAACAACTTCAGCCATTTACAGAGGCTTCCACTGCAGTGGCCTTTGGTAGCACCACGATCTGTGGTTTACAATTTCCTCGCTTTTGCCTGTTCTAATTCACAGGCAGCATCCTACAGAGGCACATTTATAAACACTTCTGCAATTTTCCAAGGGAATACTTACAGGGGTTTTGCCATTTATAATTTGCTTCTCCCAATGTCATTAATAAATTACTTCCATTTAAAAAACTAATCTCACCATAACTGGACTTTTGGCTATAAAAAATGACTGTTCTAAGACAGAGCAAAATTACTAGAGGGAAAGTACCCTCCTAGTCCACTACTGCCCTGTTCCTGGCAATATCTCATCATCACTTTCACAAGTCCATCAAGTTTCACTTTTAAATGAGTTATTGGATTGGATTCGCTGCTAGGCAGTGACCATTTGTTCTTGTGCCAGCTTTGGCCTTCAGCATTAACATTGCCGGTATTTACCCCCTGGTGGTAATTTATACAGTAATTATAATGCATTTTCATCTTCCATTTTGCTGGGGACTAAACAAATCAGTTGAAAGCAGATCATAGGAAACTACTCTCGCTCTAAACTTGCTCTGCTCAACCTTTTTTAATACAATTAATGCACACACAAATCAGACTGGGTGTCTGTGGTGATTTTTTTAGCATTTCAGTATGTGCTCAACTCTCTATGGCTGATCTGTGCCTATCACAACTTGTGTGATTATTTGGCATTTTCTGAGTTGCATTTTCCTACTGATTCACAGTTTTATAGCAAACTTAAGACTGCAAATTCTTATTACTAGGCCAAATTCTTTAATATTTACATAACACGACAACTTCTTGTGTCACTGATGCTTCACCAACTCCAGCGCCCCAGAATTACTCCGGTGTTTCCTACACAATGCTCCAGTTGCCTACTGCAGTGACAGCATCTCCCAGACCTGGCTTTACACATGCTTCCCTCAGTTAAACTTCGGCAGCTTTGCAGCCAGGACAGGCTCACCCTGCAGCACAACCTGTTGTCAGCTCCATTGCAGGGATCCTCCCTTTGCAGTCCTCTCTTCTGCTAATCCTGCCCTTCCCAACTGCACTAGTAACACGTGTGGCATGACAGCAAATGCTCACTGAAATCCAGACATATCAGATTTACTGCATTGCCCCTGTCTAGGAGACCAGTACCAGAATAACCTGCACAACCTACCTTTATTAAACTCAGGTTACATTTTATCTCATTATCTCCATTGTTTGAAACAATTCTTCCCTTTCTGGATTACACTGAAGCCAAAAGGATGAATCTCTACATGTCCATAATGTTTATTTTGCTCATTTTTAAACAAAATTTCCTGTATTCCTCAGTATGAAGGACTTTTCCACATAGCCTTCATAAAATGAGCAGATGTCTGTGTGTCAACAGACTCACGATTTGGGATGTCAGATCCTTCAGCAGTCTGGAGCACCATTTCCTAGTTAGATGCAGTTGCTTCATTCTGCTTCCTAAACATTCACTTTCTGCATCCTCTCTGGCAACAGATTAAGTGATGAAGAGCACCACTCCTTCTGTTCACATATTAGTGGCTAAACAGCTCCCACTAACTGTTTTCCTTTCTTCGTTCTTTTTTCTCTCACTCTTTTTTTGATGGTCATCTCATTCCTCTCCATATTGGTAATTCTCATTTCTCTCCTATGCTTTCTGACCAAAGAGCAGTACCTTTCCTCACTGAATCATATTTTGCATTTTTGTGGACTTCCTGCCTGCAAATATTCCGTATATCCCATTTTTTATCTTTGTTTGTGGTTTTCTTTTTTGGTTGTTGTTATTATTATTGTTGTTGTTGTTGTTGTTGTTGTTGTTATTAGGGGTCGTTGCTGGGTTTTTAAAAAATCTCTTAGACTAAATGTCCTTCCCTACCAGACTTTTCCTAGGTCTAGCATATTAATTCTACAGCTTTTCACCTCTCTCACAAAGGAAAAAAAAACATCCAGTACACTTTTGTATTCAAGTCCAGAGCTCTACAGCCTAGTTTGCCTCTATAACTAGTTTCCTTCACTTTTATGAAATAATAAATCTTAGTTACAGTTGAATGTTTAGCCTTCCATCTAATTTAAATTGAAACAACTCATGGTCTCTCAGCTGAAGGTCGCTTTCTATGTCTAAGACTTCTATAATCATCTCAATATTTTGCAAATCTGCACTGCTTTTTCTTAGTTTAATAACTATTTGGGAAAAAAATCCACGAATTATCACATCCCGGTATATCTGCGCCCAGCATTATGAGCAGTATTTGTTCTCTAACATCTATTTGGAAAATGAAAATCTTTCAAAATGACATAATTTCTGATAGTTTTTATCTCACCAATAATGTGACTGAGATTTGTGGGTCTCAAATATGCCTTAATACAATGAAACACTTTTTTTTTTTTGTGATTGAGTTTAACCTAGAATAATTTCATCACAAAATTACAGCCAAATCTCATTAAAGCAGGCTGACTACATATCTCTGCACCTCTGCCTTCAGCAGAGCTCATTTGAAAAAATTCTGACAGGCTGTATCCTGCTTATTCCTGCTGAAAGAAGGAATTATTTTCCCAGTTAATTCCAATTAAAATAATTAAATCATGCAAGCTGTTATGCCCTAGCAAAGTTCTGTATGCAGAAGTGTTACTGGTACCTTTGGCTGCTAAAACTGAGAATGAAACAGTGCTGCCAGGAGCAGAGGGAGAGGTACCCACCCTGTGACAGAAACCCCCGTGTGCTCCTGCTGCTGGAAATCTGCTCTGAGGCTCAGAGCAAGGATTCCTGCTCCATGGCACGGCCACTGATGCAGGAGCAAAGCGATCCAGCGTCCCCTTCTCCCCCAGTGTTCTGCACAGCCCACTCCCATCACGCCGACAGAAATTCAGACTGCCTCGCCCGGAGCTGTGGTGAGGAATTCTCACTTTCCCCTGGTGAAAATAGAGCTGGGCTTGTCCGTTCTGCCATCTCAGGGAGATGAAGAAAGGAGGTGCTGAGGCATCAGCCTGAAACACGCTGCTGCATCTGTGCTGATGGGCTGCTGACAGGCTGGGACAAGTCCTTGTGCACATCCCTGCTGCTTTTTTCAGGTTCCCGTGTGCCTTTAACAGAGAAGCCTTCTCCCCCAAAGGGGAGCAGGCGGAGTAGCGGGAGTTCACAGAGCAGTCCTGCTGCCTCAAGCACCATGATGCTTTCCAAAGAAAAGAAGTGGCACAGGAGGCAAGTAACAGGCAGCAGCTGAGAGGAAGAGTTAAAAACCCTAATGAATGGAGGCCACAGAGCCTGCACCCAGAGCGGGCACAAGGAGATGCTCACGACCTTCAGCCACAAACAGAGCAAAAGGAAAACAACCACATTCCCCTCCCTCCCACAGTGGAGCCCAAGAGTCAAAAGTCAGGAATACAGCACATGCTGTTCCTCTAATGAGCCGGGAAAACATAAACATTACCTAAGAGCCAGAAGTCTAGAAGCTCCTTTAACTAGCAGATTTTAAGATCAGATGCACCTAACTTAGACATCCACAGTTAATCCAAAATCCAGCAGACCAGAATATATGTAGCACAAACCAGAGAAGGTGCTTCCAGGAAAACCCAACAGGTACAAAAGCTGGGTTAAAAGAATACTGTCATTGCTGAAATGAAAAGCTGCCAAGAGATCAGAGAATGGAGCTAGGATGGAAATGTTGCCAGCATCCTTCTTGCAGGATTGCTGCAGGCTCTCCTCAGATCTGTGACTGGACTTTACAGCAGATCCCAAGTTCTTTTTCCAGAGAAGATGCTTAAGAAGCTTCAGGGCATTTCACTAAAGCACCTTCTACTAACAGTTAATTTGTGAGACAGACAGTTAATTAACACACACTCAGTGGAAAATAAAAGCTTCCTCCAGCTCTCAAATTACTTGTTATCCTTCGCAAATGAGAGGGCTTTTCCTTCTGTCACAGCAAAAATGGCCCTTTACAAGGGTATCAAAAGAGAGAGTACTACTAACCCCTGTCTTCCCACCCTTGGTTATGGGCCAGGTCAAAGGGACACATCCCTAGCAGTGTAAGGACAGTGATTTCCATCACATACCTGTATTTATATTCACTACACACTTGGAAAGCTCAATTTTCCAGCTAAAGTCACTGAACCAGTGCACTTCCATCACCAGGTTGGAACTTTCTATATAATTTGCAGTGGTTTATGCTCATTGCTGATTTCCTGAAAACATCCCCATTCTTAGCCAGCACAGCACATTACATGCTCAATTTTCTCCCTTAACAAATGCCAATTCCTTTCCCTCTCCTAACATATCCCCTCTAACTCAACCCTCAGCCCCAGAATTGTTTCTGTTGCCCTTCTCTGAATTCCTTCCAATCTCTGAGTCATAAAGGAGGATTTATTGGACAAAAGATCCACTCTTAATAATGCCTTCTGCTGTATAATTTCACTGCTGAAGCTAACTCAGGCACCTTCTGTCCTTTTGGACTGTGGCTTGGAACAATCCATGACAGCACGTCTGGAGGAATTCTGTTGAAAAAACTCACAGTAGCAAAAACGTCAGATACAAAACGAAAAGCAACACCCATACAGAGAATTTGGGTGACTGGGAGAATCTGTCAGAAGAAAAGCAGGGAGACAGCACTACTGCCCCTAATAACTTTTGCTGTGTATGTGGTCACAGCGATCTGTATACGAAAGTGAAACAATTACAAGCCCTCAGCCTGTGACCCCTGCTCCCCCCCAACTACAGGAACAAGTGGGAACAAATCTCAAGTTGTAATAAAAACTCACAGATGGTTTCCGGAGACCGTTTAATTAACACTGCAGTTTCCAAATGGAACAAGATAATCTCCCTGCCTCCTCACTGAGTAAGAGCAACAAATGAGCTCCCTTTAAAAGCAGATCATCGGGGCCGTTATCGCCTCGTTCTGAAATGAGAGTGCAAATTAAGTGGCAACATTTTTATTACCGATGATTGCAGGATCATCTCAGCGCTTCTGAAGTGTCTGGGAGGAGGGCTGGTGCACACCAAGGGAAGCAATGCACAAAGTTACATGTTATGTTACTCATTAAAACAGAGCGTATTGTCAAAGAAACGGGAATGCTGTACGGACAGCGCTGGGCAACAGGCAGCTGTACCAACTCCTAGACCACACATCCCTGGCAGCGAACATTTCTTACCACAAACTGGTTTCTCTCTCACCCAGTCTGTTCAGACTGAATTTCTAGACTGGCAATAATGACAAATAGTCCTTGTCAGCAGTGACTGATAACATGTCCTGGATGCAGACATCAGCCAAGAGGTGGAGATTTATTAGGGTGGTATTGAGTTGGACAGAGAGGAATCTGGACATGGAGGTGATAGGTTTTGCATGACATAACGAATCTCTTCCACAACCCACTTTCTCATGCCCAAGTCCTCTCTAGACTTCCTGTCGAAGTGTCCTTCCTGTCACTTTCCTCCTACTTCTTACAAAGGAAACTATTAACACAAATGCAAGCATGCGAAATTTTTGGGGGCAAGAGATTTTTTTATTGTTGTTTTTTTAATGGCAACCAGATTGTTCCTTCAAAACAACCAGGACTTCCAGCAAGTTAATAGCTCCAGTCTATATCTGAGTGCTTTATTAAAACTGCTGCGTCTCCCTCTTTTTTTTATCACCTAAAGGCTGATACTGCAATACAAAAGACATTCATGTAGCATAATGCAGAAAGAGGCCCGTATGCTCCTGGGACACTGAAGACTGATTATTACCTCTCTTTTTGATTTCTGGCTTCCCTGGTAAGTTTTAGTGGTCTTTGCAGATGGCTCTGAACCTTTTTGCTGGAATATTTACGCACTCGCTTATTGTAGCAGGTTGCTCTGCTGCTGCACTTCTTTCCCCAGGTCTAATCTTGGCAACATATTTGCATTTGCACTTTAAAGACATCTAAAGACATTGGATGGCTTTATTCTATTCTGTGGTCCTCTAGCTTTCAGAGCCAGGAAGCCACTTCAGCTGAGTCTTCCAAACCATCTCCAGAGACATCTGCAGAGACCACTAAAACATACCAGGGATGCCAGGAATCAAAGAGAGAGGAAATCCCTCCAAGGAGGGAAACTCCACAACCCCCCTGGGCAACCTGTGCCTGTGCTCAGCCACCCTCACAGTAAAATAACATGTCCTGGTGTTCAGACAGAATCTCCTGTGTTTAATTTTGTGCCCACTTTCTCCAGAGCTGGAGCCAGCTGGAACTGAAAAATCCAGCTCTGCCCATAAGGTTTGCTCTGCTGTTTCCTAGGCTTCTGGGCTAATGCCCCCAGCACATGTGACATTGAGAGAAAAGACTTTATGAAACATAAGGAGATAGGAAAGATAATTCAATAGCTAAGGCAGGAGAGCAATGAGTTTTCACCATGATTCAAAGTAAATGCTCAGGTCTTCCAAAGCCCTTTTCCACCCCACTGCTCCTAGATCCTCTTGAACATAGGTTTCCTTCTGCCCGGGGTCCATCTAGATGAGTATTTTGTTGCTGGTAGGGATCAGTACTGGCTATACTGGTGAAAAGTTTAAGAACAGTGCCAACAGCCCTGAATCTCTAGCTATCTGTGGTATCCTTTATAGCCATCACATATTATGTGAAGAACACTTTTTTCTCTCTTTAAACTTGCTAATACTCTCCTGGAAAATGTTGTCAGAGATACTCAGACAGCGAGGCTCACCTTTCCCCTGAGACTTCTCAGTGGGGCTGTGCTTCCCACGGCTCACCTCAGTGCTTGAACTTATCTCCTCTCTCTTCTCTGCACACCAGCTTTTATGACACTTACTGTCTCTAGGACCTGCTTTGCCCCACTATGTGCCTATACCTAATTATTTCCCTATTTGCTCTGCTCTGTCATATCACATGAAGCTTTCCAGGTCCCTTCCAAACCGCTGTGAGAGGACAAGCAGTCACTCAGAATACACCATCCTCTGTACAGGATGGATGAAAACCCTCCATCCTGGCCCAATCGCTTCATTAAAATATTGCTCCAGGTAAAAATGACTCAGCCAGTTTTGACAGGGGCCTCACAGCTTGCTTTCCACAGAACAGGACGGTTCAGCCACACTTTCCATCTTGCAACTGCTTTCTCAAAGAAATCTGCAGGTATTCCAACACTAAAGGTGATGGGATGTCCTTAGCAGAACAGGGACAGACTAACAAAGCTACTGAGGTGCCATTTGTCTGGGCAGTGAAGGTGATCCAAAAAAAAGAAACCCATAAAAACATGAAAATAATTCAATGGCAGAACTTCATTAGGAGTGTGTATTTCAGTTAGCTGAGGTTGAAAAGGGCACGGTCATTGAATTGCTGAAGGCTGAAAATATCCAGAAACACATTTCTGCTTCTCATTCATTCACTGTAATCTAAACACCAGGTTAAATAAGTCCTCTTTTGCAGTCTGGACAGGTATTTTCTGCTGACTCTGCAGTCACATACTAAAGAGCTATTCAGTGGCTTTTATTACCGAAAAAACAGAAAAGAAACAGAAAAAAAAATAAAAACGAAAATGACTGGTAGGGAATTTTAAAAAAGGTATCTAATCAGGAAACATCATCATTTCAGATGCTTTCAAACCATAAAAGACTGTAGGAGGAGAAGTAGAAACTGCAAATTTTTATTGGATTTGTGATTAATCCCTCTATTTACTGAAAGAATTGCTTCTAAATCTTTATTTTTCTCTGACTATGTGTATTTGAAGAGTCAAGGCTATCGTGTCTGTCATGTATTAAGTTAATACATGAATACATTAACTGATTTATCTGAATGGGCAGGAGTCATATGTAAGTGCACTTTTTCAAATATGTAAATCTGGTTTGTGCCCTCAACATTGTTGTTATGACAGCCTCAGAGCGTTACAACTTACCTACCAAGCATGTTCACTGTACTTGCTATGCAATTACACATTCTGAGAATGGAAATTTGTCTTTGTCCTACTCAATGTGGATGTAGCTTTGTACAGATGACAATGTAGTTCCTCTGAGCTATTCCTCCTTCCTTCCTCCAAACATTTTTCAAAGGAAATGTGGTCAATATTTGCATTAGAACCACAAGATTAGGGTCATCTGGGATGGCAGTTTTAAAAATTATACAGCAGATTTGAGTGGTGGAAAGAAAGCAAGGAAGCAGCTGTAGCCAGGCTGCACAGAGCTCACCATGCACCAGCAACCAGTGCATCATTGGCTCCATCACTCAAGGACTCTGTTTGGATGGTCAAACTCTTAAGCACAGCCATCCATTAGCATCGGGAAGATTAGACAGACAGATGGCTCCTACAGAGAAACAAGTTAGAAAGATGCAGGGAGGGATATTTTCACCACATGGATGCTGCCAAGTTCTGCAGAGCAGAAGAGGTGCCCTGAGGTCTATATCTAAAGCTAGTCCCCCAAGATCTTCTGAAGAAAAACACTTCTTCACTTCAGCCAAGAACTTGACCAGAGGAGTAACTTCAGATACAAGAGATTTCCTGTTGAATTGAGGATATGCTCGTGTCTCTGATAACTTAGTTACTGTGTAAAGCCACTGAAGCAGCCCCAGAGACAACCAGCTTGAACAAGATGGATACGAACAGCTCCTGGCTCCTAGTGCTAGCAATGCATGGAAGTACAGCAATGGCCACTGCACCCTTCTCTTAGGTGCATCGTCAGTAAAAAACACAAAGAATAAACGTGAACAGAGAATCTACGCAAAGCCACCAACTTAAAAATACACTCAGAATGCCTGTCAGTTTTTGCTCACTTCATGCAGGTTTCAATGACTCAAGATTCAAGAGTTGCAGGAGGGAAAGTCCATCACTGATAATTACATCAATGTCCACAGAAACTGTGAAACTGTTGACCATGAAGTATTTTACAATATGAAGTGACACTACTGTGAACAGATTATCCCCAAGTATTTGAACATATGATTGACGACTACAGGCACAAAGAAAGGGGACACTGTGAAAGTGAAGATAAATAAAAGGACATAATGACCTAAGAAGTGCATGCAGCAGACTCTCTCACAGGGTCTTTGGAAAGATGTACAGGCTCCTCTGAGAACTGTGTGGCTGAAGCTTTTGTTGAGAGCACACAGCTCTTCACAGCTTCCTCTTGCTGCCCTCAACACACCCACCACCCCTGCTGAGCACGGCAGTCCTCTGCTGTAGAGGATAATGGTTTGATCTTTCCCAGGGAAGACCCTAGGATGGAGATGAGCTCATACCCTGCCACAGATTTCAATGGGGTCTTACAGCTTGACTGTCTTGGTCTCTTATGTTCCAGAGATTTCCAGTATTCAGTACCTTTAGAGACAACTTTGAAAAGATCTCCTGCCTACAGAAAATTCCTTTCGGACAGTCTCCAAACGGATGACAGGAAAGAGAGTCCTAAATTATGAGCACAAAACGGAGCTTTTGAAGTCTGCAAATAAAAGGGGAAAGAACTGCAGGGCTGGTGATTACTTTGAAATCCCACTGAAACCACAGGGAGCTGCAAGTATTTACAGCACCACTGGTAATGAAGTAACTAGGTGTCAGAACAGTGATTTAGCTGAAAAACATGGTATCTAGCTTCTGGGTTTATTCTTTCAGGTGGTGTCAGGCCAATTTATTCCATTTGAAGTCAGACAGTGATTTCCCTACTTCCCTGTATCATTCCAGTTTGACAAACCTGAAAACCAAGTGCTTCTTTTTGCCTTTTTTTTAAATGAATAATAGAGCTATCCCAACTAGAAGCTGCCTCCAAACACTGCTGAGGTATTGGAACACTTCTCTGGTTGAGTAATGTGGGGCAAATAGGTCAAACAGGGGCAGGATGGCTGAACTCAGAGAGAAACCCAGCTAGGTCTGGAGCAATGTCAGCCCTGGAAGGCTTCAGGTGTGAGAGGCTCACACGAGCTCATCTCTTTCACAGCACTAACAACCTGATAGGAAAAGGACACGTGAAGGAGAAAATCTTCTGAGGTAAAGAACAACGCAGAAAAACCTCATGCTGTCATGTAGTCACTCTCTTATCTACTCAAGCTCATACACAGTGCCCTTACCACAGCATCCGAGTGCCTGTCAATCACCAACACCCTTATCTCCACACTGTCTCCATGGGAGTAAGAAAGGAATCTTATCTCCACCATATAGACGAGCAGCTGAGGCAGATAGATTAAGGGCTCGATCTGGTTACCTCAACATAGGTTTCCAGTGCCATCTAAGACGTCCTGGGGCATGCAAGACACGCACAGGGCTAGCCGGCAGGACACAGGTCCTAAGGGAGATCCATGGTCTTGTGGAAGCCAGCCTGGCACATTGCGGAGGGAGAGGAAAGTCCAAGTTTAGACAACTGAACTGAATCATCAAGTTAAGGCAAGGCATTTGTCTGAGAGCAGGGAGCTGAAGCCTACGAATTGTCCTAATAGCACCCTAAGTACAAAACTCCCACCTGCTAAGAGGAACACAACATTTTTTTAAAATGTTGACTCCAGGCCTGTTTTATTACCAAATAGCAGCACCAAGCTTTGTGTGCTTGGGACTTCCAAAAAAAACTACTGCTGTCAGGAGCCTGTGTATTGTCTTCTTCCGGGCTGAGTATGAACACCCATCCACACCTTTTAGCCACTGTGAAGAAGATCCCTATGGATCTATGGAATATGGAGTCATTCTTTGTCAAATAAAAACTTAGACTGTCATACAAAGGTCCAGAATCAGTATCAGAGTTCCCTTTTTCCACCAAGCCCACAAGCCCAGATCTCATGCTGAGAGGTGAATGTACTTCATTGTGGCAGTATTTACAGAAAGACACTTTCATTTTAGCTCACGGCAAATCCCCGATGACAATTTAGGAGCTCATAATGAGCTTATTGAGGAAGAATGAAAGGATGCTCAAGGTCACAGCACCCATAGGAGCACTATCAGTCTTGACATGTACAGCAAATAAGGTTCCCAAACAGCTGCCAAATCAGAAATAAGCTGTATGCAGAGAAGCTGTGCTACAGGCTGGCATTTTGGTGCATTAGGCTGAGGACAGACTTGCAAAACCACTCGAGCAATTCGGACACTTGGTTCCCCTTTGCAACAGCTCAGTGCAAGAGGTGGTGGCAAAGCACAGCCTGGCAGGTCTGGTTGCTGGAGCAGCTTCCTGCAGCCACACAAGCATCCCTTCTCTGCCATTTGTTGCCTTTGGGTTGGACTGTGGCCATGTGCCTTGCACATCCACATCCCAGCTGCTACGCGAAACACGGTTTTAACCAAATAACCCCCAGGGACAAGCCTGATTTCAATCCTTCCTTCTGGCCTCCCTCTGAAGATAAAAAAATACACATCAGACACAATCCTTTCCCTAGCCACAACAGGTTCCCTCCATTGTATTCGCAGCTTCAACAGTGAGCAGAATCTGATCAATGTCTTAATTTACTTAAGCCTCACAAAGACTTGAGAGAGGAGAATTATTTTTATGTTATTATTTTTTTATATGTGAAATCTGATTAGAATAATCCCGGCAAGGCAGAGAGTGATAAGCAAATAGAGTAGGTGAAAAAATGCAGTTTTGAAGGAGGAAATTGATTTCCTTCCATCCCTCCAAATTTGAATAATAAACTTTCACAAAGAACTTCTTTGCAAGAAGCTCGTGGAGATGCAAGAAACTATAAAATACTTTGTTAAACCTTTAATAAATTGTCTCTCAGAGCTCCTTACAAAAATAGAGATTGTTGCACAGTGGAAGTTTGAGACATTCACACTGGGAATCCAGCGGGAAACACTTCCATGGGGATGTAGAAAAATTTTACAAACTACTTGAAATTAGCCTGTGTCATGCAAGAAACTGAGGCTATGGGAGCCTGGGTGCTCTGCCACTAAGGAGTTACAAACTGAAGATAAGTGTGGCCAACATTTCCCTTTTCTACACCTCTCCCTTCTTGTGTAAAAATGTGGATAATTCTCTCCTTTTTCTGGAAACCACTTTGAGCTTTCCAGCAGACAAGCCAGTCTTGCTATTACATCCCAGAAAGACATGGTGATTTCCAGTTTCCAAAGCAGGCACTATCACTAATCAATGATGATTTTTTTTTCACCAAAATCATCAACCACTATTACCAAAGAACATTCACTGGAAATTCACACTCCAATGCCTCAGAAAGGAATTGGTCTTCCATAGATGCAGTGGCATGAACACGCACTCATTCACTGGACATTGCCCAAAGACTGAGCAGACCAGTCTCAGGAATTCTGGAATAAATACACTCATCTCAGTTTTCTAATGAATACTGTGAATGCCAGTTGGTTTGCTCTAGGTATAACCCAGTGGTAGTGACAGCAGACACTAAAATACATCCCTCAATACCACAGAAATTGTACTGGTCCTTCCATCATTGATTGCCTTGATACATGATGCTTTACAGCCATGCTTCCACCACTGAAAAAACCGTATAGAATAATATTTTCTGTTGAGTCCCACCCAGTCCACCTCCAAGCAAAACCACCAGTGCAGAGTTGTCCCACAGTTCTCATTAAGTCTCTGGTCCCTGGTCTGGATGGCACAAGATGCCCTGGGGAGAGGAAGACACAGTGCATGACACTATACCAGCACTGTAAAGCACTACTGAAGCTCTGTGAATTCAGGACAGACTGCCCAGCAATCCACCTGGACGGTTTCTAGAACTCAACCTAGCTCTAAAAAACCAAGTATTTCTGCACAGTCCAAGATATTTTCTCAGTAGTCAGAGAAGTTGCTCTGCTACTGTCTCTGATACTGGTTTCTTCCAGCTGTCACTGTGAGTGGCACTTATTGGAGGTGGACACTGAGGCAAATGCACCCACAAGAGCCACCCTTAGGTCCAACTCAGTGAGAGCAAGGGGATGTACTGGGTGCTCAATACCCCTGAAAGCAGGGCTTTAAGCTATCTGAAAACCCATGCCTGCTTTTGTTACTGCAAACAGTTTTCTTGCTAGACCCGGCTGTTCAGCTCCTGGGGGCATCAGCACATACCAAGCGTTTCTTTTCAGAGCACTGCTGCAATCCTGAGCTTCTCAGGAGCAGTTTCTAATTCTCCACCTGCCATCTTGTGAAGCCGACACCGTAAACAGCCCCAGCTCCTTGGGTGGCTGAAAAAGAGATATCTGTGGAGCCCTGAGCAACTGCACTTGACATATGGTATTAAGATGTGCAAGGGAAGATGGCTGGCAAAGGACGACTCTCCTGTGGTTCTTTTGCCCGCTCCCATTATCCTCAATGATGATTGCTAGGGACATAAATGCTGAGAAGCCAGAAAAGAAATGCAATGGGAGGACGGAGGGAAAAGCAATCCCAGCCTACACAGTGCACGGCTTCGAAAGCAAACTGATTTGCTCAGACACAAGATACTACACAAACAAGTTGTGCTGCTGCTGATGCACCAATTCCCTAAATAATCACAGTGATACAAAAGAAAGCTTGTGATTAAGGCAAAGTATTAGGATCGGGGAGAATAGAAGGCCTAATCCAGTCTCCACGCATGACCTTGGTCCTATCACATCACTCCTCTACACTCAGTTTACTTAACTATGTGACGAAGTTTCCCAGTTTGGAAAATTATCAGAGAGCATGGGAGAGCCCAGGAGGAGCTCACAGGTAAGTGATAACAGATTATTTTCTGAGCCCACCCCACTGGCCTCTACAGTCCCAGCTAAGTTAATTACTCACACTGTCAATGATCCAGATGATCCAGACATCCTCAGACCCGCACATCCCTGGAGGCCAGTCACGGGATGCAGCTTTAGGCAAAAGAACTGCATTTTAATGACTCTCTAACCAGTAGACATGACAGCCACAGGCTGGGTCCTGTATTTCTGTGGTGCTCCCATCAGACATTAGAGTGACACAGCACATCCCTGACCCAGTCTCCCATCCAAAGCCATGTTAAGCATGAGCTCTCACTCCTTCTCCCAGTCCAACACTGGCAGGTGTCACCAAATGACCCCGCTTCTGAATTCACCTCAAGCACTTCTAGAGTCCTTCCCTTTGCTCCGTTCCCTTCCTGCTCACCCCAGTGTATGGTGGGATCCTCCGGCATCCATAGGGAAACTCTGCTGTGGGCAGTAAACATAAATCATCAATTGGGTGCCAGGGTTTAAACCAGAAACAAGCTCGAGTGCAACGGGACTATTAAGATTATAACATGGTTGGCCAAGCTATGGCCTGATCTTAGAGGTGCTTTTTATTTTTTTTCCCTAAACAAAAGTGCAGCATTTTTAGATGCCTTCCTATCACACCAGGTGTCTACAGGACATCCGCAGACATCTCCTGTGGACAAGATCGTGGTGAGCCTCTATGAAGACAGACAAGCAGGTGGTAAAAAAGACACAGAGTATCTCTAAGGACAGCACGGCAAGTGCTATTTAGCCACAGCTTCTAGAGCATGTCAGGAGAATCCAGGAGGAGAAGTGCTTTGTCCAGCTGAAATGCCCAGAGCAGTAGTAAGAGGTACAAGAAGATGGAAGTTGCTCTGTACGAGCCACTGTAACAGCTGTGAGACTTTCTCCCAGGAACTAGGAGGGCAACAACCAACATTATGGAACCCAACTGTTCACTGTACACCTGCACAGCACTCTTCTCCTGAGCTGGCTGGATCCCTGGCAAAGGTCCTTCTTCCAGCAGTGTGCTCTGCCCTACTGGGAAGGAAGGGGCTCTATGCAGCCATCTAACTGGCATGGGAATAGACACAGTACAGAGGAGTGGGCTCCAGGGAACGGACAGCAGGCACCAGCTGCAGAGGGTGATGGTTCTCCTTGGCACCAAGTACAGTCCAGTGCTCAAAACCCATCAGCTGCCCCAGCTCCACCACCAGCAGTTACCTAGCCTCAGGAGGAAGGAAGGAACCTCTTTGCAGTGCATATGTATCAACTTAAAGCAATATGGGACAATGTGGGGACTCAAGCCATCAGAAGCAGGAAAGTCACTTTAAAGGCATGTCTGACATGAGTGTACAGGCTTCGAACACTGAGTGGGAATACCAAGAACTGCCCTTCTCAACCCCCGCTTCTTCAGATTCCTGCTGTGGGAAGCAACAGCCCAGCACGGCCACAGTCCTTGAGGGAATGTCAGAAATAGGCTAAATCTCACTCCTCATCTCATTCTGCACGTGCCTAGAAAGTTGGACATTATCTTTCTTGGTGCCCCCTCATTCAACGGCCTTGTTCAAAATCCCTGAGGTTCTATTTTCTTCTCTTCTATTTCATGCTTACCCTGATTTAGTGGTGGGAGAGAAAAGGCTGTGCAAGAGATTCATACTGATTCGTATCTCAGGGGCTTTAGAAGAAGCAGATAATCTTTGTCCAGCTGCAGTAGTTCCTCTGCAGTGTTCCAGACAGCATCTGGGAGTCTGTAAGGTATGCATGCAGCTTGCAAGGGCTGTTATCAATAATGCATTTTATGCGCAGCCTTCAGCAGCTGACCAAGGAAGTGTGTTATAATGAGAAGGAAATCCTTTGGTCTTCTCAGGAGCAAAGTGGTGAGGAGACAGAAAGACTTACCATCATTGTGCCACATCTAATTCATGTCAAGAGGTTGTTCATATTTCAGAAAGCTTTTAGCATAGGGCTGGTGCACAGGTATATATTTAGGGGATTAGGGAGCACATTCTGAATACCTAAATACTTCCAGCTTTCTGCAATCCCCTAACTTACAGGGAAGAGTTGCATGAAAAGCTATCACTGCTCCCAAAGCACAGCTCCTCTGCACCTCAGATACCATCAGTATGTGGGAGGTGGCAGGGCACCCTCATAGTCTCTTTACTGCCTTCTCAATGGCTGAGACATCGAAAAACCATATTAATGTGTGACTTACATGTGTGTGTGAGGGATTTATTGATTTCACAGAGGAATGATTAATTTAATGTCATTTAAACATTTCAGGCTTTTGTCAGGCTTTTCCACAGAAGAGTAGTCACCTCCACACAACAAAGTATGCAATTCCTAGTTCATCAGCAGTGAAGAAGGTCTCTTTTTTAACGAAGCAAAAGCTGTTGAGAAGGCCACAGGCACAAGAATATGTACTTTGCACCTGCTAAGATAAATCTGCTGGTTTGGGTATGCTGTCCAAAACACACTGATGTGAGAGTAAGAAGTGGTTAAGGAACAGAAGAAAGGATGACAGCACTAAGGTGAGCAGCAGAAGCTGTTGTAAAGTGTAACTAAAGAACAGCAAAACTGCTGCAAGTAAATGAAATTAGTCACGAAAGATTAAGCATGTAACCTAATTGCAGGCAGAAAGGTGATGATACACTATAAGGGGCCTAATGGGTACCAGACCAGCTATGATTACCTGGTTCTCCAGTCCTGCAAGGAGTCTAGAAACAACTGCTGGTGCAGCAGTGTTTCATTTAAGTTTGATAAAGAAGGACCAAGCTGCAAGTCCAAACTCTGCTCTGAATCATCCTGTCTGGGCTCAGCCTCCAGGAAAGTGAGGATTTTCCCCTCCTATTCGTGATGCAGAAGAGGCCATGACTTTAGTACTGGAATTCTCAAAATCCCCAGTTTGTCAGAATCCTGCATCTGTGATTACACCCTCTATTCCCTCCTGCATTGCACCACTGTGTGGGTTTGGTGGCCATGAGCCATGGCCATTGGGTCACTACACACTCCTCTAAATGGGTCCCAAGTCCACAGGCTGATCAGAATTACTGACAGCACAAACTGGAATGTGCAAGCACATGCAGTGCCCTGCTCGCTACCCTGCACTGTCACAACTTCCAGGGCAGGACAAGGACCAGCTGGTGGGATGAATGAGCTTTGAATGTGTTTGAGCTCAGGTAAAGGTTAATGTGTGAAACAACCTGCTCTGCAGGACGTTGGTTAAACTAACTGTGCTGCAGAGGGTTTGGGATGATTGCTAAATCGACCTGCTCTGCAGAAGGTCCAGAGTGAAGCAAAGCCTCTATTGTAATAATGACTGTCTTGTGTCATCTTTCTGCCCTAAAGAACCAAGGACCTCTGAATGTTCCTGTCCCCATGGTGTTGGATGGCATCATTTCAAAACCCTTTGGGCCCCATCCTAGAACCGCCTGTACCATTCCAGAGGCAAAAAAAAACATGGAAAAAAACCCCAGGTGTTACAGCAGATATTCATTCATTCATTCAAAATTTATGAGTTGACTAATATAATTAAATGCCCTAGAAATAAACAACCAGCAGATCTGACACACTCAGCCATTTCCCCTCAAGGCTGACATTTTTTGTCTCCCAGGAGGGTTGGGCATATTTTTTTAAAAAGTCAGTCCCTGTGGCAGTGGCTGTGGTGGGTGAGCAGGACAGGCTCTGCCTCTGCAGCAGGCTGCTTTCCCAGTGCCCTCCAAGTGCTGTCACAGGGCCAGCATGCACAGGACACAGCCTTTGCAGTGCTGCTCTGGCACACCTCAAGTGCCATGAGGCCAGATGCAAGGACCAGGCAAGGCTCAGGAGGCCCTGGAGCAGATCCAGAGCCATGTCCTGCCTGCCTGCTCTGCTGCCAGGCTGCCTTTGGGCAGTGCTGCTGGCAAGGTGCCCCTGAGCTCCTCCCTGCTCGCACACAGCTCGCAGGCTCCTGGCACAGCCCCGCTGGCCATCCCACGCCTCTGCAGAGCCGAGCACACTGTCAGCACACAACACCTCACAACACATCACAGCAGGGACAGCAGCACACACAGACCCCTTCCACCCCATGCTCCCTTTCAAGGATGGCTTCACTGCAAGAGACGATGGGTAGATTTGGAGTTTTCCTTGCAGCATGGAGTGTCTCATTCAGAAAGACGCCAAAAGAAGCAATTGGAAGAGGCTGGCATTCCCCATAGCCTGCGTCCCTGTGACAGGGGTGACCAGGGAACACAGATTCACAAAAGCACCAAGGTGCAATTCCAGCACTTCACTGAATGAGATCTTGTACATGCACATTTCAGGCCAGGTTCGTAACTCCTGCTGTGCACATCTACTCCACCAATTTCAGGAGATT
The DNA here is from genome assembly GCA_013397755.1 of Cnemophilus loriae. Lineage (NCBI taxonomy): Eukaryota > Metazoa > Chordata > Aves > Passeriformes > Corvidae > Cnemophilus > Cnemophilus loriae. The sequence goes on from VZTF01004203.1 coordinate 580,384, forward strand.
CCTGTGCCAGAAGCCAGCCCTATACCTTGAGATCCATGGTAACAGAAGTCTACAGTACCTGAACTGAGTTCCCGTGATTCAGAGACCTCAATAAAATTATTTTAGTTTTGCAGATGCTTAGTCAGGACATTACCCTTTGACAGCAAAGCAGGGATGGTTCAGGCTCCCATCCAGGCCTTTCTGCTACAGTACCCTACATTCCTCACTGTTTCAGCCAGTCTGGCTTGAAATAGCCCAAGGACTTAGTCTCTCTTCCTTTTCCTTGGAAAACAGCATTACAATTCAATGTTCCCCATTTTTAAACTTTTCTATCACTTGGTTCCCAGTTATAATTACATGCACACAGTCAGTAAAGTTTTTTCCTTGGGTTTTTTAGCCTCTCTCCTGCTTTCACCTCCAGAGCTGTTAGTCACTGTTTGGCAAAGGCACACCATTTCCTAGTTTCATCCAGTCTGTATTTGAGTTTGGCATTATTAGAAAGGAGATCCAAATCATTTCATTAACACATACATGACCTCAGTCAAACACATCCTCACTCCTTGCTTCTTTTCGTATCAGTGTCCCAGACCCAGGAAGGACAATATTTGTCCTCCCTCCACTACAAAATAAAATGTTAATGATAGTCCCACTGTAACCCTGGATATCCTGGAGTTTTGTCTAGGTTTCACTTCTGGAAAACAGACAACAGACAAATTATTTGACAATAATTTATTGTCAAAATAGACACTGGATAAATGGTGTTAAAAACAAGCAAAGCAGGCCAGAGAGTTTTAGAAAAAGCCAAATTTTAACCAGGTAGCAGAGAGAGGAGCTCAGTTATCAGCCAGTCCTGCATCCTCCAGCTAGCAGGATGCAAAGGAATGGCAATGAAAGGGACTTCTGGTGTAAATGCCTCTCCAGAAGGACATTTTGACAGTCATCTTTTGGTTTTTGCCTGCTGGGACAAATGCTTCACTTGCACATCATTTCTGCTAAACAGGGGGCTCACTGCACTGTCCTGTCCTCAGTCTAGACATGTGTCAGAGTTTTCTTTCAAAATCCAACTCGAACATTGTATTGCCATTGACTGTTCTGCTTTAATCTCATCATTTCCCCTACAGTGATTAACTGATCACACACAACACACAGGAGAAAAATGGGCAAGCTCTATGCAACGCTACTGCTGCTTAGCACCTGTTCCAAAAGCTTTGCCCACCTGCTTATCCAGGGTTAGGCCTGTCTGGCCTCAAGGAAATCAGTAAAACAAACACTGCGCAGAAGATGGCAGCCCCCACTGATTCATCTCTCTGATTCCTACTCTTGCCTTCCCTTCAATTTACAGCAACCCCTCCCTGCTGGTGTTTTACCCTCCCTCCATATTTCAAGAGAATCATGTGGGATCAAAATGCTCCACCAAAATCTAAACATTTTGTTCTGATTTTATTAGGAATGATAAGGCAATATAAACCACTCTAAAGTTCTTTCAAAATGGGAATCTGTGATGTTTCTTTGGGGAAGTATCAAAATGAGATGAGTCAGCACCTCTGGAGCATTTTTCCCCCATCTTCTTCCAAAATGAAATTTCACCAAAAGATCATAATGCATCCCAGCACTAACAGACCACTGCTCCCAAAGGGGAACAGCCCATCCCTGCTCCTCCAGCTGGTGTTATTCTGCTTTGCACGTTCCTAAATATCCTGCGCAACCAAGGCTAAGAGAAGTATCTTTTTATTGAAGCTTATCTTTTATAAGTTGTATTGCTATCATATAAGACAAGCACCTAGGAAAGCAAGATTTGGCCCTGCTGTTACTGATTTTGTCCTCTGAAGGTCTCTTGCTTGAACAGCAAAGTCTGATCTAACTCATTCCAGATGTGAATACAAGGTGCACAGTCCCATCCCTCCTTGTGGGAGCTGCACCACGGTACTGTGCTGGGAAGTTCAGGGAATACAAGTACCTCAACAGGATGCCAGATGAGAAACCTGCCCCCAAAGAGCCACAGAACTGCACCGTGCCACTCTCCTCACCTGACAAGCAGAATAACATGGATGGCAGCATCTCACCAGGGGAAAAGGGACCACTTTGTTAATGAAAGCTGTATTTACAAGTTTCCATGGTACAAGGATGGCATGCCAGGGTGCCTGCCAGGAGCTGTATTTTGGGAACATTTGATGCAAGGCAGGAATCTGTTCACAGGGGCTGTCTCAGCACTGCTGCTTCCTTGAGTATCCATTTTGTTCCCATATTTATGAAAAAGTCAGGGGACCCAAGGAGTTTTATATCTCCCAGTTAATACCTTCACACATTACACTGGTCTCCTGCTGTGCTTTACCTTTGGAGACATTTCTCTCTCTCACCACTGACCCCGCTCCCTAATGAGGCATGTAAACTAGGGAATCCCCCCAACAAGTGTGCTTTCTCACAAGGTTTGCAAATGTCCAGGATACCTGCCTGGCCTATCTGTATTTCTGACCAAATCAACTAGTAGCACTGGAGGTCAAACAGGAATTAAAGAAATGGCATTGGCAGGAGCAGGTTTAACACCCCAAGCCTATTAGGGGAGAGAATGCAGCATTATTGATTCCAGCCCCTGACCTTGGAGTGATGTAAACAGGAGTGCAGCAACCCTAGAGGAGTTGTAGCAAAATAGTTATAGCATTGCAAGCAGATTAAAAATACAGTTAATATACATATTTCCCCAGATGCTTGTTTATTATTATGCAAGACATGTTTATTATGCAAAATGATAAAGCAGAAAAAAAAGAGAGGAAAAGAAAATGCAAAGACATATAGAGCTTTTAGCATGACTGGGGTTTTCTCAATGCCGCTTAGATTTTTTTTTTTTTTGTGCATAATCATTCCCTTATTAGCAGGAATCTTTGAAGTGATTCAGGCTCTAATTTCAGCATTTCAAACTCACAGGTTTATACTGAAAAACCATAGTGAGCTCTTGTAAGCGACCCATTTTTTTTCCCTCTGTATTCTCTATCTCTGCTAGGGTTTTCTAAGTCTTCCCAATAAATTATGTATCACAATTTGCCATTTCAAAAATAATTAGAACTCTGAGTTAAGCAACAAGGAATATCTGAGAGCAATACATTTTAGAAGAGAAGTGTTTTGCACTTGGGGTAAAACCAATCCCAGCTGCAATGCCACTGAATTATACATATCATCATATTGAGAGCTGCACTTTCAGTGTACTTGGAGTGACTGGGTGGACCTGTGGAGACTCTACAGCCCCATGATGAAGATTTGCTCCAGGAGAACCAGGTTTGCCTCCCAGGCAAAACACTTCACAGGCACTCCCTTTCCCACGCCCCTGTGAGTTGTTGCAGGAATAACAGAGAGAAAGCTGGGAACTGAGGAGAGAAACTTCACAAAGAAAAGTTACACAGGAGTGGGAATTACTTTGGTGGTGGAACTATTAACTGCAGACAGACAGGAGAGCATGTTCTGTGTCTTCTCTCGTTACGATTAGGTTGTAAACTCACTGGAGCAGGACAGAGCTCTTTATTCCATGTTTCTGAATCCTGGGCAACAACCAGCCCCTGGTCTCAGCATCTTCCCAAGTGCTGAGGCACTACAAGTTATACCCACCAGAAGAAATTCATTCTGTGCATTTTTACTTTGGCATCAAATGCTAACAGTGGATCTTCAGGAGAGTCATGCCCCTACCTAGAACAGGTGCTGACTGAAACCTTTGTGCACCATCAGGGAATTTACAGCTGCTGTACATGATAGGAAATCAAAAGTGAACACACCAATGACTCTGCAAGCTTGCTATGCAGACAGTGGCTCGCATCCTACTTTCTGCAAAGCAGGATGCCTCCAACCAAAACATGATTTTCTTGTCTACTTATCACCTAATTCTCACATCGACCTCAGAGACAGCAATAACCTAGTCTGGGGGAAAAAAAATCAGATATCTAGTGTAAGTAAACAATGCACAAGTCCCAAACAGCTGCTTCCCAACAAAGAAGGTTCAGCATCTAATAAATTTAGGCCTCTAAAGCTGGCTAGGAATATATGGGTGGCTTCAACCCAGCAACCCAACCTCACACTATCCCTGCCTAAACAGATGAAGGAGGGATGAGTAAAATCATTGCTGAAGGTATCGATGTGGCCAAGCCATCGGAAGGTCTCCCACGTTTCTACAAACTGCTGTCTCACCACGTTTGGCTTTAGAGGACTCTACTCAGCCCTACTTTTGTGCTAATCAACACCAGGAAGCCTTCTTCCAGGGGCTGGTTATTCTAAGCCCATTCACTCAAGAGCCCATTGGCCCAAACTCAGAAGGAGCTGGCACAAACCATCCCTAAGACCAGGCTGATAACAGCCTCTGGTTTGATCCAGGGCAGAGGATGTCAGCCAAGTCCTCAGCTGTCATAGAGAGATTAAATATCGCCAAAAACCCCCACAAAACAAAACCAAAACAAACCCACAGCGATGACATGTTCTGTTACAGCATCAATCTGGATTCAAGAGGAGGGAAAAAGCCCCAACTCAAACCAAAAACAAACAAACAAACAGAAGAAAAACACTACCCTGGACAATTTCATCTGAAACCAGTCCCAGACTTGAGGGTGTTCTAAGAAGTCCTTACAGGGCTTCCATGCAGCATGGAAGGCAGCCAAGCAATTAATTTATCAATTGGCTCATGTGAGTGAACAATATCTGTGGGGAATGTCGATCCATTTTTTTCAGAAGTCCTCGCAAAAAGGCTAGTGAAAAAAACCAGGTACATACACAGAGAGAACAAAGCTGTAGTTTAGGGTCTGCTAAGCAAAGAGCAGGGACGATATGTCCCTTGGTGTGGTCAGCAGTGAGGTTCTGGCAGCATGGCCTGGGGACCCTCACCCCACAAGGAAAGCTGCAGCATCCAAAAGAGACTGCCTAAATAGGTTGAGCTGTTCTAAGACATACTCAGTTCTTTTATGGCATCCTGATCTCATCCCTTGTCCTTTATGATGGGCTTGACCCACACTCCCTGCTCCTAACACACTTTATCCATGAATTTTCTATTTTCTTGCCTTGGGGTTTGCTCCCAAGCACAGTGAATTCATTGATTTACTGCTGTAAGACAAAGAGCCACTAGTCATCACCAGGGAAGCATCCAAAAAGGTCCATCACCCTGGAGTAGAAATGGGCCAGTATCACCCATTTACTACAAGCAGAAACCTTGGATCACATTGATAAAATGAACAGTTTCACTCTTATTAGCTCAGACAGAGCTCAATGCCATCAAGCTGTGGCATGTAATGAGGTTCACTTCATTAACCACCGGCCATCACAGTGCATCCTTCCCCATCAGCCTTCTCTGATTAACCTTCCTGCCCAAGACAGGCACACTTGTTGGAAATAAGCAGGCCCATTAAACCACCCTCAGTTGAATACATGTGTGATCTGGTGCCTTGTAGGATACTTGAAATGACTAACAGATGTGTTTCCTGGACAACATGGTCTTCCTGCTGTCTACCACCTTTTGGTGTGTCCCTCCCACCCTTTATAGCGTGTCTAACTACTACTAGAGAGAGATACTTTTTCTCTGCATCTCCTCTAGTCTCTCAGCTGTCAAACATAATTTTCCCAACTCCCTATTTCTTCTTTTGCCCAAGACCCACACCAATCTCTCCCCTGCACTATTTGTTCAGAAAATGATGACCATTCATTGGTCCAAGAAGAGAGCCTTGGCTGGCTGTGGCTCTGTGACACGCTCTGATTTCCTGCAATCCTCATTTACAGGACACTGATGGTACAAGGAGCCTCAGCACCAGGCCAGAACCGTGTTCTGTGCTGCACCAACATGGCAAAGCATCAGCCCTGAGCCCCCAGCAATGTGCCCAGAGGGACTCACGCACAATAATGCAGTACCACACCATGCTTGGTATTACCTTTAGGACTCTGATAGCTTTACAAAAAGAGGAAGTTTTCATTGTTAGTAAACCAATTTAATTTATTTAGAAGCAGTCAATTATGTTTACTGGGCTATGAAAGAACAGGAAGCGTCTGGCATCCACAGAGATCCAGATTGATCTCTCTGTCTCTTCTTGACAAGCAGCCAGTTTTGAGACCTATCTCGCCAGGCATACTAACACATCCACTTGTTTTCTACCCTGAGCTGCTGGGGAGGCAGAGCCGTGTTACATCCCAAGGGAAAAGGGGAAACTCCAATCATGTGAGTGGTATAAAACTGACCAGGAACAAAAACGGAAGACAAAAGTTAGGAAAAATTGCACAGAGCAACCCAAACTGCTGTCCTTTCAGTGGTCCCATCTCCATGCTCATATACACTTTTAAAGCAAAGTAAATGCCCAGACAAGAGCAGAATCGCTGCACTGTAAATTTACACAAAGGCAGATGAGATTAGAATCTGGCTATGCACTGTAAAGCTATCATAACTACAGAAATGAAAAGTGTATTATTAACTATCACTCTTTACTATGTAGAACTAGAACAAAGTTATTTGAAGCATAAAAATTCTGGCAAAGGGCTGCCATATTTAATAAATCACCGAATCAATTATTCACTGTGAAAATCAATTACTTACTTTAAATGAGAAACTTATGAATAACCTCATGCCCTTTCATGCCATCTAAGAAAGTTACAAGGGAATTAGTCGGCAGAAATTGCTGCACTTATCTTTTATATGCATTAAAAAGACCACACAAATACAAGGAATTTCTGCCAAAAGAATAGTCCAGAACCCTTTTAAGGGAGTCAAGGGTATTGCTCTAGATTTACACTGCAGTCAAAAGCAGACCCATTGGGGCACCACCTATAATCAGGTATCTGGGTACAATTCACAAGCAATCCCATGGAGTCCATGCCATTTCACAAATATGAAATCAGAGTATGACCAGCCAACTCTATACAACCTCCTCTACAACGTGACCTACATTAAGTACGTACTTAAAGGAACAGCAAGCGTATCTTCACAGGTCAGGAAATATTGCTAGGAATCTCCACGGAGACACTTTAAAGTGAATATTGCATGGCCTTGCAGCAGCTCCCCCCGTTCCTGCTTTTAAAGGTTTGCTGATACGTGACTGTTTTCAGAAAGAGCTGGAAGTCCCAGTGCAGTCTGCTTCCTCCCACCTACAAAACCAAGGCACTCCAGGAGCCCAACAGTGCAAAGTACTTACTGAGCTGTAGAGATATCCCTCAGCGTTCATGGCAACGTACAGACCTGCCTTCACCCCTTGGATTGCCACCACGCGAAGACCCACAGGAATTAGATTGAAAAGGGCTGTGGAAGGAAAAGAAAAGCAAATGTTATTGACACATCACCCTACGTGGCCACTGCTGCTTTTACCCCACGGCCAGCCCACCCCACTCCTGCCTCTTCACAAAAGAGACTGAAGTAGAATCAAGCTTCCTGCTTCCAGCTACAGGGAAGGACTGCAGCCATGGAGCTGATGGTGAAAGGAAATTTTTTAAAGTACTGAGTTTGGCTGCCTCCCAAATGCCTTAACACACCCATCAGTCTGTCTGATCACTGCCTTTGCAATGCCAAGGGCTCATCCGTGCTCCCAAGCGAGTGCATCGTGATGGCTTTCTGAGGGCCCGCTGAGCAGGGGTAACTGCACAGATACAGACTTTGCCTGTGGCAAACACAACAACACAACTCAGTTTAGCTCACTCTGAAACACATTTAAGCCTAGTCACACTTTCCTGCATTTGCCATATGCTAAAAGAGTACACAGACAGCGACCATGACCAGAAAGATGCAAATTAACTTGACTGTGTGTTTGCCCATGTAATCCTGGGCTGTCAAGGGAATGAAGAAACTCAGGAAGAGATAGTGCTCCACTCTGGGATGTCACCACTGCTCCCCATTCAGGAGCAGCACTGGAGAGGACAGAAGAGGACAAGATCTTCCACTATTCAGTTTTACTGCAGTCTTATTGATTAAAGCATTGCAACCACTTCCTCTCAGTTAATTACTTTATTGCTTGATTCCCACCCAGCAGACCCTGTATCTCATTGAAAGACTCTTCCCATGAGTATATACATTAATGTACTGTCAGGCTTTTGCTACATTTCTAACAGCATGGGCTCAAAGAGGAGACTATTATCAGCACTGATAGACTGAGCACTGAAGCATTAGCACGGCTTTGTTTCTACTGAGCTTTATAGGACAAGAGTATTTAGATGTTGCAGGATCCCCTGTGCTTCAGCTTACAAAGAGCTAACTAGAACTCATCCCAGGAAGCTGAAGATATGGAAAGGTGGGCACAGGGTCAGGCAGAAATACAAGCACACACACAGTGGAAATACTTCACTCACGGACTCTCCCCCACGACAGCCCTGAAACAAGAATATGCAATGCCACTTTACTCAGGACATCTACCAGGTGTCTTGGCTGAGCTGATTTCAGGGTTGTCTGCAAAAGAGGATCCATAAATTCTGGTGCACATGAATATCATTTTTTCTTCACTTAATTCCCAAGGAAGACTTGATGACTCCCCTCAATGAGCTGCCTAAACTGGAGACACCTCAAGTCTAGCGAAAAAAACCCGACTCTCAGCCTCTTCTTGTGCTTTTAAGCACCGTATTCAGTAAAACATCAAAGCATGTGCTGAAGTCTTACCAAATCCGGTGCCTGTATTTGTGTTTTTGGGGGAGAATGTCAATAGATATATGTGGCAAATGCAGTCCAGCCTGGGTATTGGCCTGTGAATAACTGGAGTCAAGGACAGTGCTACTCTGGTACTGTCCCTAGACAAGACAAACACACCCCAGAGTAACTACTCAGCATTAGAAGTGTTGCCTAACCCTTTCGCCCTACCATGAAGGTCTAAAACCTTCTGCAATTAACAAGTCTATAAGCAATTCCCCTTCCCTATTTCTTCCTCCTACTGAAAAATGGAGCATATTACTGCTAATAATGAAACAAAATGGGCATCATCATTCATTTCCTACAGCCAATTTGTCTTGCATAGAAAACTTGTGACGGTCCATTCAAAGCATTCATTAGGCAGCAAGGTGATAACACCCAGAATTAGTGGTTGAGAAGTTCCACTTGGAAGCACCCACGAAACAAATCTCTTTCCACCTCTGCATGCAAAGGGAGCACAGGAACAATCCTATTGTGCTGTGCCACAGTAGGAGGACCACTGCCAGTTCCCAGACTCCCTGGCACCCTGCTGCACCCATGATCATGGCAAAGCATCTCCTCCTCAAATGCAGGGGAGCAAGTGGGCAGGCAAGCATAAGGACACAAAGCTGACATAGGTAACTGGCAGCCGAAAGAAGTTTCAGGAAGCAAATCTCTTCCTCTATTAAAAAAAAATCAGTTTGGGTCAATCAGGATTTTGTAAATTCCCAGAGCTATGTCCACACTCAAATCTAGAAATACCTTTGTAGAAGTTGATGCCTTTTACTATCATGCTTCCAAATAAATATTTCATATTGGTTTAGAACACATTAAAAAGCTTATAAGCTTTATTCTAAGAATGTTAAAATGGGAGGAAACCCCTCAATCAACCTCGAAAGCAAGATATCTCAATTTTTGTCAGGAAAAAAAAATTCTGATTCATTTGAAACAGCAGACTTGAAAATGGGAAAGAGGACTAGCTGTGGTAGAATAGAACTGGACACTGGGTGTGCTGATGTGAAAAAGAGAAAATTTTAAAAACGCTTTTAAAACTTTTTCTACTGCAAATGGCACATATTCTATGCCATCTGCAGCTTCATGGAAGGGACATGCTCTTTTACTTCATGGGCAAAAGAGAAAAAACTTGAAGATGCTGAATATTTGTGCCCCTTTTCTTTCATTACATCTTACCATCTTCAACCAGCGGTGTTTACACCTGACCCTACTACTTCTAGCACACTCCAGTCCTAAACTCATGAGTATGTTGTCACTGTTATGTTATGGTAATTTATCAGCTAAATTCTGAATGCATGTTTTACTATGGGTCTAAGTTCTCTACAGAAATGGAAGAGTGAGGCAAGATCTGCCATACACAAGGTGTGGTCCATACGTTCACCTTTAAACAGCAGTAAGTCAGAGGAGCTAAATCCATTTATAACAGGTGATTTGTTCTTGAGCAAGACATTTGTGCTGCACATGAATAACAAAGAACTAATGGAGGATGCAATAGGCAACAGCAGCCTCAGTGCATGAGGTGGTGAGGATTAAGATCCTGAGGGGAGTGAGGAAGGCTGCTGAGACAAGAGGCTCTAGTGCAACACACATGAAAGAAGAAAGAGAGGGAATTGCATTTGCTTAACTCTAAGAAGGGAAAGCCACAGACATATTCTTCTCAGAGGAACACGATGAAAAGACAAGAGGCACTAGACAAAAGCCTCAAATAGAAATGAAGACTGGATACGAAGAAAATTCTCTACAAGGAGAATAGTGCAGCACTGGAACCCGAGAGGTTATGAGAGGCTATGGAATAGCTAATTCCCAGAAATGTCTGAAAGAACTAGACAAGGCTCTGTACAGCTGAAGATAACCCAAGTGAGATGCTGGTATGCAAGCCTCCTTAATCTTTTTGTGCTTCTGGCTGGAAAGACCCAAACAATATCCTAGACATGTTGAGCTGTTTCCACCCGATCAGAGTTCACCTATCCTTTCTGTACTGTCCATTTGCCAAGGCTTTTCAGATGTTCAGCAGGATTATGTGGGCAGATGAAGAAGTCCACTTGTTCTTACGAAGGGGCATTACCCTGCTCAGCCCAGGGAAGAGCAGTAACAATGCAAGCACTGACAGCAGCAGCGAGCCCTGAAAGGCCATTTGAGATCACTGGAGCTGGAAGGAAAAGATACTGCCCCCAGCTGGGGTTCATACATCACAGGAAGAACACAAACGGGGTCCTCATACATGAAAATGCACTCCAATGGGAAGAAAACTCTTCACGTATCCCAATGCCAGTAGCCAGAGAATGTGCCCCCTTGCTTATGTTGAGATGGCACGTCTCTAACAGCATGGTCAGAAGGAACAGATGTCCCAAGTGCTGGTTCCTGGGAAGCTGGCTGGATGCCCATTCAAATGCCATTAGAACTTGGCTTCTGGGTTTTGTTTTTTTCTTTAAGTGAGAGGAGGTGGAAAATAAATGCCATCAGCTTCACGAACACACGTAAAATGGGCAACAGATAATTAATTTAAAAATTGCTTAAATATTAGCAGTTCCTCTTGTATAAATAACTGAGTTTTTATTAGAACTTTTAATTGCATCAGATGTATCTGAGGGACATGGCGTGTCTCATTTTAAACGTTTATTTTGCCAGAGTAAACCAACCTAATGTATTCCATGAAAATTATGCATCCTTTCACAACGCTAATTTGAATAATCAGTGTGGGGATACAGAACACAAAACAATGTATGGAACACGATGTTCACCAGCTGTTTAACTGCTCAGATGACTTCTGCGTGGAGAACAGATCATCATCTAGGGTGAGAAGGATCTTCTGGCCCTCTAGAGTGCCCTTCCCTGCCATGGATGTAAGTTAACCAACCCCTCTTCAGGGATGGGAAAATATTATTTATCTAGTCTTTGATGAGTTTTGCTCTTGCATACGCTTCTGATTGGCTGGTCAGGAATCTTCTGGAGAAGTACTTCAAAACAGAAAACAGCAGTGAAGCAAATCTGTGAACTGTTTACCTAGACAAGTAACTTTTGTCTTTCTTCTGGTCAAAAATTGAGATTTTTGAAGGAAGAAAAAAGAAAAAAAAAAAAGTCGGCTTTATTTTGGCAATTCCAAAGTGAAAAATGTGATTTCGTTTTAAAGCTGTAACTGGAAGCTTCACATATTCTAAAATGTTCATTCAAACTGAAGATTTATGGAGGAGACCATGTGGTAAAAAGTTATACAAAATTGAATAAAGCACAGTCCTAATTTCATTTTCAGAAGCCAAGTATGATCAGGTTGGATTCTTTCCCTCTTTTGAGATCCTCCAAGATCAGAAGATTTGGCTTCGATCTTCTCTCAAAAACTCACCTAAACTTTCCAGCATAGTGCCTGACTTTGAGCCAGTGGCTTGGCACGCTTCAGTGAGATGCCTCCTGTACCACCAAGCTGCCAAGGCAGGGCTGCCATCTCACCAAACAAATTTACACTCTAGAAGTGTACCTCAGCCCGTCTATTTCCAGTTAAGAAGACTGGGTAGTAACAGCTCTCAAGTACTCAGCACCCGGCCAAACTCATCTCCGACATTTCTGGGGGGATATATAAATCACAGCTGTATGGGCAACTGGGGGCCAACCTCAGCCATGGGAACGCAGGAGGTTCCCCTGCATCCACTGAGGGTGCAGTAGCTTCCCTCATCTCCCCTGTCAGTCTGAAATATTGCAGAACTGCTCATACATTTCTCTGCTGTTTACCTAAATTCATTCCTGCTCCCATTTAAGCCCATTACTTTGTTGTTCAGTCCTCCGTGATAGATGAGGGCAATGAATCCCTGCCATCTCTAGCATATCTTCCCATGTTTTTGACAAATAGCCCTCCAAGTGGATTTTCTGCAGCTTAAGAACACCCTAGGTCTTCTTCCTTTAAGAAAAAGCAGCTAATACAGCCCACCAAACTCACCCCGTGTTGGTGTCTGCCTGAGAGTATCTCAAGGCCAGACTCTTCTTGAAGGAGACCTGCTGAGTCTCTGCAAGTAAAAGTGTGTATGTGTGTAAGTCCACAGATTCTCCTGCTCCACACATAAATCAGAAATTGTGTTACCACAATTTGTAGTATCTAACTTGTTCAATACCAGTGTATGAAAAAGGACTAAAACCTGACATTTGCATTTGATACAGGCCACGTTTCTGGTGGATGCAGCCTCTTGGGTCATTCCACAAGGGCTTTCCCCTTTCCCAGCCACTTGCCGTTTCAGTCACCATCTTCCCACAAGTCTTCTCTCCTGTATGGGCCCCCAGCCCTGAGCTGCCTGCAGCAGGGCAGCCCCAGAACACACCATGCTCCTGCTACAGCACCCTGCAGCTTCCTGGGGATGGGGCAAACACCAGGGATGTGGGGCTGCAGCCACCTTGCACCCCTGTCCAAGTGCACCTTCACAGGACAATGCCAGTGCCCTGCTACTTGTGTTGAACCCCTACAGACATCCCTCACCCGCAGCCCAGGCCCTGCCTTCCTGGAGAAATGCCACCTTCAATCCAGCTAGGAGCTTCTCTGAATTAGAATAAAATTTGTCCGCCAATCAAGCAGGCTCCTCCTTTCACAAAGTACATGAAGTTTGCTTCCATCAACCCTACCACACAGATGAACTTTTGTTGACCTCTAATAATGACTGGGAAGCCAAATTCCATGCTGGCCAGGTTAAATACCCCTTTAGCAGTGGTACAGGGAGCTCTAAACCAACATAGATAAGACAAAGCAAGACTTGAGTCCTGCTCTGTGGATGCAACTTGTGGCAGCAAGGATCTGAGCTTAAATGCCCACTCATGGGCAGCACTCTGATGCCTATGAAATGCAGAGATGCTGCAGAAAAATATTCTACACCTTTTTTAACCTTTTGAAGAGCTTTGGTATTGACAAAACAACTACTTCTTCAAAAGAAAGATTGACTACTGCTTTGCATGCATTTAAACCAGTCTGGCTCCTGCACATCGCCCTGGTTTTTAAATTGTGTGGCTCGGCTGCACTTTGCTGTCCAGCATGAACCCAACCCCTTCGAACACGGTTTTAGAAGATGACCTCCTTTGACAAGGTCATTTGATACCCTCAGCCTTTACACCAGCCTCAAAGCACGAGACTTGAGTGAACAGCTGCTTTTCTCCAGCCTGGAAATTCCTGATGCTTGCTGAATTTTTGAGGCTAAAATAGTGAAAACAATTTTCTCCTCTTCTCCTTGGAGAGAGAATTCCCCGTATCCTTTACCCACGTGGCATGTGTATAAATATAATCTCCTTTCTCTTCTGGCAGCAATTCAAATCATGGGTTTTATTCTCCACCCCACCCAGATGGCAGTTACAGAATCGGGGCAGGAGGGAAGAAGACCGGAGAGGAAATATATGAAATTATACTGTCAAGATTTAAAGGGGAAGCATAGATAGAAAAAAATGTGCAGAAAACAGCTGTCTTCCTCCTAATTTGATCTTTTCAAAAATGAAGCTGCACAAGCAAGACCCACTAGGTGATGCACTTGATTGTAACTGGGTTTCAAAACAGGCTAATTTTTCTTACTGTAGTCACTGTTTTCGTCCTTGGTCCCATCAATTGTACCATCTGGGTGCATCTGCAGGAAGTATTCCTGCTGGCTGAATAACCTTGTCACAATTCCTTTCAGCTGGGGTTCTGCAAAATAAAAATAATAATTATTACCAGATATACCACGTAGCACAAGACCCAATTTGCTTGACCCCCCTTAAGCCCTGAGTAAATGCAGAAGTGCTTGGCAGGTAAGACTGCTTTCAGTGATTCCCTTCAAGCATGGTTGTAAAATATTCATATATAATACACAGACATACAGGCAAATAAAACTGAGATCAGATGAGCAGGTAAAATGAAATGCATACTTGGTGCAGTAGAAACAGATTATGGAACATCAATTCTCTGGAAGTTACTTACCAAATGGAAGTATTTAGACAGTTGATGTATTTGGAATACGCCACTTGTTCAGAAGAGTACTTGCTAGCACTGTTGCAAAGAATGTGCCCATTGTTTCTTATGCTGCTTGTGAAGTCAACCACCTTGCTTTTTGTATGGTTGAGTCACTATCACACAGTGCCAGTTTTATGCCAATGAAAAGCTATTTAAATCACTGGTATTACAATGGTGTACACCCAGAGCAACTGAGTGCCGAATCAGGGCTGCATGTGAGCCCAACTCTGTGGGACTTGGGGAGCAAAATTCGGAAAGGAACAGACACAAGACACCTCCAAAACAGACCTCTGAAGCATTTACAGGCACCTCAGACCACCTCCGTTTTAAAATCCTGCATGTTCCCCCCCTCCTAAAACGTGTGCCACATACTCTGGCAGATTAGAATCTTTGTCTCCAACCAGGACCCTTCCCAGCTCCTGTGTAACATGAGCCAGCCATGTCCTGGCTGGGTCTCCCCTATGGCCTCTGCAAAATTTTATACCTTCCTGCTGAAGGGGAAAAGGAAAACATGAAAAAAAGCAAAACCAATTTGAACTTCACATGACAGAGGTGTGCAGCTTTACCACCTGTCTCCTCATCACCCAACCGATCAAACACAAACTAAGCAGTCAAAAATAAATTTGATTGTAATCATCCAAGTCTTAAAATTTGTCACAGGCATTGCTGCTGGAACACAAGTGAGCTGGCTGCATGTGAGCAGACACACTCGCTGGATGGAGGAGATCCTCCTTGTGTGACAGGAGGTTGTGGTTTTATGCGACCACCCACCAAAAGTAAATAAATAAGACCTAATTATTGCTGGCTCAATGGACAGGAAAGAATCCAGCGTAGCATACTGAAATCTCGTCAGGCTCCTGCCTTTCATGCCTCTAGTGAGGCTGTTTAATAAGCCATGGTCGTTACATAACCGTGGTCACGTTGTGTTTTAAGTGTTTCCATCCGGAGCCCCGCTCTCGCTGCATCACTGCACGATTCCCCTTTGGGGAACCCTCACCCTGCTGTCCTGAACTCACAACCCCCCCGCAGCAGCAGCAGGGATCTCAGATGCAGACAGGCTGCAGGTGCAAAGGATTTCAGTTTCAGAAATCCTTACACCAGCCGGAGGAGAGTCAGGTACTTTCTCATAGCTACAAAAGCCGCTGAATAAATCAGATCAGCTGGTTTCTATGCCACCTTAAAAAAGAAGTGATTTCAGTGCAGTGAGTGCTGTAGGCTGCAGTCAGGCTTTCTCTCAGCAAGATTCAGTGCTGGGACAGCAAATAAGTACAGTTGTACTGGTCATCTGCTAAGGGCTACTGTTGGTCAAGCCAACATATGTCAAAATGACACTTAGCAAAACACTTAGCTCATTCTTCTTACCTAAATGAATTACCTATTTTGTTGAATGCAGAAGCTTGATTTAACTTGCTTTTCTTTAGAAAAGCACATCGAAGCTAGAGGAAATGAAAAGCTGCATTCTCAGGCACAGCTGCCTGCACCACCCTCCCCAAGTCTGTCCCCTTCCTCCCCTTCATCTAATACCACAATAGTAAAGGCACTAATAGGCACTCTTAGATACGAGAAACCTACATTTAAGTCCCTGAATGAATCTTAGCCTCGATTTTACTCGCTGGTTAAATTTTAATGTTTAAGTACTTTGCACGAAACAGTAGAGCTCCCAGAAGGAGAGATTTAGAAGACACTCCTCCAGTCTGAGGCTTGCTGTGTGCTGGAGAATATAGAGAGGTCTTGTCTTAAAGCTCTCTGAAGAGGAACAGGGAGAGAAAACAACCCTGACCTTATCTCTTCTTCAGAAGGCGACTTAGCTACAGGATAGAATTAGAATAGCACCTTTTCTTCCTTCTTTGGGATGCAAACTATATTTCAACCACGCAAATAATTTTGGAACAGGTAAATCTCTCCCACTTTTCCTAAACAGCCTACCAAGTAAAACATTGACCAAATCTGATTATTAATAACTTATGACTTTTTAGAGTTTATCAGAATAGCACCCAAGGTCACCTGATGTTTTCTTGGATCCTTTCTGTAAATGCAAACACTATTGTACCAGAAGGCTGTATCACCATAGCAAATCCAGGATAAAGCCCCAGGGTCCCTTTCTGTTACTGACCTGACAGACACCTGGTCAGCTTTAACAACTGACCTCTTCATAATGCCAGCCTCTTCTGAGTCATCGCCTACCTAGGGACAAGCTGGAGGGGAAGTCTTGTCTTACATGACCTGGTTTTGCTGAACTTTGAGGCTCACACCCAAACTCAAAAGTAAAACTCAAAGTGAAGCAGAGCGTTCTCAGCTGTACACAAAACTACATTCCTCCTGGCCCTAACACAGTATGAAAGCAGCAGAGCTCCTGTCTCTCCTCACTGCACAGATCCTCTTCTGCAGGAACATCCCTGCCCAGACTCATTTAGGATGCCCTGTAACAAAAAAATGCCTTTTCCAGACACTGAAGGATCAGAGAGCATTTTGGAGACACACAGGTCTCTCCCTCCCTGGTTTCTTCGTTTCCTTGGGTATCTTTCTACAGGAGAGAAGTGCTGGTGAGCAGCTGCACCTCTGGGTACCTTTAGCTACCAGAACTAACCACTGAAGCAGCGCAGGGAGGTGCACAACCAGCACTGAGTTATCTCCTCTAACATGAGGAGGGTTGGGGAGTTGCCTGGGCAATGGGAAGATTTGTGTCACACAGTACAGCCATCTCTCCACCGTAACTGGTCTCTCTTTGCATCCCCAAACCTCAACAGGCTGGCCAGGCCAGGTCCATAGGGTCCCAAAACCATCAGCATCTCTCCAGTGTCTGCAAAGGAACGAGGTCGAACACAAACAGGTGCGCAGGTGACAACAGCTGCTGGAGTGGCTGCTTCCCACCAGGGAACCTCTTGTCTTATGTCTGGGCATAAAGCAAGGTACTGGGATTTGCCATTCATACAGTAAGCAGTGTGGCTGGAGCCTACAGACAAAATTTTAGGTGAAGGCAACTTTTAACAAGGAACAAGGATTTACCCATCTTTCCCTCTCGCTATGGAACTATTACCTGAAGAGAAAATTGTATAATCACAGGACAGGAATTTTCCTGCTAGCCCAGAGGTAAAATGTTGCATGTGACTTTTAAGAGACCTACTTTTGCCATATAATATACTTTAACATCACTTCTTTCCATCTACAGAGCAATTTTATCAGTCTTCCAGCACTGCTAATCCTTATGCTGCAGCATTTGTGCTGAAAGCCTCAGTTTAGAATAAAAAAACCCTCAAAAGCAGTAAGTCTCCTTGTCAATTAAGGATGCTGAGACACCCTGGTAAGTCAGAACAGAAAGACAATGAAGTAGACTGAGAACTTTTCAGTTTTGCAAAAAAAAGAGAACCCTGCTTCCCAGCAGATAACATTGACAGTGCTTACTGGAGTACCAGGGGGAAAAAATACAGTAAAACCCCACAACCCTAATAACTTTATTTGTCTATACTTCCCTCAATAATACTGCTCCAGGCTATAATCAGTAAGAGAAAGAAGCAAACCATAAAATAAAGGAAAAAAACGCAGCACAGATAATAAAAAACTCTGCTATGAGCATTTTCTTTCTATAATTCATACAATTTACCACAAATCAAACTTAAACCTACTCTCTAACCTCAGCCTTGTACAGCAAATGGGACTCAAATCCTCTTGCTTTTAAAGGCACAATACTGCATAACACACTTGGGATAAACCTATTCCTCCCACTCAGGCTCCTCCGTGTGTTCTCCTATTCTGCTGTAGAAGCAGCTTTCCCTGCAGAAATGGAACTGAACTAACATGGACAAGACTTCAGCAGCAACTTAGTGTCTCCCTAAACACAAAGTCAGAACAACTCCCTAAACACTTCAGAAAGGATTTAAGAAATACGTTCTTGCTGCCTGAATCCCAGACTACTGACTGAACAGAGGAGATTTTCATGCAGCTTGTACTCCCAGGGCAGACCTCATGCTACCAGGTTTCCCATGCAATATACAAAGGGATATTTTTATCCCTACTTTATAAGCAATACTGCTATACTTTAGGATGCTTACTTTAAAGATCCTGTACTAGTTGCTCATATACAGCTGTTGAGGGCTGCGGAGTACTGGAGAAAACTCAGTGGACTCTCTTTACGCAGATGCAGTAAGCTCAATTCCTTCAAATGTGGCAATTCCAAAGGATGAAAGGGAATATCGTGCTCAGGAAGCACCACAATGGGGACATGAGAGTGCAGAACAGAACAGTAACACAGAGCAAGAGCTAAGCTGTAACTCTTCTAGTCTGCAGCATCTGTCAGACTGGGCACTTTCCCTATAGTGAAGGCACAGTTGTCACCAAACGACCCTTAGAGCAGTCATCCACTGACAACTCACTGAACATCCCCTGAAGGGCATCTTGCTTGGTTACCCTTTCCACAGGCCAAACTCACCACTTCTGCTTGCTCTGCTTTTTAACTTTCTGAGCCCTTTGGCACAGCTGAGGCTAACTAAATCATGATCTGACTGCTAATCTCCCTGTCTCTACTTAAATGGTAATGTGATGCTGCCATTATTCACTTCTGCTGTCCTGCTGCTGAGCCTTAAAGTCATCTCAGTTCACCATGAGCTGCTGTGCTTCCTGCCTTATTATGCAGCTACACAGTGATCTTCATCCTCCTGGGGCTTGCCAAGGACATGATAGTTGCAGGGTGCTCACATGCACTTTGATCTCCAGGGACATGCTCACTGAAGGCCAGAGCATCATGGCTAAATCAGCTCCTCTGCAGAGTCATGTCCCTCACTCTCAAGCTGCAGGCATTTCTGAAGATATCTGCTGTGTGCTATGGGGAAAAGAGCAAGAGCACTGACAGAAATATCACTCTTTAATGACCTTTTCATTTAGCTCTCCTATTTAAGGTGAATAAGGAACTCACCCGTTAACTGGAAAACAGAGAACACACAAGTATAATAACTCCCCTTAATGCAGAGAGGAGCTATGAGGGTATGCATCAATGCAGCATTTAGCAAAGCCCCACTGAGGGCACCAACTCTTGCGTATTTCCCTCAGCAAAGCAGCAGCACTAAACCTCTGGGAGAGGAACCCTACTTTCTTATCATCACTGTAGGGTAGCTCAGTTTGCTCTGAACCCCGAGCTCTGGAGGTCCGAAGAATAGGGCATAACACTGATTTCCAGCTGCAACTCCAATTTGGAAGGCAGTCTACTATGGTCTCATTTCTTCCAACTCACAGAATGCCCCTTATTATGGCAACATCTGAGGCTGCAGCAAGTCAGTCCCCACTTTGCCTTGGGCTGGGAATTATAAAAGGACTCAACACAATCGTACTCACGGAAGTCCCCTTAATCTGAATTCTCCAAGCCAATGGCACAGAACTCAGAGGGGCCACTTTTCAAGGAACTCTTAAAAAACATGAAGGGCTCAGTGACCTTTGAGAGATTTGAGCCACTGGCTCCAAGGATTCTTGCAATGCACAGCAATGCTCCTGGTTGGCAGGCAAGCCTCCACTTGAGGTTACTGGTGCAGAACTGCTTCTAAATCTACTCCAGAAGTTACTGTGCTTGGTGCCAGTGGTACTCGGTGTGGGTTATGGCATAAACTCTGAAGCTCGTGGGGTTACTGCTCTCTGCACAAAGAGCTGTCAAACAGAGAACTCTGCAAGCTCAGATGGAAGCAGCCATTTTCTATACAGCAACCTGCAATAAGGTACAAGAAAGGCACCTACGGCAGAATTTCCACAGGAGACTTGGCCATTTGTTTGCTCTCTTTCACTGCAGCTCAGTGCCTCTTGTCTGGTCTTAGCATAGCAAGGCTGTCAGAGATACCTGCAGCAGGCTCCCAGAACAGTCCCTCTGGCACCTCCTAAGGACATCGGTCTGGCGAGGGAGAAGGCATCTCTAGCTCTCGTCTCAACCACCTCAGCACGCTGCCGACTCCCTTCCGTGCCTGTGCAACAGTTTTGCTGAGGCTGTGACTGCAAACACGGGAACTGTAATACATCTCAGGAGCATATTTCACCTAAATGTTCTTCAAACATTTGTTTATTGCAATTAAACATTTTAGCCTGGAATTTACACATTCCATTATTCTTATTTTCCCCCATTCAGGCTGCAGCTGTCATAATGGGAGGTTGATTTATGACTCACCTAACCAGAACTCAAATCCTTAGCACACCAAGCCCAGCATGCAAGTCAGAGCATAAACTGCTCCTAATTTACTTAGATTAACTCCGCATTTTAAGTGCCACTGCAGAAACCGCAGTTTCCCTCCCCTAAAAAGGATGGGTTCCAGAATACTCGATAAGCCAAATTTTGCAAACACAAATTTTGTAGACAGGGAAGGGCATCAAAATCCCTCCTTCAGAGGTACGGTATTAATGAAGGCTTGTAATAAATCGGCACAAAAATCAGCAAGCTCCATGCAGATTACAATGGTGACAGGCATCAGCACAGAACTCCGGGATGAAAAGCTGAGGGAGATAAATGTTGGGGTTATTTTCCCAGCCAGGAGCTTCCAAGTTCTCCAGGGTGTTTGGAGTTAAGACGAAGTAATTTGGCTGTCTCAAATTGAATGCATCACTGTCGACATAAGTTTAATTGCTCAACTCACTACAATGATTCACTGAATCCACCCAAACTGGGAAGCTCGGGAAAAACACCACTTGCAGCTGTAACAGGAGCTGCTGCCCTTGAAGACCCACAGTGTGTTTCCTCTGGCCAAACACCCTGACCAACTCTGCCACGCAGTGACCGTGGCTGTAAGTCTTCAGCAGACGCTGCGCATGGCTGGCTGTGGCTGCACCTGCAGTGAGTCACGCACGGAGCAGGTCGAAGCATAATGAGCCACATGCGGGGATCCTGGAGGACACTCCAAACATGTCATTCAGGTGCGGAGGTGGGAAATCCCGCAGCAAAGTGCTGAGCGTTTTCAGCTCCCACAGGAGTCACTCAGTGCACAGAAGTGCACAGGCAGAGGCAAGACAGTTGTTTCCCAGCGTCACAGTATTTTCCAGTTTTTGTCACTAAACTCAGTAAAATTGTTTGGAGCTGAAGGACATGTACTCCTTGAGGAAGCCCACAAGCAGGTGGCCAGGATGGCCTGGGCAATGCTGCCTGTAGCATCCTGAGTAACATGCAGGGAGAGCGCAAAAGAACTGCAGAGCCAAGGGAGATGAGTGACAGACGGGAGCATTTGTATTTATTTGGACGTCTCCTTAGAATGCCTGCACAGAGATCCAGTCACAGCAGGTAACAACAGCTGCCCAAGCGTTAGGGAGCTCTGTAGCAAAGCCAGGCATCCAACCCCACTTTACAAAGCTGCCATGAACCCCTTTAGTTTAGATACAGTCATTTGGCTTAACACACTGGCATGTCACCCAGCCTCCGAGTAGGATGGAGAGATGGAAAGACTTACTGACATCAAGATTTGATCACAAGGTCTATGGTTTTGGGGGCAGTGAACAGTCAATCCCAGCTGCTTTCCCAATGATGCAGAATGAAGGCCATATCCAGCTTCAGTTTAACATGATTGCAGGGATAGTGTCACCCTCCAATTACGAAGCATTCATTTGGAGAAGAAAATGGCTCTGGGACAACAGGGCTACACGGCACACTCGTGTATTTACTCATCTCAAGTGCGAACCTCCACCCAGGGCTAATAACTACAGAGAAAAAACTGGTGTTTCCAGGATGCATTACATGAAATAACAGGCTGTGGTGGCAGGGATGGCCTCTCTGTTTGAAGGACATGCTTCCGAAAATGACATTTCCCTAACTCAGAGGGATGGATGATGGGCTCAAGCCAATGACAGCACCCATCAAAGCAATCTCCTCCTGTCACCATCAGTGAGTCACTAGAGCAGAATGGCACCTTGTAGGCAAAAAGAGCATCCAGAGAAGCGACTTCCTTTCCTGTGCTGGCACCTGCCAGGAGGAATAGTAATTAGCTCTCCAGCATAGAGCACAGTTGCCTGCCTGCACCCCTCCACAATGCCTGCTTTGCTCTTACAAAGATGAGTCCCTCCAGGGAAGTCTTATTTCTCACTTGTAGAGTAGGTGGAAATGATGTGATTGCACGTCTGCAGCATTTATGCAGGCCCTCCCATATCCAGGGAATCAGCTTTACAGGGATGTTAATACAAGTCTGAGGTAAGGTGCAGAGAAATTAGTCATATAAAGCACTGAAAATTCGGGGTGCCACATGGAATCACTGCTACATGTCTGTGGATGATCTTAGCACAGCCTATGGATGTTAGAAGGTAGAGAAGTCACCATGCAGCTCACCCACTCTCCAAGATCTCGACCATGTGACAGCCACCTAAGGTCAACGCCTCAAGGATAACGAGGTACAAAGCCGTGGCTGAGTTTTCTTAGAAGGCAAACACCAAACTAATGTACACGACACATGACCACAAACCCACTCTGCACAAATACCAAGGACAAAAGAGCCATCACAACACTGCAGGGCCAAAGAGGAACCCAAAGACCACTGCAGGTGAAACAGTGGGACAGAAAGTGGATGAGAACTGATGGCCCACCTGCCACCAGGTATTTTGGCACAGAATTGCTGACTACCTCTGAGTAAAACTGTCTAGCTGAGTATTTTGTTGCAAAGTTCAGAGTAAGAGTAGATAAAGCTATACACAAACTCCATCCCACTAACAGAAAAAAACAGATAGATCTGAAAAGACTGCAAGTTTTCATTTTTTTCTTTTGACACAACATTTTCTTTGGAAATTTAATGAAAAAACTATTAAAAGAGTCAGAGATTAAATCCAAAGTTACATTTTAAGTGCAATGAAATACTGCATTGAGTCTGAGTCCTCTTCTCCCCAGAAACTTCTTTTATTAGACCAGAGAACTAAAAAAAATCAATTCTTCATACAGTTCACTCCCAGGTTTGTCTTTGCCTCCCCCAGAATGCGGTTTATGTTGCTTTGTTGATCCAGTGTGTTTTAGCAGCACACAAAATTTCAAAACATTTCCCTTTCAAGAGCAATTTTCTACACCTTTATTGACTTGAGCTGTGATGATAAAACCAAAGCCAGGCAGGAACAAAAGGCATACAGAAGAGATGTAGGGCTGTTCCAGAATTTATGCAGGATGAGCTTTTTCAGGTAAAGGAATTAAAAAAGTGAGAAATTTAATGCAAAAGAAGTTGTAGCTACAGTTCCTAAGCTGTCATTTTCCAGCACAGTCAATGCCTTGGCTACTGAAGGTTAAAGCTTACTCATAAGTATGGATAGCAGAGCATACAAGATGTATTATTTATTTTGAGGAACACCCTGCAATTATTCCTGACATATTGTGTAATTAGCCAAAATTACAGCATATTCACCGAGAGTGAAACAGAGGATAGCATAAATATTATGTGTGAGCCCACAGTCAGTGAGCACATTTCATCTGGGTGCAGACATGCCTCTTGAACCAACCAAGCGTCGTTATCCCCAGCCCCCTGGGCCGTGCCAGCTCCTGAGCCAACATCCACAAAGGGGAAACACTGGGAGTAAAATCCTGACTTTCCCCATGCCAGCAATGGGAGCTCAAGAGCTGCACGAGGATTTAACAAATGGGAACACCCACACTGCAGAGCTTTTGGGATGATTGAGCCCAATGCTCACAGCAGAGAAGAAGGGGTATACTCCCATGTATGTTATCCCAAGAGAGGTGGAAAGGTGAGCTCGGAGGATGTCTGGAGAAGCTGCTTGCTTTGCTGCCTGGAGCTGAAAGGAGGAGAAACTGAAATGCAGCTATGCCCTCTTGCCATGCTTGCAGCACCTCCTGGCCTGCAGTCTCCCAGAGAGAGGGTTTCCTACAGAGCTACATGTCAGACCCATCCTAAGGACTTGTTTGATGGCTCAGAAATCCTGGGGAATGTTGTGGCAGTGCTCTGCCATGTGTACAGTCAAAAAGACTTTGTTTTGTTCTCTTGACTCCAATGTGCAACATAAAATTTCTTTCCTGTTAATCAGATTTATTCCTGGTTTCCTACAAAGATGTGGTTTGGATATTTGGACATTCTACCCAGAATTTGCTCCATGGGAGGATTTAAAAAACAAGTTTAAGAACATCCTAAGGAATGCACATCTGGAATCAGTGTAAGACTGAGGTCGGACTAATCAACAGTGGGGGTCTCTTTCAGCCCTGCTGCTGGGTGACCATGACTTGGTGGCATTATCACATTCTGTACTCCGAGTTTTTTAAGGGCTCCCCAATAGAGTCCCCATCTCCCCTCACCTTGAAGTGCCCCATGCAAGGCACCCCATTACTAATACTGCTCACATGAGCAGAGCAGACACCATTCCTGCTGTTCAGGCCTGCCACAGTGCTGGGATTTATGCTGTTATCAGATGCTAAATCTCTTCACTTCCCCCATCAATCCAGCAGGCCTGAAATACTGCAGAAATACTGAGAAGTCCCTCACACAAACAAAACACACTATGGAAACAACCACATCAATCTTCCCCCCCTGCTCTGAATGCCTAGAAAAGTAAATTCATTAAAATAGAAAATGGACAGAACACACTACCAACAAGCACTGAGCAGAAATTAATCACTTCAGATGCTATCAGTCTTGGGGAAGGTATCTGATCCTACCAACACCAGCTCACAGAAGTGCCCTGGGTAATGGGATGGCAACTCAGGGAAAAATTTGGGTCCCAGTGTCATTCTGCAAGCTCTAAATAGTCCCAAGTGATAACATCCTCTTTTGCTACAGTACTCCTCATGCAGTCTCGAAGCATTTTCCAATGGGATGAGCATGTGAAAGTCCTTTATTTAATGGGTAATGAGCCTGTGATGTGGAAAAATTAAAGCTTGAATCAGTCAGGTTGTATTACAACAAATTTTTTTGCTCACTGCACTAATGCAGTTTAAGCATTCCTATGGCAGTTTGGAAGCATTTCTGACTCAAAATTATGATATTACTAAATTTCTACAAATCATATACAACACGCAAATGCATAATGAAAATGTGCTGCTTGTGCCATTCTGCTCTGAAACATTATACTTCCAAAAGCTAGAAAATGCTAAAAATGACCAAAAACCCACCATGTGACTCAAAGTTCTTTCCTTTTGCTTTGTGAAAATACACCTTTTTTAATCTGCATAATGATTTTAATTTTCCATTGGAGCCAAAGGTTTCCTTCAAACTAATGAAAACACTCCAGGTGTGAGAGAGCCATCACCCACTTTGTTCCATCTAAATCTCTGTTTTAAATAACTATGATGTCTTACTGCTCATCTCTCAGCACAAACACCTCATTCCTGGTATCAGGCAGCCCTCAGGACTCCAGTGAGACAGCCAGGTTCACCTGCCACCCAACTGCTGTCTTGGAAGAGAGCTGAAATCAGTGAGCTCCCTCTCCAGGGATGCGTGTGCTGAAGATGACACAGTGCAGATGGAGTGAAAACAGAAAATCTGCTTCTCCAATAGGTTTCTGAACAGAGCTCTTGCTCCTCCAGCTGCCCAGGAGGGCTCAGAGAGAAGCTCTCAAACTTCACCTGGTGCTTGCTAATCATTCAAGAGCTGCTATGGGGCTGTAGCTCTAAAATCTTAAAATTTATTTAATGGAAAGCTGAGCTGTGTCATTGAAGAAATAGGAAGAAAAACAGAAGAAGAAATGCCTGTGGAAGCAAAGAAGGTAGGAGTGGCACAGGATGAAATTAAATGAAAGCCAAAAGAAACGTTTAGAAATGTTTCAATACTGATGCTGTGCGCCTGCCAGCAGGCAGAGCCCACACTGACGAGCACAACACCACACTGTCAAAGCCAGCACAGAACTGCTGGTTACACCACACTCTGTGCCAGCCCTTTTAGCCACCGTCACAGATAATCCCCACGGCAGTGTGATGCTGATCACCAGAGAATGACCGCAGGGACGGCTGCAGATAGATACCAGAGACAGCCAGTGACTCACCCCGGCTCCAGTTACAGGAGTTGTGCCAGGGAAAGCACCAGCTACGGAGCAGGTGGATGGTCCGAGCCCCTCACCTGCCAGCATCTGACTGCATCTCCTGCAGCCCAGTGGCTCCCAAGTCCCCAGAGAACGCGTCAGCACCCCAACCCTAAGCTGGGTACTGGAAACCAAAACCAGCTGTCTCTTTGCTAATTTCTACAGCTTCTCAGTGTTCTGGAAAATGTGAACTGGCTTTTTGCAACCTGGCTTCATTTGCAGCAGACCCGTCCACTTAACCTTTTGCAAACAGTTTTGCTTTGGGGGATGAATGAAACGTATTTATTTGGCAGCTCAAGCAACATGGGTGGCAACTGCTAAGCAAAGAAACTATCTGTGCAGCCAGCAAGGGGAGGAGACAAACAACTATGCTATTCTAGATAAATATCAATTAAATGAGCATGTTCTATTAACCCCAAGACCTGTCTCCTTTCTTCCTTCATTTCAATCCAAAATGCTTAAGTATCGCAACAAAGGAACATTTCAGGGAGATTCTACCTTTATCATAACTGCAATCAGGTTTCAGCTGGAAAAGAGGAACAAGTAACAGAATTACATTGTCCCTCTGTGGTTATTTTTCCAGTTCACACTATGTAGCTGCCTACTGGATGTAACACGTGCCCTTAACAGCGCAGGCTGCTGGAGGGAAGGTGAGACAGGAGTGCACAGAGCACTCCATGGATGCTGCTGTGGGGTGTGGGAGAAGCTCTGTGCCCTCTATCACTATAGTGGCTGTGCCTAGCCCTGGATCTTCATCCTGACATACAGCCCCCACCATGAGAGGCAACCAGCCATTTTCTGACATCTATCAATGAAGTCACGCACTCCAAACAAGAACTATTGTGCTGAAAAGGTCCCAGGAAGAAAGACAGGGAGCACAGGCAGATGACAGTATAACTGCTCCTCTCCTTTCACCACAGCTGCCCACCTTCTGGCCAGTGAAGTTCCAGAGGTCCACAGCTGACGGTTTCTCTTCAGGAACACGGCAGTGCCAGCCAAGCACCATCGGAAATCAAGTTTGTTTTTGTGCTCAGTAACACTGAAGGAGGAGGGGGCGCTGATGCAACTCACACTGATTTGGACAAAATTCCACCTCCCACACAAAACTTCAGGTTCAACAGGTGCACATGCTGCCAAGAAGAGAGAGGAGCTGCTACTGTTATCTCCCCCATTGCTATTGAGCACAAGAGTCTTCCAAATGTAGAGCTCTGCCTAGAGCCAAAGAACCCCAAGCAGCATCTCCTCAGTGGGTACCCCAGCACAGCAGAACAGTCATCTCCTTATGACAAACCCAAAGCCACAGAGCAGATGCAGCAACACAGCTTCACAGACCCCCTCCATGATGCTGCTGCTTCCAGCATTAACCTTCATCTCCCAGTGCAGCCCACTCCACGGGGAAAGGGCAGAGATCAGAAATGCCCAGAGGTGCTGCATGGAGCCTCATCACACCAGCAACTAGCCAGCAGCTCCTCCCAGAAGACAAGAAGGGCTCAGGACTCAGGTCACCACCCTGGTTTGTGGCTTTGCCCCTCTGTCACCTTTAGCCAGGGCATTCTAGAATGAACACAGGACAGCAAAGGTGTTTGACAGGTGCCAGCTTGCATCCAGGTGAATTTTCTCATCAGCCACATAAGCTCCACCAGTATGTCAAAAAGCCTCATTTCAGTGCTTGGAACAAGCACAGTTATTTGTCTAAGCTGCAGCGTGGAGGCTGGAAAAGCCGAAGTGAGTGGTCTGCCTGAACAG
Source organism: Cnemophilus loriae (assembly GCA_013397755.1). NCBI lineage: Eukaryota > Metazoa > Chordata > Aves > Passeriformes > Corvidae > Cnemophilus > Cnemophilus loriae. The sequence goes on from VZTF01004203.1 coordinate 608,616, forward strand.
TGAATCCCACAGTCGTGTTCCACAGCTCCCAAGAAAGATGCCTTCTGCTTTACTGTTTTAGAAATGTGTTGTAGCTGCTATTTTCAGAGGTACTGTTAAGAAGCTGTAGCCCTACAGCCCTGTGACCGTGCTGCACAAACTCAGTCTCCGCACTCACTCCCTCAAAGCACAAACCCCCCGTTCCTGCAAGCTGGATGAGAGGCACCCATTAAAAGCTGTAGGAGAACCATGGTTGTCCTACAGCTTCTAACAGAGATGGAAAATAAAACCAGCCTCTGGAAAGGCCAAGTTATTTCAGGATTCTGCTACATGTCAGACGAGGGCGAAGATAAAACAATAGATGTAGTAGCTTACTCCATGCTCAGAAAGGATAATGCATTAACATGAATAATCTTGTATTAGCTGAGGAACAGAGATGAAGCACGTATTAAAGAGAAGAGAGTACAAAGGTACTCTGATAGGCTGCCTGATAGACTGATATACTCCCTGACAGACTGCAGCCAGTACAGCCCAGGCACGGAGTAGATGACTTCAGTACAGGTCACTTCTCAAGACACTTCCAAGATCAAGACACAACAATAATGCAGTCATGGCAATGACACTATGACAGCACACAGAGCATACGGAAATGTATCTGTATTCAATAATCAGTTCTCTATTTAAAAGTTAGTTCTTCAGAGCTGCTTTCTCTGACCTGTTCTTGTCTGTGCTCTTGGTCACTTTCTGCCAAGCCACGGAGCTTGCAAATATGAAAGGTATGTCAATCTCTTACATGTTTTGCTTGATAAAATTCTTCCTTAGATTTTTCATAATAACAAATCACAGCTTGGTTTCAACTGTGCAGGAGTAGAAAAATCCCAGAAATAATGTGCACATGACTGTTCAGAAGGATAGATCAAATGAAACAAACATCAGAGGGATGAAACAAATGTCTACCTGGCCACTGTGGTTCATGGTACTCCTGCTTGGGGAGGGAAAGGAAGGAAAGCACGTAAGCCTAAGTGTGTTTGCACTTGCTCCCCACCACAGTGAGACTTATGATTATGTTTGTCTCTCACAGAGCATCGTCAGCTCCCATGGCAGCTCTGCTCTCCTCACTGCCCCAAGGCAAGCTGATGATTGTTTTGGTTAATAGATAACTTATCTGTTAAAATATGAAGTATCTGGTCTACTGGAATTATTGTAAATTTGCGCTGAATTCAGCAAAGCAAGGAAGGAATGAAGGAAGAAAACCTTGTTCCCATTTTGGTATTTTTTTGGAACTCAAGGTTTTGTATTTGTATTTCAAAGGAACACTTCACTTAGAAGAATACCTAAAGGTTAAAGAAAAATACACATATAAAAATCTTTTAAATGAACTGAAATTGCACCTTTCCCCCTTCCCCCCCCCAAAAAAAAACCAACAACAGTTGTATCAGTCAACGATAAACTGATTTATATGGATCTTTTATGGTGAAGGAAAATAATCACTCACAAACCACTTTTTGCCCTGACTCTTCCATTTGGTTGGTGACGGAAGAATCAATCATTTGTATTGCTCTAATGGCGAGCCTCTGCTGGCTAACGATTTCCACTGCTCTCACAAGCGCAGCTACCCCTGAGGCCATGGGGACAGAAGATATCCATCCCTCTCAGAGCTTGGATGACTTCCATGGATTTTCTTGGCATCAACCATACTCAGTCCAGAACTAGTACGAAGCGGCTTACTGACTGACATGCTCGCCTATAAGCTGTGTTGCGAAGCAGGCTGGCAGCTGAGTTTTCCATGCTCTGGAGAAAGCCAAGAACCTACAGCTCTTCCACAGATTTGAGAGACAAAGCTTGGGGTTGCTATCTGACCCCCCAGTAACCAAGCGCAGCCACACACCATGACAGCCACCACATCTGCAAGTCACGAATGTGTGCGATACCACCCCCAGGGATCAACTGGGTAAAACGAAACCCATCTGTGAGCTGTCACGAGCAGGAGGGAGCCTCTTCCTCCCTCCTGACTATTTTAGCATTCATTAGCATGGGTGGTGCAGAAGGAGCTTACAGCACTGCCGGCAGACCTGCGACAGACTGCCCCAACCAGAGGACGCGTGCCCTCAGGGCTGTGCCCTTCCCCTTGATGTTATCCAGGCTCATGTCTGGCTAGAGACTTGGCATCCGTGCCCTTATCTCAGCTAGCACTTCTATGAGCTCTTGCTGTCCAGGTGATGCCACACTTCCAGCCATTTCCATTCCTGTCAGCCACTTCTTAGATACAAGACACAGCACCAAATTCTGCAGAGGAGCAGGCAGAAGAATGTGATGGACCCCCCTTGGCTGGGCACACACCCAGACATGCATGGACACACTTACAGAGAAGAGCTGGGATCCAGATGGAATCGTTCTGCAGGGAGCAGCTATGCCTGGGTAATGCAGCCAGCATTCAGACAGTAGCAGAAGATGGGACAAATTCCACAGGTTGGGCAGGTATTACACCTGTTTTGAGATGCACCACTCCACAAAAGCAGACAAGGACTATGAGCTAAAAAGGTGGTTTTTACCCTGAGCTTCAATCATTATTTTCACCTTGCATGAAATCAGAAATGACTTCAGGATTTAAGTCGGGGAATTTAACAGCTTGCAGATGACAGTCTTCTCAAATGTTTTAAATGAATCTCTGAATGAACAAAGCCCTTCTATGTCCTTCAACTAAAGTTGCTCTTATATTTTACTTATACTGCTGCAAAAATATCTACATCCATATATTTCAAATTCCAAATCTCTATTTATTATTCAAAATGAGAAATACCGCAAAGGGAAAACATGGTTTAAGTTATTGCTTTTTTGCTATGTATAAGCCATTTCCTCCACTTTGGAAGAAGCCTTTATATATCCTTAAGGAAAAGGATCCTTTCCCTGGAAGAGCACAAAATCTGTATCAGACGGGGGAAAAAAAAAGGAATTTAAAAAATGCAATTTTTCTTTTTCCTGGGGTGAAAAACCTGTTTGAGAATGAGCTCTGCATTCCGAGCTGGTAACCCATCTCCAAAAGCAACATCTGAGGGTACTGAGACAATGCTACACAGTGCCTGGCATCACCTGAACCAAAGCTGCCTCAATTCAAACATGATTTCCCCAAGTAATAATACCCTTTCAGTGGGCTTCACTTGGATAAAATTTCTAGCAATCCCCACAGATATTGTGCCTGATGCTCCAGCCTGTTTCCCTTCATGCAAGGCTGCCAAACTGCTCAGCTTTGCTGGTCAGTGGCCATGGCGTGATGGAAGGCCACCTCTACCCCAAGCCCTCTGGGGTGCACTCTGCCTGAGAAGATGGTTGGTGAAACAACACTGACAGCTTTCACAAACAAGCTGGACCCACCAGCCTAGGCTTTTCAGACTGCTATAAAACAGCTGAAGAAGGGACATGCTTGGATGCTTTAATTCAGACAAAGAGGGGATGAAAGTACTTGGTTCAACTCTTTGTTGGCAGGGAAGTCATGTGGAGACAGCTGCTTGTCTAGTCTTCTGAATTCAACTCTTGGATCCATCAGGCCCTGAGGAAGAATCCACCTCTTGAACCTGCACCAACAAGCCATGCCATACAGTAATTTCTTTTGAATCCTCTATCAAGTCTCTATGGTTCACAGCAAAATATATAATTTATAGATGTACAATTGCAGCAAATGATCTGTATTAACTCACAATAATGGGATTAAGCCCATGTGTCCAAATGTTCAGTTTAGTCCACAGCACTCAGCGTCCTTATTTGGCCTATCTTAAACTAGTAAGTCATCTTGGAGCAAAACACATGCGAGAGCTCTAAAAGAACACAGTGTGCATGCGAGACAGCTGCCTTTGCCCATTGAAAAGACAGACAAAATTAGTTCTCATTTTACAACACAGTCCCTATTGCAACCAACAAATGAGATGTTTCTGCAGTCTGTTTTCCCCAGAAGCTGAGAGCTTTGATTATACAAGATATCCCTGCATGGATCTGGTTCCCCATAGCTTGCCAAAACCTGTGACTACTCATGCCCAGTATGCAAGACTCAACTGCTCCAGGGTGCAAATTCTCCCTTCCCATACAAGAACAGAAGTATGCACTCTCACTTCACACAGGCTGCAAAGTGGAGCACAAGGTGCCAACCAGTGCCAAGTACCTCTGCTCACCCACGTCTTTACTGAATATTTTAGTTACAGCACTGTTTGAGTCACATATTAAAACATGTATTAAACAGCTTACTTAATCGATGTAAGCTCACACAGTTACCTTACAGAAGCGAAGAGCAAAGGGAACATGAACCTCCATCAGAGTTGTATTTGTGTAATGTGCAAGCTACAGCTCCACCACTGCTGCATCCTGAGCCCAGTGGCAGCAGGGCCCAAAGCATGGCGTGCTGGTCCCAGCATTGGGAATTAGGTCTCTGTGTCAGGTAACTGCTCCATAGCTGGACTTGGTCTCGCCTTCTGTAAAATGGGAAGAATCCTCTCCATTTGGTAGAGCTTGTTGAGTACTACAGATGAAAACCACTCTGTAAATTTGAAGTATTTTGATAGTTACTCCCCATAGTCGTAAGACAAGGTCATGTTTAAAAAGGTAAAGAGAGATCCCGTAGCACTGTATCATCTCCAAATACAACTGTACCTCTTTTGAACAGGGGTGTTTCTCTCATTCCCTTCACTGACTTGCAAACTACTGAACCAGCATATCATTAAGTACACATGATCACTGGGGTTGTGGGTCACTGCACAATGTATGCACATTTCTTTAAACCACTTTCAATTCATTTGCATGTCATTTTCTGTGCAGAAACTGGATTCTGAAATGAGCAAGTTATCTGGGCACAATACACTTCCTTGAATAAACAATCGAGCAGCAGAATCCCTGTGGCATGCTGCCTGAGCAGCACACCCAAGACCAGGAATACAATGTATCAGTGAAATAAATCCCTGTTTAAAAGATGGATGTAGAGAACTAAAGCAGACACAGTCCATAGCCTAGCAAAGGACATTTGGATTTTTTTCACAGCAACTTAATTCCTCTACTTCTTTGATTTTATAAAATGAATACAGTACTGGTTACAAGGGATTGACTGACAGCTCTAAAGATTGAGCAGCTCTATTTTTACAACACTGAGTAGCACTGATCCTTCTTCTAAGTCAATAAAAAGATTCCCTTAAATCACTCTCCCCTGTAAGTTATCGAAAACATTCCTCAGCATGAAAGTCCATGCAAGTTGAGGGAATTCTTAAAATTCATCAATTCTTCACAGGCATTTACTGAGTCCGAAGAAGCAGAATTGGACCTGTGTAGCTGGGAGCACAGGGGCAGGACCAACAGAAAGCCTTCCCAACCACATCCTGCTGGAAGTCACTCAAACTTTCATGAGACAAAGCATCTTGAAATCTAGGTAACAGATCTACACTTCCCAGCCCTTTTAATCCTTAGGAGACTGCATTTAATAGCAGATTAAGATGAAGAAGAAAGAGGAATAGAAAAAATTACATCGGTAAAACTCCCAGTTTCCATTCTTGAGCCTGCAAAGAGTGATTCCCCAGACAAAATGCCAACATTTTTTGGGCAAGAGCCGTGTTCTGGTCTTGGCTCACAGATTAACTAATATATAGGATAGTCCAGCAAGCCACCACTTACCATAACTTGAGTAGTAAAAAAAGGTGGGCAACTTCTCCCCTTTTAATATTTCAAGTCACACTATATTTTAAGTGTCTTACAGCCTCTTGTGATACCTGCTTTAAAGCAGACCATTAAAGAAACTGGTTTGCATAGCCTAACCCACGCATTGAGTGCTCAAACATTCTCATAACTAAATATGGCCCCTGCCCCACAGCCTGTGAATCTGGAGTGCTGACAGCAATCCAGAGTAATTATTCTTTCCTCTTTGTCGACAACAGTGCTGACAGAAGTGGCCTCCCATGGTGAGAAGCTTTGCCCCATTTCCTTCCCTTGCTCAGTAGAGCACAGGTCAAGTACCTCAGTCTACAGAACAGAAGAGCAGCCTTAGCTACCTCTGACACCTTGGTGGAGAGTCATTACCAGCAGACCTCAGCTGTGAAGGGGCTTCATGAAGAGACTGATCAACAAACACAATACGAATGTATATGGAAAACACGGGAGGGTTACAGAGGTTGATGGTACATCCTGAATGGCTAATGAATGAATATCCCCTTTTTTTAACCATTATACTGAAGAACACCTGAGAAAACTACATCTTCACAGCAGCTTCTCAAACCAGTCTCTGTTTTCTTACCTTTATAGTGATTTATTGCAGTGAAAAAAATAAAGCAAGACATAAATCGTAATTCCACTCAGAAATTATGGAGGGACCACTCTTGCCAGGTGCTTAGTTCTCACGCCTACCAAGGACAGCTGAGAGCACAAAGCAATGCTCAGAACTGAAACTGTGGGTGGTGGGACTTCATCGTGGGAACGCGAGCAATGTGTACACTAGGGCGAAGTTCTTCACAAGGAACCAAGACTGAGCATGCACAAGCATAAAAGAATAAAGGAAAGAAAGAAGACAAAAAAGGACTATTCTAAAGAGCATTTCTAGGTCCTCGCAAACTCAATATCAGGTGTAACTGTCGTGCGGCTGCCATCGAGAAAGCTTTCTAAGCTAATGAAATTCCCTGTACAACTCTGCTCTTGAAGTAGCACCTGAAGGATTTAGTTATCAAATGGCCACAATTTTAACTGATGCTCGGTTTATCGATTTCCTTGTCTCCATGCAGAAAATAAGAGACCATTTAAAAAACTTATCTACGAAGAAGTGGAAAAATACAATTCTGGGTGAAGCTTGCACAGATGAAGCCGTTGGGCCACTCCTGCCGGAGGACCCGCTGTGCACACGCTTCGGACAGCGGTGGCGGGATGCTGGCGGCAGGTCACTGCCCACCCATTCCCTCAGACCAGGGGAGGAGATCCGCCAGGATCCACGCCAAAGCTGAGCGCGGAGCAAGCCTCGTTCCCAGCCGGTATCCGGCGGTGCCGGGAGCGCCCCGGGGCAGCCATCCCGGCGGGTCCGGGGCTNTCCGCTCGGGGGTGCGCCGCCCGGGCGCGCTGGGGCCGAGCCGCCGCCGCGCCCCGCGGGGACCGGGGACGAGGACGACCCGCTTAACGCGCTGCAGCCCCGAGTCCCGGCGCCGGGGAGGGCTCAGCCGGCCAGGCGGAGCAGGGCGCCCGGGCTAACAACCATGGCTGGACGCCGGACCCCGCCGCCCATGGGTCTGTCCCCGGGGAGCGCAAATCCCGGCGCGGGCGGCCGTCGGCGAGACCCCCGGCCGGGCTGGCAGCGCCGCGTAGATCCGGGAGCGGCCGCCCCGCTGGCGAAGGGCCGCTGTGTCCAAAGGTTAGGGGGACGCGGAGGATCCGCGGGTCCCTGCGGCGCGGTGTCGCTCCGCTCCGCCCGGGCGCAGGCGGCGGCGCTTCCTCCCTCCGGCCGCCCTCCGGCGAGGGGCTGTGGGATGAGTCAGAGACCCCTCGGCCCGCGGGCAGCCCCGGCCCCAGCGCGGTGGCTCCGAGGCGCTGCGCGGCAGGGCGCGCACATGGACGCGGCTCCGCGGCCGGGCTCAGGGAGAGCCGCGCTGCATTTCAGTTCGCACTCCTCCTCTTTCTCCTCTCCCCCCCTACCCACTCTGCTCTCAGAGAGGGCGGGAGGGGAAAGAAAAAACAGCCACGGGAAAAAGCAGCAGCCAAGCAAACAAATTAAAAAGAAGGGGAAAAAATGAAATTTAAAAAAAAAAAAAAAAAAAAAAAAAAAAAAAAAA
>VZTF01004203.1:617236-657122 GCA_013397755.1 Cnemophilus loriae
CTGTAAAAAAAAAAAAAAAAAAAAAAAAAAAAAGAAAAAAAAAAAAAAAAAAAAAAAGAAAAAAAAAAAAAAAAAAAAAAAAAAAAAAAAAAAAAAAAAAAAAAGAAGCGCCCGGCCGCGAGTGCGGGCTCACATCGCCGCAGCTCGGCGCCCCGGGCTCACAGCGCCATGGCTGGCGCAGCTTCTCCTGCCCTGCTCGCCGCCTCTGCCCCGGCACCGGCTCTCCCCGACGGCAGCAACCCACATCGTCCGGCCGACCGGGCGGCCGCCGAGCGCTCGGCACCGGGGCGGCCCCGGGCCCGGCTGCCGCGGCAGGGACGGCGGCGGGAGGAGCGATGCAAGGAAGGCAAGGAGGAGGTGGAGGAGGAGAAGGGAGGGGGGGTGCGGCTGCCACTGCTGCTGCTGCTCCGTGCGGGGCTCAAGATGCTCCGCGGTGCCGCCCGACGGCGGCGGGGCGAGGAGGAGCCGAGCCGCGCCCGCTTCCCGCCTGCATGCTCCTGCCNCCCCCCCGGACGCCCACGCTGCGCAGGGCCGCTGCCAAGGCGACGGGGAGCCCCGCAGCCCCGCGGCGGCCGGGCAAGAGCCGGGCTCGAGCGGGGCTCCGGGCTTCGGGCTCGGGGAGAATTGCAGCTGCTCCCGCTCGCCCTCCTCTACGCAATCCTACGTGATCGAGGTTTGGATGAGAAATATCGCGCAGGCAAAGCGAGGCAATTGCAGCTCCGCGGCGGCTCTGCCCCTCCGCCCGGGCAGACCCGCCGCCCTCACCGGCAGCCGGGCTTCCCTGGCACCGCAGCCCTCCCGGCGGAGCCGCCTGCCACTCGTGCAGCCACCCCGGCCGCCTCCCTGGCCACTGCTGTCGGCGCCCGAGCACACAGGCTCGGCAGCCGAGCGTGTCCGTGGCTTTCCCTGCTTCTCCGTGGAAGCAGAGAGAAGGGACAACCCCGGCAGCCCGAGGGCTGCTCTGCCAGGGGCCAGTCCCTCGGCCGGGGAGCGTGCGGGCGGCTACAGCGGCGGGGGGCACTGCTGGGCTGCCCCCGGCCACAGCGGTCCCACGACGCACCGCCATCAGCAGGTGCTGGGCCGGCTCCTGCCTATCTCCAGCCACAAAACCGCACCGAACAAAATTGAAGTTGCAGATACATCTCTGGTTATCCAAAGAAGTAACTGCTGTTGCTGCCACAAGGATGGTGCTCGCCAGATTTCAGGTTCAAGTAACCGGTAGCGATGGCAGCTGCTAGGTTAGTTAGGTGACGAGCAAGATACTCGGGGGAGTGCACAGGCATCAGGGTGGAGGGAGAGGGGATCTCGACAGGGAAGAGAGGACCTGCTCCAGCTACACTGGCGAGTAGCATTGGCAGGACGGGACTAATCCAGTCCTGAAGGTGTAGTGGTGATGCATGTTTCCAGCTGATGAGAGCATTTTAAACCAGTTGGTGACATGCCCTAGGAATTACCAGCTTCAGCAAAATAATCTTTTTAACTACTTCACTTCTAAATTCTAAAAAATTTCTAAATTCTTCACCTCTAGACTTCAGCTCTAAATTATTTAAATGTATTGGGGGGAAAAGACAACTGAAACAACTGCCCATTATGTTCATAAAGATTAACTAACCTTTGGCTTTACCTCATGATTTTTACTCTTAGACTCTATGCATATCAAAACAAGGTGGAATCAGGTTCTCCAGGCTGTTGATCTCTTTTTAACTACTGCCAACTTTTTTTGAGCAATTTTCACCATCCCAATCAATAAAGATTTTTGTTCCCTTTCCTGTAGCTAAAATGCTTCATATTTTAATTTTCTCTATCGGATTATTTCACTTGACATCAAAGAATTATTGCAGTACAAGGTACAGGCATGGCCTAAAGAAAGCTGTTTGCAATCAGAGAATCACTGTCTGAACTGCCAGTGAATTATCCAAAGCTTCATCTTCAAAGGATGTTAGTATATCTTCATATCTTCTCAAGAAAGAGGTTTTCCATCTATATATAAAGATACTTTTTTTGCCTGTAGTCTTCAAATCTCTGGTGAAAAAAATGCTGGTTTATCCACCTCATATTAGATAAGTTCCAGTTATTTTGACGTGCGACTAATTTGTTTTGTTGTGTAGCTGTAAACTAGGAGCAGCAGCTCTGCACTTAAAAATGGTCTTAATCAGTGGTAAAGTCGGTCACAGTATTTTTTTTCCTGATGATTTGTGGATCTGAAAAGAGAGTTGCTGCAACTCTTAAGAAGAAAAGCTTCTCCCAGGTCTTTCCTGCTTCTGCAGTGACTGAATTAAATTAAGCCAAAGCTTGTGAAACTGAATGTAGTGTTGCATTTGCCAACATGCAGGTCTGTCTTTATCTATAGATGGCCAAGGAGTCCATGGGGTTTGGTTCTGAACATGGGCACAGTGCCATGAGCTCCTGCTGACCTTACTGACATGTGCATCTGCTCTGTGCAGGTCAGATCACGCTCCAACTTCACAAAACTTTCTGAAGAGCCCAAGCTTTTATAAACACCAATCAAGCCCAGAGTGGTCTTGAGCTGCAGAATGGAAGGCCAACCTCGTCATGCTCCTGCACTGTCATTCCAACCAGTGAAACGTTACCTTTGGTGGGCTGCCAAGGAAACAGAAAAGCCTCCATGTGCTTTCATCTCTAACACTGGAAGTTCTCTCCTTCAACTTCCATTGGGGTAAACAAGGCTCAAAACATCTCCCACTTTCATCTGTATCAGCTACTCCTCTTTGAGGGTTGTGCAGCCTACACTGTTCCAAAGCAACTAGCCCCTGTGAAATTTACAGGCTGCATTCCTCATTGCTACCAATGGAAGCTGAATTGTTTGAGCAAACTGGGCCGATACGGCATTTTCCCTTAAGGAACATAATTTAAAAACATATTTATATATAAAATAATATCTATCTTATATAGTTATTATGGCAATTTTTCTCTCATGCATCTTCTCCCCAGGCTTCCTCCTCACTTCAGTCCCAGTCTGCAAAGCTGCACAGTGCACCCTAGGAAACGGGAATGCAAGAGTAGCACTGATTCATAAAATGACCAAGACAGACTATTTTGATGACATTGGAGAGATATGCCAGTGCTCCTCCTGCCGTTTGTGGTGAAAGACCCCATCTGGCACAGAGGAATAGGCAGAGGTTCAGACTCCCTGTGGCTGTTGGAGGATCAGATCCACTGTGCTCACTAAATATCCCCACCCCACCCCAAACATACAGGAGCCTCTGCATTAGGCACTCACTATGGAAAGTGACCAGTATCAATATTTCAAGACACTGCAATTTCTGAGGTTTCATTCTCTTGATAAATAAACTCTTCTGTCCTTAGTGCTGAGGTTCAAAATGAAGGCCTGGCTGAATTTCAGGGCTTTGGTGACTTGACCAGAGAAGAGATCTAGAATTGCATTCCCTTACCTTCCTAAACAGAATGATCTATCTAGGTCAAAACGGAGGTTATTGGCATCTTTCCTTAGTGAAGTGCAATAATTCCCGCAGGGTTGCTAACAGAATATCCTGTTTATTTTTCACAGAGCCTTCAAAAGCCATGGGCTGTGTTCTGTAGATTCAGTCATTAGGCATATTTCTGCTTTACTAATTCTGTAACACAGAGCTAACTACAGATACAAACATATGCAGGTTTTTTGCTGTTTTATCTGCAGAGCTACTGAAAATGCATACATGAAAATTAAGGAAGAGATTTACATTTAATACCACTTTATAATGTGTGTGCGCGTTGCTTTAGTTGAATGAGAAAAAGAAAGACACTCATCTCTGGCCAATAATTATGAATGGCCTAATTCACCATTTTACAGCAGCATAGCAACAAATCTCTTCCAATAGGAAGGCACTGTTGAGTTTGAAAGTCTGCATGTAGACACCTCTTAAGAATTGTACCAAATTTACACGCTGTGTAAATTACATCTAAAATGTGCACTGCCAGGGCTGCTTATTAAGCAGAATTAAGCCCATATCCATGTTTTATTAACTTTATTCTTTATAAGGTCGCCCCTTGTTGCATGTCTAGCATAATTAAAATTCATGCAGCTTTGGCATTCCCCCGTCTCTCTGTGTGGGTGGACTTTTTGAAAAAAAAACATGCCTGGGTAACCTGATAAAGAAAAGACAAGACCTTACTGCATTTTGCTCGGTTTCTGTGCAGGGTAATTCTGTTTACAATGCATGAGTTTATATCTATGTTTGGATGCCTAATAAGAATTCATATGGCCACTTTAAAATATGCTATTCAGGGAGAGAGATCTGGCCCTAAAACAGCAGCAGAGTACAAGAACTGGCCGACTTTCTGGGCTGTTCTCGCACAGCTGAGCTTAGAGCTGACTTGGCCTTTTAATAAACACAGAAGAGCCTGCATCACCTGATTGCTATATTGAAATAATTCATTTAATGGGCCCTTCACTCCTCTTTTTGCCTTCAAAGATTCAATTAAACAAAATTTGCAACTCATCACAAGAAGTATTTATTAGTTTAGCTGGTGTCTTTCAAACCAGCTCCAGCCTGGGGAGAAGTTGGGCCTGTCTGGGTGTTAAAGTGAGAGACAGGTACGCAGTTGGCAAATTGCAGAATGAAACCACTATTGCAAAAAGCAGGCCACAAGCAGCACCAACACAACAAAACCAACTGCAGCCTAGAAAAAGAAATAATTCTACTAGGATTTTATACATTCACTTTTTTTTTCTTTTTAAGAGAAGATTTTCTACTTAGCAGGAGCTTTTATTTCTCCTTGTTGACTTGTCACCTATATGAAGCGGAGGCAGGGCAACACAAGAAAACATCGCCTCACCGAAGGCAAATGTGGCTGTTTAGAAGTGGAAGTGTTGTGAGGCATTTCTCTTCAAGAAGCCTCCTGTACGGCTGACTAGACTTTTGTCTCCAGGGTTCTGGAAGCACCTGCTGGGATCACTTCCCTGAAATGAAGCTTGAAAAGGAGCAGTAGCAGGGAGCATCTCAAACTGTTCCCACACATAAAGAGAGACCTCCCTGCAGACAGGTCAGTGTCTGTCCCACATGCCAGAGCCAGACCTGAGGCTTGTTCAAGGTGGGCTCATTGCAAATCTGTTTTTATCACCTCAGCCCAATAGTCCTGTTCATCAACCATTCTGTCATTGCCTTCCCCAATGGGATCAGGACATGAAAAACTGCTGTCCTTGCAGTGATACACTTCAGTTGTGGCTTCATAAGTGGCAGGAGTCCAAGACAAAGGACCTGCAAACACCTGCCCAGCGACAGCTCCCACACAGCACTTCAGTCATAAGGGCAGTGCAGGGAGAAGGCCTCGCTGGAAGATCTCCCATCAAGGAGTAAAGAAAGGATGGTCACTCCGCTTGCAGGTCAAGGCAGAGCCAAGAGCCCACCCTTGCTGAGCAAGGAGCACACAGACAACCAGCTGCTCCAGGCTTAGAAACACCCACCTACGCTTCTGGAAAGAAAACTCAAATATCTTCTTGCCTGTACTAGAGCTGCTGAATTTAAAAGACAGGACAGACAGCTGCCTCTCTTCCTTTCTTCCTCCCTCCACCTCCTCTTCCTCACTGGGCATCTCCCAACACCCAGCAACTCCCTCCATCTACTTCCTTAGGGACTTTTCACCCATGACTACCTATCAAATACCCTTAAGCCACAGGAACTATCCAGAGAACCCAGAAGAGGAAGGAAAGCGAGGACTTGAGATTTCAGTCCAGGTCTTACACCTGCATTCACAGTGTGTTAGAAAAAGACCACATCCCTTGTGCTTTTAATGTAGAGCAGAAGCTTGAAGTGAAATAGGTGGAATAGCCACCACCAAACAACCCCAGTTGTGAGCCTGAGGCTGAATACACACACACATCATGCCCTTCTCTGTCCAAAGCCAACTTAGTCCCCAGACCTCAGGATAGCAGCACTTTTAGGAACAAGACAATTCCTACTCTTCTCCCTAGGAGAGGTCAGCCATCCCCACTGTTCTCTTTGAATCCTATTTGATGACAACCTGTAGCCCATTTTGGCCTACAGTTTCAATAATGCCAGAGATGCCCAGGTCCCATGGGCACTGAACCTGGTTGTGACTGGATTTACTGTCACCTGCATGAAGGTGGTGTGGTCTGGGTAGAGAGGGGAGTGTAACCCCACAATGTAGCTTCAGGCCCAGGGCCCTCAAGCTCCTGGGCTCAGGAGGTCTGAGAGGCTGCCCATGCTTTTCCCTCTCCCTGGGAGGAAGGAAAACTCCTCATGTTATAACCATGCAGCCAGACACCAATTTCAACCAAAACCATTTTCAAGTGTGTCAGGAGAAGCCTTTCAATTTAAAGTTTCCATCAAGCTGACTTTGCTGAAAGTCAAAGAGATCCTTCCTGATTAGATCTTGGCTGAGGCAAACCAACCCGATTATGTGATTGAGAATTATCAAAAGGAGGGAGGGAGAGCAAAACCCCTATCGTGCTCCTCCAGCAGGGCTGTGGGACCATCTGCTCCACAGCAGGTCAAGGCTTGGAGATTGAAGACATCCACCTCCTTAATGCACCTTTGTGGCACTGGCATAGGTCAAGAGGAGGAGGAAGCTTCTGAGCTGTCAAGGAGAAATACCAAACTTCCTCCAGACCTATAAATCTGTCTATCTGCACATAATGGATTCTGACAGACCTAAAGAGGCCATGGAAAGTTCCCTGACCCCAAACTTCACTTGGCTCTTCATCCAGCCTCCAAATCCACAAGCCCAGGATTTGCAGCCTGAGTTAGGTTGTATCTCAAATCCTGCTGGGTTAGCAGAGCAATGCTTCACTGGGACAGCCCATTGCTCTGCCACTCAGCAAAGGGTCCCTCCAGTTTGGAGAGCTTGGAGGAAAAGCAGCAACTCTGACAAGACCTGGTACTCCCACTGCCATCAAGCTCTGCACTACAGGAGTACCGGGACACTAATCCTGCCCTAAGGATGCCTCTGAAGTTACATGCATTCAGATTGCACCTGACTTAACAAAACCTGCTTATTTCTCCTGCGTACTGCAAGGGCATATGCAACATTAAATGTAAATGTGAGATTACAGATGTCGTGCAGCCGGGACGAGGTTTGAAGACTCCCTCATTCCCCACTGACCTAAAGTGCTGGGTAAAAAGGATCTAGGTGAATACTGCTTCCCCCACAAACCCCTAGCTTCCAAGCACACCTCTTGCTATTTGCATTGTAATTTATTTCCCTTCCCAGCAATAAATCAACTCCTCTATCTCTCCAGCAAAATGAAATCCCACGTCCTCTTTCTCCGGACTCTCAGAGCTGCTACAAACCAGACACCAATAAAGATATCAGTGGTCTGGACGGAAATCTAAGTTTGCCAAGGATACAAAGACTAATGCAGTAGTAATTAATGATCGGAGTAAGTCTGGTGAAGAGAATAAACTGAACTGACACAGAAACTGAGATCATAGAAACAAGTTTCCTTTTAACACAGCCAGATCAAATCTCTGGGGATAAATTGTGCAGTCTGTATTCCTTCAAGACTGGGCAATTTTTTTTCCTCAGAAAGCAGTGACTCTGGGAATTGGGAACCATGAGAGAGATACAGCTAAGAGGAGCTTTCTGCACATAACTGCGGCTAGGAGAGCCCAAGCCCATGTGTGCATGGATGGAGCAATAGGGAGAAAAACGAGCAATGCTCTGTTACATTTGTACCCAGTGCAGCAAACACCAGTATCACAAGAGTTACAAAGTCTGGTTGCCACACTCCAGAAGTGGCAGAACAAAGACGGTCTGAGGACTATGAAGAATATGGATATAGTGAAAGACGTGAGCAGTTTGGTCTCTTGGTTGCAGTAATAGCACATCTATAGGGATTCACATAGGGCCACTCTTGAAAATGCTCTTGGTACTCACCTGTATTTAGCCTGTTAATACCGTGACCACTGATAGTTTGGTGTTGCTGGAAATCTGGCCACAAAAGACAAATGGTTGAGAGCCTCTGTATCCAAGAAAATGAAGGAGAAAACTTAGCCCTGAGTGATAAATCTCTCACCTTTCAGTAAGAACATTTTTGAAAGGAGGGACTGTCTCAATCCAGCAAAGTCAGAGTGAGATCTGGCAGCTGTAAGTCAAGGCAAGGCTCATGTTTATTGTTAATATCAAAGATAATTCATCAAGAGAACAACATGGCAAGAGTTGTGATGGATTTGCTATCATTTCACCCTAAGAGCCAACCTCTTTCAAAAATAGATGAGCTGATACCATAGTGCACAGTGTACAAGGGACCCTGGAGAAGTCACCCGTGTACTGAGCGAGCAGTACCTTCATCATCACTGAGAAGGCTGGTCTGATGGTCCGATCTTCGATCTGGGACCTGCAGCACTGTAAATCCCACAGCTCCCTTAGGAATGTGGCTCTCTACCAGCCTCAGCTGAGAAAGGCTACTTCTAGCATCTAGTCCAAATCCCACTTAGCTACAACTTTCTTGCCCTATTGATTATGCCTGCCACACAGGACTTACTGGGCTTGCTCGGTGCAGTCCTGACTTGAGTTATGCTGAAGACCAGACTCATAATCACAATTGGTCCCTTCTGCCTGGCTTCTGACACTCACTCGGCATCAGTCGGTGTTAGAGCTAATATGAACAGAAATCCATTCTGCAGAAAATCTTGCATTCAAAGTTATGTTTCTTCCCCACATGAAATGAAAATGAGACCTTTTGGAGCTCACTATGAAATGCCAGAAGAGAAGAAAGCACACTGACGTGGTAGAACTGGTGGTCTCACCACTGTCCAGACCAAGTCTCTGCTTTTGCAGTAGGCAGAGCACTGGCATGAAACTTGGTATTGAAATCCCTGTGCAATGTGCTCTTCTGAAATGACTATTTCCTTTCTCCCTTGCACAATTTTGATAAAGTGGTATTTTCCAAGGGAAAAAAGCACCACTACTGATTGTTTGGCTACTCCTTCTGGATGCATCCATCACAGCCTCTCAGCCTGTACCACTCACACGTGTCACTCTGACATGAATTACAGTTCTGGCCTTTTCTCCTCTCAGACTGCTGAACTCTCAAAGTGCCTAAAGCAGAAGGTGCAATAGCTGTTCTAACCACTTTCTATGGCTGTCCTAGGGCTTTGCAAGAACGGCTTTTGGACATGGGCAACCCCATTTCCTTGTATCATTTATTCATGACCCCTCTACAGCTTCTATCTTGGACAAGGAATTCCTGTACAGTGTGATTTCTTTCTTCCTCTCTGGCCATGCTTGCCTGCCCTCCCCCTTCATATGCATATTCCTTTTCTCACTTCAGGGACAGAGTCAGTGTCCCTTTGGTCTCATTCCATCACGTAACAGAAAAAAACATTCCGTTAAAAGGCTGCTGGAGCCTGCTACAAACAGGTCACTGATTGGAGCTGGTGTGTGGAGACTACCCCAGTAAAATAGTGGAATTAAGCAGAGAGAGCAATGCCTTCTATGAGTCATAGAGAAACAAGCAACAGACCCTGCTTGCCCATAAAGTCATGATCTAAAGCATTCCCTGTTGAATGCAGCAGGGTCCTACAGGATGAGAGGACAGGATCCCCTGAGTTTCCCTTTCTACTCCCACAAAGAAGGCTGCAAAGTTGGAAATGCTGCCTTCTCCCCACCCCATGGGCAGCATCAGCTGCCCCTCCTGTGGCACCCAGAGTGATGTCCATGGCTCATCCTTGTCACCTGCCCTCAGAGCTCTTACAGGAGCCCATGGGCACTCCTGCCCGAGCACAGGGGCAAGGGGCAGCCTCCGATAATGAGAGGAGCTGGCAAGGCAGCCATCAGCAGTCCAACAAGAGACGCTGTAGAACTGCCAAATGTTGTCAGATGTAGAAAAACTCAAAATAAGAGCTTTCATCTTTCATCGCGATTGAATGCTCCTGCTCTAGCCTGTTGGAAATACCATCTCCTGAGATGCTATAGGCTCACTGGAGTTCATGCAAGGTAGTATAAACTAGGGGGCAGGTTATTAGCATTTTCTTTTGGCAGAAGCTTATACATAAGACTAGCTGTGCTTAGCAATTGGAAAATGCACGAGTATGGGGGTGAGGAGCCTGAATTAAAAGCCACTTAAGTGGGTACTTGAGTAATTACTGGGAGGCTTCTGAAGAGACATTTTTGTCAGTAATTAAGGAGAACATGGCTTTGTGCTGGGTACAGGTGGCAATATGGCAACAGAGATCCTCAGCACTCCATGGAGAGATGACCAGCTATCCATTAGCTGCAGAGACATGTTGGGATTTTCTGCCCAAAAACCATCCTTCAGTCTTGAAAGAGGGCCAGAGCAGCAAAGGGGCTGAAATCCTGATACTCTCACAGTCTCAGGGTTTCTGCACCAGGGAAAAGGAGGCACAAACTTATTTTTATGGAACTGCCTAGTTCCTGAGGTAGCTCTTCTTCTGCAGCTAGGTCCCACTGGTGTTTCTGTCTTCCAGAGGCCCTGTTTCAGCTCCAGAGCCTCTGTATTCCTGGGGAACCTCCCCATACAAAGGAAGTGAAGCAAAACATGCTGGGCAGTTCCAGTCTGGAGGTGGGTTGGCTTATGCTGCCTGTCAGTGGCCTAAACAGGGTAGTTGTGATCTGGTTGCAAGGATGCTCCCTCCCCCCTAACTTGTTTTCATAAGCCTGATGCAAGCTTTGTCGCTCATTTGCTTAGCTTAAGGAACCCTTCTGTTCACTAAAGAATGCCAATAATACATGTTTCCTTCTCAGTGTTGAGGCAAATCTATTATTTCTTCAGTCCATTAGAGTAGATACTTCTAGAAACTCAGATACTAAACTAGATACTTCTAGTGCCTCTAATACCCACTTAAGCCCACCTCAAATGCTGCAAAATGTGGGGTGCAAGAAGGTGCCCTCAGATGAAAAAACTCATTTGACAGGGAAGTGACTCAGAGCTACTTTTAAGTCTGCAGTGACAAAGTCAGGCACTTAGGAAATTAAGTGTGTAGACCTATAGCTACCAGGGCAGTGTCTGTCTCCTCATTAAAGATGCAGGTAGAGAAGCTTGAAGACAGTAGCAGTAAAAGGAGCATATGCAACACAAACATGTCCTTGTGAAAGAGCATAATTCATAGACACTTCATTACCTTCAACAACTTTGAGGTCTTTGCTTATTCATCAGCAAGTCTTAGCTGTCATGAGCCAAAAAAATGCAGGCTGGGATTATCAAAATCTACATAAATGAAGCAGACTTTCAGATCTCAGTGATGCTCCAGGATCTCCCCATAAGCTCCAGCATCATCCCCTTACACTGTCAGTGCTCTGTGTGGGGTGTGCAAGAGATCCCTGTGCAGCAGGCACCAGCTCTCACTCCAGTTAAACATGCCAGACTGACTCCTGGAAAGTTCCCCTTGAAAAAAACCAGTTGACATAAGGAGGTAGACACCAGGCATTTGTTCTAGAAAAGGCTACATGCTGCTTCCAGCCTTATTATTTGCACATGGAAAGCTCCAGCATTTATTGCAGTTCTGTCACTTTTCTTCCTTGACTCCTGGCACAATGTAGGGTCTGAAAAGTCTTCTTTCTTTTTTTTATTTATTTAATCATTTGACATGGCCTCTGTCAGCTTAAATTTGACCCAGCTTTTCAGTTTTATGGGGAAAATAAAAATTGAAAAAAATCTAGAGAATTCATAAACCCTCAGTCAAACAGGAAATATGCCCACAATATTTGTGCAGTTTCAATGAAAGCTTTTCTTTTTAAAACAAAGGATGCTCCCTTGTGTTGTTTGAAACCCTGGCACTAGAGCAATTAAGAAAGTGAAACTGGCTACAAACTAAAGCAGAATGGACATGTTTCATAGATCTTCATTGCCCAGGCAGAAAGAAATGTAAACAGGGCATAAATAACAGCAGTCAGAGGACAGATAAGCTGAAGGACAGTGCTGGCACAAGACAAAACGGGTAGAAACTGGCCAAGAATAAATCTAGACTAGAAATTAGACACGGTTTCTAGCGATCAGAGGAGTAAGACACTTCCAACAGGACCAGTGGGCACATTGCTGCTCTCATTCTGCTCCTTTTGTTCCAAGACTTTTTGTGCACATTTGTGAAAAGATTATGTGACACAGCCTGCAATAACATGAGCCAAGAGAACATTTCTCTCATCTGTAGCACCAATACTTCTAGTCTTTCAAAAAATCTCTTTATAATACTCTAAGAATGGGGAGACATTTGATGTGCATTCAGTAGGGTGTTTTATTTAACCTTTGCTAATTGATCCATCTTAAAATGTATCTATACTAATAGCCTTGCACATTTAATTGATGAATTGAAGTAAGCAACAACAATTATTGAGTGTTTTTTATTTAGTGGTGTCATTAAATAAAGTGAAAGCAAATAAGATCCCATAAAAAACAAATGGTCTTATCTAAGAGTTGTTAGGAATGCAGTGATAGGACTGCATTCAGTTAAGTGTTTATATTGTTACCATCATTCAGACATCAGCTCCAAAGCTTATCTAATTTGAAAGCCACTCCTGCAGATCTTTGCTTTTGACTGGTGCGGCCTGCAGAGGCACCACTCTCCACAAAGTCATTGCACAACAGGGAAGACGTCAGCTCCCACATGTGGAGTCCTCTGGCCAGCTGGTACCCACATCTGTCTGCACAGGTCTTTTCTGGATAATTTGAGGATACCCAGCATCATCTGGGAGAGGAGGATTCTGTTGGCAGGGTGAGTTAGGAACAGATGTACCCACATCTCCCCTGCCCAGGATTGCTGGTGTCTCACCTTAGCTACTACTCAGCCTAAGTGAAATGTATGTTTATGCCTGTAATTTCTGCACTGAACTGTTATAGTGCCAGTTAATGTTGTTCAGAAATGAATTGCTGCTGCATAATGTACAGAACAACAAATTCACATTAGCTACATATCACAAATCAGATAATTACCAAGCAAGATATTCGTACGCGTGTTCAACCTCTTATACGATGTAATAGGACACTATCAAAATAGAGCTCACATTACAATGACAGTTTTGGCTTCTAGCACTTTAGCTTTTATTGTAATAAATTCTAATTTTCTGATTTTTATCTGCTCCTCCCCCTCTGCTCCTAGTGGCGTAGGAATTATGATTATGCCAGCTCTAAAACTAGACTGCCTGCTTTTAAAGCAGTCTTTCTGCTTGATTCACAAGCACAGCACTGAAGCATTTGAGACACAAACACTGCAGATCATCCTCAATGCAAAGAGAAAGCACCAGCCTGACCAACTTCACTTTGACTGCCACCAGACCACAGAGTGACCACAGGTGCGTACCCTCCTCCCCACACTACCGATTCCTCCATCCGTGAAATCAGGGTGACGATACTGTTTTTGTGAGCCTTCCCCACGGGAAAGCTTGCAAAGACAGTTCTCTGGGGGACAGATGGATTTCAGGATGGGATTTTTCACGCAATGCAGGCAAGAGGTGCTGATGGAGGAGCCCCAGCTTTCCCCCTGCTCACACAGATGGAGCTGTCAGGAAGGGCTCTCCTTTCGGAAGAGACCGACACTCTTCAGCTGACACCTCTGACAGCATCTCCTCTGCTTGCAGCTCAAATTCTCTGCACCTAGAGCAGAGTCCCGGTCGTATCTCTCTCCCCCCTGTGAGGCCATAAGGAGAGAGCTTGGCACAGATGCTGCAGGGCAGCCTTGGGCCCCCAGCCATTCTCACCCTCCCTTACGAGCTCTTCCAGCGTGTTTATAGGATTCCTGTATTCACGCTGCAATAAATGACAAGGTTGCCACCTTGCTTCACCAGGACTTCATTTTTCAGACCCACAGTCCTTCTGCCTCCAGAACCATGAGCTCAGCAGCCCAGAAGCAGGAGAGATGGCGGTGCCACCAGGCAGGCAGTGGGGACCCACTAATCCCACCCAAGCCCACACTTGCCTCAGGGCTGCACCAACAAAATAATTTTGACTGGTGAGAGACTGCTAGGCATCAGGGAAGCCCTGTCCTTCCAGGGTGTGAAACACGGATTAGTCTTGCAGCCTCCACCCCGCTCTGGGGAAACACCAGGGCTTCACAGAGACGTTTCCAGCTCGGAAAGATCCTTTTCCATCCTGCATAAATAAGTGAGGAATCCAACTACAGCAGCATGACTTGAGTAACTGTAACTCACAGGGTTATAGGATTACAGCTCTCAGCACACACCATTTCAGAAAATTTCCAGGCCTTTTTTATGCACGTGAGAAGAACGAAAAATAGTAAAATACAGTATTGCACCTAGTTGTCTTCTTTTTCTTCAGTGAATTTTAAAAAAATGGAAAACAATATTGGGGTCACAGAACTGTTTTATTTTACTTTAAATTAATCTTGTTTCTTTCTTACATTATTTAACCCTTAAATGGTTAGTCTTGAGGAAACCTCAGAAGGCTGTAAACTTTCCCATGTCTTTGGAGGGTAGGGAGAATTACAAAATATCTTGGAATAGGTCTCTCATGGAAGAACTGGAAATGCAATTAGATAAGGAGCTGGAAGAAAGTAAAACTCCCCAGGCTATTAATTTATTTTTGGGGGAGGGTGGGGGTTTCTAAAATTGGGAAAATACCTCATTTTGCCTTTAAATCCAACATTGGTTTTTGTTTGAGGGCATCATGGTCACTGCTGCACCTAAGCCAAAGCTTTCCCAGTTTTGTTTCCAAGGGTCTGTGGATTAGAGCAAGCCTATTTTTTTTCTTTTTGTATGTGGAGTAGTTTGGACCAGGTATTTACAACTGAGATTGGAAAGGACTCAGTTAATCCCTGCTATAAGGAAGGTGGACAATCCCAGGGCACAAGGATCCCCAGACTGACACACAACAGAGGGGGATGGCAGCCCAGGTATGGGAGCTGGAAAAGGAGAGCACTGCCATTCAAGGTGACCAGACCGCACCAGAATTACTGCTGATACTGAGCAACAATACAAGAATCACCAATGAAATGAGGAAAAAAACAAGTTTGAGTTTCTTTTTATCAAGTTACAAATGCTGTCCCCCTGGGGCTGACCATCTATGTTGAGCCACAGTTAGTGATACCCTGTACAGGAACGTGCACTCTTTGTGCTGTAAGAGACACTGGAGGTTCTCAACCAAACCCACAGGGATTTAAGAAAATTAGGATAAAATTCACTGCCTGCTTAGATCAGTCCAAATTGGGTGTGCATCCCTGAATTTACACGGGAAGGGCACCGCTACTGACTCTTATCTTAAACCACGCCTTTTCTGAAGCGTCCCTCTGCCTCCCTTTCTTTATTTCCATCATTTTTAAGGGCTGCGAGCGCTCGCCCCAAAGGCCCCCAGTCCCCGAGCAGCAAACACGAACGCCATGAAGGCGCTCCCCTCACGGGCCCGGCGGCTGCGGAGCGGCAGCGCCGCCCAGCGGTGCCGGAGCCGCGCACGCACCGCGGGCACGGGAGCGGCGCCCGGCCCCGGCCCCGGTACCGACCACACAGGAAAGGGAGGGGCAAAAACGGAAACAAAAAAAAAATTATTAAAGAAAGGTAAAGGTGGAAAGGAAAATATACAAAAGGAAGGAAGAAAAAAGGAAGAAAAAAAAAAGAAGAAAAAAAGGAAGGAAAAGAAGAAATATGGGGGAAAGAGGAAGGGGAAAAAAGGAAGGAAAAGGGGGGGAGGAAAAGAGAGGGGAAAGGAAAGAAATGAAAAATGAAAAAGAAAAAAAGCAAGCCCTAGAGCATAAACGCAGAGGAATTTTTTTTTTACAAGGACCTGAAAGGCCTGTATTAATAAATCAGGACTTCTGCACACACCAGCCCTCTCACAAGGCACAGGGAGAGCGCTCCCCTCGCACAGGTGCTGAGCCGAGTACCGAGCTGGGGCTCCCGCACCAAAGCTGCCCCAAGAGATTGCGCCAGGGGCCAGGACTTGCTGGAGGCTCAGCTGGAGGGAAATGGAGCTGCTGGCAGCCCGAGATGCTCCTTGGAACACCAGCGTTTAGAGGCAGGGGGCCGGACCCACCGGGACAGCTCCCACCCGCTGCCCGCAGATCCGCAGCCTCCGGCGCCTCTGTGCGACAAAACAGGGACAACTGGTCGGGTTCAAGGGTGGGGCTCTCTGATGAACAGAAACCTGAAATACACAATTTCGGCTCACACTTGCAAAATAGAAACGGCCTAGAAATCCGTGACAGGAGAAAGGTATGCTCGGCGCCTAGAGAGGAGCGGGCGGAGGGGTTTGGCCGCGCAGGACATGCCCGGCGCCCCATCGCTCCGCAGGCGCGCTGTGTCCCCGCGGCAGCACTGCCACCTGGTGCTCAGGGACACGCTCACAGCCGCTCGGGCGACAGCAGCCCGTCCTGCCACCCATCTGCGGCCGTCACCAGTCCGCCCCCACGCCCATCCGAGGCCGCTTCCAAAGGCAAGGGTTTCCCCAGCTGCACCACGGCTCTGCCCCTTGCCCGGGGCACCGCTTGCTCCCAGTGAGGTGTGACAGCTCTGCGTTGTTCTTAACAGGACTTTCCCCTCCGTGTCACAAGCCTTCGCACTCGTGGCAGCTCTGCAACAGAAGCACAGGTGCCCTGTGGTGCAGGTGACAGGTCAGTGAAATGACCTGTTTCATCATCTCCACGTTTAAAAAAAAAAAAAAAAAAAAAAAAAAAAAGACATCTGCATGTAGTTTGACCAGTCCGTTGAATTTGTGACATTTTACAGTGCTAGTTTGAAAAAAAACTTGGAAGAACTGAAAAGAAAGAAAATTTATTTCTCTGCAAGTCAAATGCCTGCTTGTTCTTTTATTCACGGTGCTTTATTCTAAGTCTTTCTTAGAAGTTTAAAACAGAGTGTATTTTTTTCCGTTGGAGTTTTGGGCTAAGCATGACAAATCTCGTTCCTTCCCTCCAAACTTTTTGGCACTGCACAAACCCCCAGATCTTTTGTTCTCCCAGCACTAAGTCAAACTGCCTTTCCTCTTTGCACTATGCAGCCTTTGTGCTCTGTACCTAGCAAATCGAAGTGCTAGAATTGCTTGCTGCTAAATGTAAAGGTCTGTAACTCACACTGGAAATGCCCACTTGCTTCCACAGATCTTGCTCTGTCGTACAGATCTCAAAAATCTGAGTGCACGCTACGGTCACCTTCACTCCCTGCTGAAAATGCAACCAGCAACAGGGCAGAACAAATCACCTGTATAACAGCGCAGAGCAGCACCCCGCAGTGTGCCCGCCACACTGCCCGGGGGACAGCACTGCGAAGGAGACAGGGACTTCTGAGCAAGCCATAGGCAGCCAAGTCAGAAGCTGACCAGAGCCTTGGAGTGGGCATCATTAAACACCTTAGCCTTGTTCTACAGGTAATGAGAGAGAACAGATGGGTTCAGTGCTTCTTCCCACCCCTTACACACTCCTTCCCCTCCTGCCTGGTCCTGGTCCCTGCAAGCCAGAACTCAGAAGCAGGAGGCAGCTGCCTAAACCTGCACCTGCAGTTTTTTCACACCCAAGATTTACAAGGGAAGCTTTTGCCCCTTTCCCATCTGTTTTAGCACAGTCATCCTATACAAAGATGAGGGAGGGGAAGCTTAGGTTCTGCGCTTAAGCTGCCTGAATATACATCCAGCAAAATCTGGGAAGCGTCTCTGGATATACTGCCAAGCTCTAAGGAAGACCGCTCACACAGATGTACAAAGGCACCAGCTCTGGATATTACCACCTGCAGGGTAATGTAGGTGCACAGATTACAAAGGAAAAACATTCGCTAACTAGCTTGGCCTTAGCTGTACTGCTTGTTCATTTGTCTGCAAGCAAGTTGTGTTCATTTGTCTACCACTAGATCTGTTATTCATAGCTATTTGTTTATGTTGCCTTGAGCAGTTCTCGCTCTGCCAGTCATGCAAGCCCAATATTTGTAATTTCTCCTATAAAATAGGAAATTAATGTAGGAAAGAAGCTGCATACAGCTTTCCACCACAGCATTAATGTCAAGCACTGTATTCTGTTTTAACGAAATAAAATGGGTTTTGCTGTACTGGCTAGTTGCTCGCCTGGGAGAAGGAAATTTCCATGGTTCCCTTGGTCCCGCATCCCGACCCCACAGCAAGAACTGGGAATAGATCACAGGGGAAAATCTTTAAAGTTGTTCTTTTTTTTCCCCCCCCTCAGGAAACAGATCTATTCAATATTTGTTCTTCAGATGATCTTTAAAACTTGCAGAAAATGAACAGAAAAAGCCTCACAAATGCAGCTATTCCTGTCTGAATACCCACTTCTCCTACTCAGAGAAAGGTGTTGGGTATTGCTTTAGCCACCACAGAACAAGTACTGCAGAGCCTCGGTTTAAATGAACTTGTGTTGTAAAAAGCAATGCCTTTACTGCTATCTGCTCTCTGAATGGCAAATGCATTACGAAGTGAGAATGTAGCAGTCACTCTTATCTCTGCCCTATTTAAATAAATCTTTGAGGTTACCTTGCCCAACAAAATCACACTGATAGAGCCCATTATTTCTAATGCATCACTGCTTTCTCTCCTGGGTACTATTTTCCTTCCCAGTATAGCCTGTTTATACAATAAGGCATTTCCTACCCTGGGAAATAGCCTTTGCAGTGTCATTGATCACAGCAAATAATAAGTACACACAAGATGCTGCAAAGTCTCGGTGGGCCAACACCAAACTCTCCTCTTAGCAATTGTTCCAATAGATTTTGTTTTGAACAAGGTGTCAGAACAGCTAGAACAGCCTCCTGTGCATATGCAGTGAAGCCCTGGGCACAGCACAGGTATAAGTTTAACTCCATTTGGAAAAAAAACCACTCAAAAAGAACACTGCTAGTGCTCTACCTTGTTACTTTATGCCAGGAGAAATAAAAGGTTTCTATGGGAGAGATGCATTTTAGAAGATTCTTCCCATTTTCTTGGTACTAATTACAAAGCCTTCCCAGCCAATGCCTGTTACACCAATGTGAACAGCATGAAGTGCAGCCACTTTTTGCTGGAGCTGGACCCTGGCTCAGGCACACAATGCCCCACCAAAAGCAAGAGGTGCAAATGCTGTTTCTACTCACACTGAAATCTGGGGAATCACCTCGGGCTTAGAGAGGGACTGCCAGCAGCAATCCAAGCCCCACTCATATTTCTCCTGCTGCTGCTGTGTCTGGTGCTGGCAGCCCCAGTGTTGTGAGCTCCTGTGTGCTCGCCGGGGACCGGTGACAGCCCCGGCACCCAGCCTGCAGCTGGGCATGGCCCCATGGGCCAATGTCACCTCCACAGCAGGACTGTAGGCACAACATAAACCAGCCTTCCTAGGACACATTCAGGTAGGAACCACAGCGGTATCTTTATCACATCTTGAATACAAGCTGGCTGTGGGCTTCCCGCTCCTCCTCTCACCTTACAATACCTGAGCTGATGGTTTCTGTCTCATAGCAGGGGAAAATGTGTCCTGCAGAGCAATAAACCCCTGGTTCCTCTGTGTGTCTGCACAGCTGGAAAAACATGGGTCCAGGACAGCTTTGCTTTTTGCAACACAGCACAGCAACCTAGGCAGGCTCTGGGGGTCCCTGGAGGTTCGTGCTCTGTGCTCGTCGCCTCTGTGAGCTCATGGCAGGCTGGCACAGTGCTCCAGCTCCCCCCAGTGCCTGCCTCCCCCTTGGGGAGTGGGGTACTGGCCTGGCAGGAGCCCAGTCTGACAGGCTCTTGGGGGGCTCTGACCCAGTGTTCCAGCGTGGAGCAAGCCCCTGTCTCACTGCCATGGTTGTTTTCCTATGGTCCCACAGGCACCTTCTTGCAGCCAGTGAAAATTCAAAATGACTCTTAGTGAATAATTAATTGTCCTCATCCTGAATCATCTTTAATGAATGAAAAGGCTGGAAGCCTGCTGGGCACAAGAACATGGCTCCGTGATTGGAGCACAGATGCGCATTTTGCATTTCTGCACGTGCTTCTTGGTAGAGATTCTGGGGCTGCAGGTTGAAATCTCTGTGCATTATCTCCTCTTGGGACCCAGAAACCTGAAAATGCTGCAGGAGAAATGTTCGTTTTCACTCAAGATGTCACATGCGTCACAAACTGGGCACAGAAAATGCATTTACCTGTGGAAAAGGCATTTCTGAGATGGGTGCAGAGAGAACATTCCAAAGAAAGAAAACAGGCCGAGCTTGGCAGATATATGAAGTGACTTCTGTTTCAGCACAGGTATTTGGAGCTCCCTGAGCCACATGCCCATTTTCAGGGCACCCCAGGGAGAGGGGACTCTCAGCCAGCCACCAGCTGCCATCGCTGCACTGGTTCTGCAAAAGAGGGTTAATCTGTCCCTGCCACCAACGCTGCAGAGTGCACGGCCCATTTATCCCTGCCCAGGCTGCCGCAGCGCTGCCAGCTCTGCTGGGGATTTGGCCGCAGACTGAGAGTCTGAGGCTTAGGGAATGGCTGATGAGGGGTTCCAAACCTGTGCAGCGTTCTAGCAGACGCAAGTGTTCAGAAGCGAGCAATGAATTTCTTTGCATCTTTAGAAGACAAGATACTAATTCAAGCAGCAAAACCTGCCTTTAGGAGCTCACCTTCCTTGCCCAGTGCTGGGCTTTGTAGGTGATGGCAGCAGCCTCAGAGGCTGTAGGGGCAGAGGGCAAACCCACTCCAGTTCCCACCTGCATGCAGCTCCCTGCAGCCACGGGAAGCATCAAGGGAATGCTGTGGCTCCTCATTAAACCAGGGTAAGGAAGGAAAGGCCTTGGGCACAATTACCTTAATGAAGCTGGCAGCTCTGCATGCTAACAGCACCTGACGCCTGGGGTCTGAGGCGCAGCTGCACAAACACTACCAAAAGCACTTCCAGACCCCTGTAAAAGCATAAGCACACAGCAAAGCAAATACCTGCCTGAAAGGAGCCTGGATACCCACACTGCAGAGCAGGTGGTGAGTTTGCCTCTTAATTAAGCATATGTTCATGGAAAGCATCTGTGCACTGAGAAGCCTCAGTCTTTCTCTGCTTCCGCAGAAAGTGGCTGTCCCTGCCAGCAGCTGCCTCCCGGCTGGGTAATGATGTGGGTGACACTGGTCTTAATGCCCACAGGGGACCTGCGTGGTGCTGGCAGACACAGCACAGACAGCAGTCAGAAGGTGGGTGGTGTGGGGTTTTTTTAAATTTCCAGCCTTCAGAAAGCACCAGTGACTTGCAGGTGATGAAAAACTGCAAACTACAGAGGAAAAAAGCACAGTGACTATGTTGGAGAGCAGAGAGAAAAGGAACGCACGTTCTGCCTGGCACACATCTTCTGGACACAGATTTTGTTTGTTTTGTGCGTGGCTGCAGGTCAGGCTGGCGAGCTCAGGTAGCACTGTGACATATGGCAAGGAATGTTTTAAAGCCATGGCTGCTCCCACCCTGCTCAGACTCCGTTTGCAGGCGGGAGGTGAGGAGGCTGCTCCTACATGGGCTGAGTGAGCCGTTGGCAGCATTCGATCGGCTGCCTCGCTGCGGGATTTTCTGCTTCATTATGGAAATATACCAGGACACATTCGAGCTCAGTCTGGCTGTCACAGGACATTCTTCAAAACTGGCTTCGTGGCCTTCTCTTTCCTGGTCATCACAGAAATTCACTGCAAATACTCCCCACCTGCATCTCTGCTCTCCATACTGTATGTACTTTCATTCCCTACACAGATATTTCACAGAGTCAGAAAAAGCAAAAAGAGCACAGAATTTTGCACAGGTGATTCATTCTGATAAACACACAAAGCACTTTAACAGATATCATAAAATTACATAGAAATGCTCTTTTCAGTTCCTTATTTTGTTGCACTCCATGAATATTACAGTACAAACAAAAACCAAAAAGTAAATGAAAGGTGGAAAACATGGGCTGATATTTTAAGGCTATGAATGCCTCCAGGTGTATCTGTCAGATTGTATCACTAATTTTCAAGCTTGATGAGGGTTATCATTAAAGGAAAAGGCCCACACATGCATCTAAACTAGGCTGTAGTTTCTAAAACTATCTAGCAGATTTGGATATGCATCTCTTGCAAGTTTCAAGAATAAATAGAAATTGAAATCCAGTAAAGAAACAGTAACCCCAAAGTTAAGAATATTTCGTAGAACAGAATTTGGCCACACTTTTCTGTCACATGAAAATATCTGACATTCCCTTCAAGTGGTAGAAGCTGGGCACGTCAGGGGCTTGGCTGAAAATAGCTGGGTGCTCAAAATTTTTCTATTCTAGGGATGATCACATTAACTGGAAGAATACTAACTATAGTCCAAGACAGGAGTAATCCTGATGTTTCTTATGGGATGTAAGTTTAACTGGAAAGTCCCATGGAGCATGGGTTGAGATGGAATGTTACTGAACCTAACCGAAGGTATATTTGAGCTATTGACAGGCACATCTAACTGTGATCTATTTATTTTGAATGACAAAAATAGCAGAAAAAAAAAATCAAAATGCTTGAACTGCAGAATAATTTATACCAGCACATTGGCTGGTCTGGGTATGTGCTTATGTGATGAACATACCAACACTGTTACTGCTGCTGGACCTAGCTAGATTAAATAAAATTATGCAAATCTCTGCTCTGCAAGTCCCCAGATTCACTACAAACATCCTAAAGGGAAAAAAAGAAGACTACTACTACAACAAAGGCAGGGAGATGTACTAGTCCAGTGATTGCTAATGCACACTCCAAGAGCCAGCATCCTTGTGAGATGTTGCTCACAAAGGTGACTCACCCCAGGTGGGGACAGAAGTGACACAGAGCCCTAAGCTGGAGCTCCAGGCTCTGCAGTGTGAGGGACTGGTCAGGTCGCAGTGTCTGAGACTCCAAGGAGGCTGTCGTTGCTGACCTATGATCACCCAAAGCAGCATAACACAACAAGACTTAAACAGAGAGAGGTGCAACCACCACAACTGACCAAGCAACAGCAAAGCCTCTCTTGTAACCACGAGGGGCCAGTACTCGCAGGTAGCCCTCAGGCAACAAACATGCCCTGCTCTCCTAACAGAACAAGGTCAAGGGAGTTCCTACCCCACCACAGCACCATCCCAGGTCTCTATCTCGTCTCCCATTATCAGCCCCTTGTCAGTGGTTCAAAGGACTCCAGACAGTTGCCAAGAGCTGTAGGTCTGACAAACATCCTGCTCCTGGGGCACTGACAAACCTCCCCTCTGTTCTGTAAGCTGTTCAAAGGACGGGACCGCACAACAGATATCCTGCATTTCTGTCTTTCCAAAACATATCCCATCCCTGCCCAAGCTGAGAAGGCATTTCTGCTAATGCTACCAGGCTTATGACACAGCCTGAGAGAGCTCAACCCAGGCACTACAGGCAGTGGGAACACTCAAACAATACATACGTGTTCACCTGCCATTCATTTCATGACAGGGTGCGATTTGTAAAGCACCACTGCTCCTACATCAAATGTTTAGGGAAAGACTTTTTCCATCAGTAAAAATGCACCCACATTTTGCCAGGGGAGAATTAGATGTAAAAAATACCCCGTGGAAAGATTCTTCTTTTTTCAGAAGAAACGGCACCTTTTCCCCAGCAGACCAAGATGTTTATCCTTTTTTTTTTATTATTTAGGAAGTTATATTGTCATGGGGAAAAAACCAAACCCAAATAGAAATGTTGTCTTCTCCTGGCTCTCCCCTTTGCATCATGCACTAGGGCAGCAGTTTCTAAAGAACTTTTTGAATCTTTGGGAGCAAAGCCAGAAAGCATCCCCCATGCCCTGCAGACTGCTGGGCTCAAATTATTTAGTGGATTATCTCTTTATGATTAAAGGATTTTGGCTTATGTTCAGAGATGTTACAGTCCTTCCCATGAGGGGTCCTGTTTACTAAGCTACATCAGCAATTGATGCAAGTGTAAATGCTTGGAGAAAGAGGGACTAGACACTAATCAGGGTGTGGTCCAGTATACTCCTGTGAAAAGCTGCCAGGCAGTGGTGGGTTTGGGCTTAGGTTGGCCACAAAATAAAGGAGAAGCACTCATGGGCTTGTTTTTTACCTCATCAGTGCATTTGTTTCCTGAATTATATGAAAACAAAAAAAAGCCTCATGTCCAGAAGGAGTATAAGAAATAATTGATTCCAAAAAAGTCATAGAATTGTAGAGTATTTTGAGTTGGAAGGGACCCATAGGAATCATTGAGTCAAGTCCTCAGGGACCTTCAGGTAGAAGCAAAGGCAAAAACATGTATTTATACTTCTGATGCATCTTTTTCTTAACTCAGCAGCTGTTCTATATAAATATTTATCCTACAACTCTGGCTGCTCTGGAAGAATAGAATAAAACACCATTTAACGAATTCACTTTAAACTAAAATCAAACAATGTGCTGCATCTACCCAGCTTACCAGGAGGACTTTCCAGCCCTCCCTCACAAAACCTGGCAGAGGTGGGGCACAGCTGCTGCCCCTGTTATCCTTTCAGTCTTGTCATAGCCCAGGGATTTTCTTTGCAAGGCACAGGTCATGTGGGCAGGAGGAAGAGGGTTCTCATGCTCCAGAGCACCCATCTTTCTGGCTAACACTTTTCCAGCCCTAATGGGATGGGATTCACAGCACTGCATGCCCCGAGCTTAAAAATAACCACTGAAGGTGGTTAGAAAGATTTATGCCTTTCAGCAAGTATCTTGCTTCCTTCCAGCCTGTGTATGAGCGATCTCCTGACACAGCACAGAAACATCTTTATTTTAGGAACAGAGTGTCGTCATCTTTTTCACAAGGGCCATCCTAAACCTGATCAGGTGCCTTTGCTCCACCATTTGTCTCAAATGCCAGGCTGATCATGCAGCCCCAGTGGCCAGAAAGCTCCAGGTTGGCCAGGTCTCCACTGCCCACTGCTGGGTGTAGGTTGGGGTTTTGCTGGGATAATAACACTGCAGGGTTAAGTGCAGAGGGAGGTAAATGACCTTGGTTTGCTTCACCAAGTGGCCAAATGAAGCTACTTGTGAGTGCTCCCACCTGGCATTTGGGATTTGTAATCATTTTGCTCTTCCAGGGGGCAGACAGAGCTCCCTTTAAAATTCAGGCTGTGTGCTGGTGAGCACTCCAAATGCACGAGAACTTGCATTTCCATTGGAAAATGAAAATGTCTGAGTCACCATTTTATCAGGTGCTGAATAAGAACAAATTTTTTTTTTCATGCTTATAATTATATGTTTGGAAGGGGCTGGAGCAGCTCTCAGAACAAGGAGGGAAGATGCTTGAGCGAGCTGTGCTGATGGAGAGGGCCTTTGGTTGGACAGATCAGGGGGAAGAGCGGTGCTAGGGCCGGCAGAAACTGATGCTCCCTGGCAAAACATATTCTGCTTGTTCCTTTCCAAAGTTCTTCCTCACAGCACAATAAATGTTTGTGCTTTGGGAAGGATCAGAAAGAATGGGTAGGAAAAAAACAAAGGTTTTGATTGGCTTGGGGGACTTTTTGGAAAGAGTACTACATTCCTTTAATTAAATCTGTCCCAACCCAGGCCAGGAACAAGCAAGTACAAACAAGAACCATCTTCCCCATTTAAAGTACTTAACTTCCCAGCATTTCCTAGCTAGCAGGCAGGCCAGGATTGACATATTTAACATCTCATCCCTAGAAATCGTTTCTTCTCAACAAGGAGATAGAGCACAGAAAAAAAGAACAAAATACACTGCCGGTATCATTCCTGACATACTGGGTTATCTGGGTGATTGTTCTTGGCGGTTCAGTGCCTGCCACATAGCACGACCCCTCCACCAGGCAGCTGTCAATACTGGGAAAATTGAGTTTACTCTTAATGAAAGGCCACAACCAATAAGCAATGAGGCAGTGTGTGCTCTCCATCCCATCATTAATGAGCCAGGGGATATTTGTCTTCTGCACACTGCCACGGCTCTTCCATGACTGCAGCTATAGGTCTGAGAAACACCCCAGAGTGGAAGGTACACCTAATCTTCAGATTTGACTAAGTTGTACCTCAGGATGGAGAACATTTCAGGAGCAATGAATGTGATGTGAATGTCACCAGCAGTGAGGCAGTGCCCCATTGCTTCAAATCCAGGCATGTGTGAGTAGCTGCGAACAGGGGCAATTGCGCCCATTCCTCTCTCTGCCTCAGGCTACACCTTTCTTGCTGATTCCCTCCCGACAGCAGCAGCACTTGTGTAGCCACATGATGACTCAGGTAAGGCTGGTTTGATTCAAAACAATTCATTTTTAAAATACCAATAGTAAGAATAGGTTTGTTTCCCACTGACTTAACCCTCAGCACCAGCACCAGCGTAGGGAGGGAATAAGAGTATGTGCCCACAGAGGATGGGTTCACAAGCTCATTCCCTTCTCTTACCCAGCAGTGAAGCCACTGAGGAACTGCAGCCTTGATACCGTGCTCCTACTAAAAGGACTCCAAGTCAGCTCAAAGATGTCTTGAGCTGACATGCCTTTCAAATCACTAACCTGAACCAGGTTTCTCAGCTTCCCTGAAGGGAATACTCTAGAGACTCATCTGTCTTACCTTTTTCATTCATCGCATGTTTAAAACATAACAAAATGAAACAATTTCACCTTGTCACCAATAAATGTCCCCTGCGAGCACAGGTTTCCTCAGGAGGGAGTAAGAGACCTGACAGATGAGAGGTATAATCCTTTGTGCATGCCTGGAAACTGCTTAAATATTACTATGGCCATGTAAGAGTCTATAGAGTTGCCGGTGAGATCTGACTCTCTAAATTACAAGATCAACAACTTAGATGAAAGAAACTCTTTTACGTTGCGTCAAGTGGACTTGAGAGGGAAGCAGAAGGGAATAATCATTCTCAGCCTTTTAACAAACACCTGAAAGTGGAGAGGTAAGAGATGAAAGGATATCAATAAACGTATTACTAAATTAAACTTCCATGGGTAATATTTAGACATCATAGAAGTTGGCACCTTCGGGAGGAGAGAGAGAAAACAGATCAGAAAAAGACAGAAGTCTCCAACAGTCTGTTCTCAGATGGCCATTTCCAGTGGCAATCACGCTAATTGCACACACAAATTAGGCAAACGATCGTGAATGTATTTTTCAAAATCAAGCCCCATTTATGTTAGTCTCACAAGAGTTTCCAATCAACAGTTTTCAATTGCAAATACAGAACAGTTTAGTCATCAAAAAGCAAAA
Source organism: Cnemophilus loriae (assembly GCA_013397755.1). Lineage (NCBI taxonomy): Eukaryota > Metazoa > Chordata > Aves > Passeriformes > Corvidae > Cnemophilus > Cnemophilus loriae. The sequence goes on from VZTF01004203.1 coordinate 644,252, forward strand.
GGATGAAGAATGTACCGAACACGAAAGAAAAACAATCTCTTCCCTCTCTTTCCCATATTTCTGTAACCAATTCCTTCTGAACATTTAAAAGAACATTTTCTATTGACACAAGACATAAAAATACTTTGGTTTAATGAGCTCTGCTCATCTTAATGTTACAGAGATAAAAATGTAAATGCATAATAAAGTGTTTCCAGTTACCTTTAGGGGGTTATTATCAAAGTATGAACATGGCTATCAATCATCAGACATACTGACTGATACTAATAGTCTTCATGGGAATGTAAATAATTGTTTCAAAGCATAATATGCCCCTTTATCATTAAAATCACTTAGATGTTATAATTCACCTAGCTTGAGCAATGAAAATACAGTCAGCTTTCTTTCTCTGAATAAGCACAGTTTTAGAAAATCACTTAAGCACGGGCTTAAAATTAACTAGCTGATTGAGGTCACAGCCCACTTTGCCTATGCATTAGCACACTGCTGCAGGTAATGTAGAGAGGATAAGCTAACCCCAAACAACAGTGAAAAAACCCTTTTTCCTCTGAAATCTACCTCCTGAGATACCACCATTAACCTTTAGTGTTCAGAAGCTGTTAACTCTGAGCCCTTTAGAGAGCCCTCTGTGCTGTTGCTGATTCAGCGTTAGAAACCTTCCCTGAGCAAGGCTGTCTTTGGAGGAATGGAAGGACAGGGCACTTGTTATCCATCACTGAGCTATTCCAGCTGCTGGCTGGCACTTGCTAACGCTGCAGGCCTTGGCTTACCAGGTCATATTTAACCCTTAGAAAGCAATTACCTTCATCTGTTTCTCTTAATAGGCAGCCAACATATTCTTCCTGGCAAGCTGCACTCCTACTGAACATTAAATACTTTTATGTGAGAAATTTGTAATGCATGTACTTTTAATGGGAACTTACTGAATGGCTGGGAGTCTCAAATGCCTCTTAAAGCACAAACGAGGAATTTCAACTGTACTCTAAAATTCTCATGGTGCATCTTCTGTTAAATACCTAAAATCCTAGCCCCTTTCCCCAGTTCCAGTGTACAGACAGAGTAATACTAAGCAGCTTTGAGACTTACAGTCCTTCAGTTGTCCACACAGGTCCTGGGTTAGTCCTACAGGTACTTTGCAAAGAAGGCAGCATTGTCTCCACACTACAGACGGGCGACAAGGCAGAGGAAGGTGTGGTGGCACCCAGGGTGGAATTATGTGCAGGTACTCACAGCCTAAATGTCAGACTGAGCAACTCTCCTTGGCTTCCCCTACACTTGCTGGAGATCTTGTCAGTGCAATCAATGGGGTATAAGTTGCAGCTCATCTCACCATGTAGATATATACTAAAAAAGGAGCTGGATTTCCATGATCCTTGTGGGTCCCTTCCAACTTGGGATATTCTATAAAAGGAGCTCAGTTATGCCCCAGGTATCCTGGTTTCTTCCCTCTGGCTGTGAGGGGCAGCATCTCACATCAGAGTGGAACCAGCTCCCCCACTCTTGCTCTGGTCCATGGGCAGCCAGCTGCCAGCTCAGCTTGTCAGGCAGAATGGAGCTCAAAGCATCCAAAAGCTGAAATCGTGTCTCAAGGTGATCCCCCACGCTTCGTCACACACAGAGTTTCCGGCACGGCCATCCTCATCTCCTGACGCGGCTAAATGGCTCACTGAGGCGCTGTCCACCCACAGCTTGAGATGCCACTTTAATCACAAGCTTGTAGGGACTGACAGCTACAGAACTCATCATTTGGCCATAACAGCCTACTCACCAGCCTGCTTTCCTTTCTGTACCCCACATGACAACTGCTGTCTCTCCAGCTGAATTGACCCCACTGGTTTTGAGCCCCTGGGCATAAAGAACAGCAATGCCTTACTTGAGGCAAGTGTGTGTTGTTGTGCTCCTCTCATTGCAACAAGCATTTACTAGAACTGGGAACGGTTTAGAGAGAGGCAACAAGATCCAAGGCTCTTCAAACTGTGAGAGACAGCTTAGCAGGAGTATGCTTGTGGTCTCTGCAATCACAGGTAGCATGAGAGAAGGATGGGGTCTGTTATTCACTATCTCATTCAGTACTGGTCTCTGGAAAGCATCAACCCAAACTAGCAGGAATCAAGTTCAAAACAAAGGAAAAGAGAGGCTTCTTCATGTAAGAGGTCTGGGGAAATCCTTTCCACAGGACACTAGGATGCTAAAAACGTACGTGAACTCAAGGGGAGACTGGTCAAGTACACAGAAAAATCCACTGAGAATTCTTACGTACATTGAACCGTGTCTGACTCAGGTAATTTTCTAAGCTGAAAATAGCTTGCAGCTGAGAGAGCATTTGGGGGACACATCATATTGCTGTTTTCTTACTTTTTCCTAACTGTTTGATGTGGATGGATAAAGGCTACTGGGCTAGATGGACACTTTATTCTGGACCAGATTGATTGCTCTCATATTTTTGTTAATTGATGCTACTTTCCTAAGTCTTTCTATTGGTGACTTTTCCAGAGAGGTTTCCCTTATTTTTTTTTTAAGTAATTCTTTCCAGGCTACACTAAACCCAGTGAAGGTCTGTCTTTATAACACAACACCATTGTGGATAAAGTGGAGATGAAGTAGGGAGTAAGACGCATTGGCTCTTAGTCTCAAAGTTTAACGAGCGATTATAGAAGTGCTAAAACAGACGACTGTCCTTTGGCAGTTAGTGGGGCAACATGTGCTTGCTGAGTAACAAGCACATCATTCCTCTAACGTTTAATCCCAGCAGTGTTTTACCAGCCAAATGAACAACATTCCCATAAATAATAGAGATGCAATGCCTTTCTCTCCTCCCCAACACTGTGCTGTCCTCCCCTTCTACAGACCAGGAGCAATGAAGCAGCAGGGAAAATCTAGTGAGTCTGAGACTTGCAGTGAGTCTGGAGCTCACACAAGTGAGCAGGGGGACAGGAGAGAAAGAGAAGCGATGCCTCTGGGCTCTCTCGGCTGAGTGAGCAGGGTTTACCAGTCCTTTGCCCCTGCTCTGGGTGGGAATTAGGCCCATAACTGTCTTCCCAGCACACTTCAGGGCTCTGCATTTCTCTCTCTGCACCCTGCCAGTCCCTTGTCAAAACACGACTTTCTTACTGAAACCCTTTTCTTCAGGGGCCATGCACATAAGCAATGAACTCTTCCCACTGAGTAGACACAGCCTTATGCCAGGACAGCCCTTAGCACAGTCCCCAAGAGGCACCCGTCGCTATTTCACAAAGCAGCATGCCTGTCTGAATCTTTCTGCCAGTTTGGAGTTGTTTTTTTTCTCGCTACTAACAAAGAAAAGCCTCTGGTTTGGGTATTTTTATATTTAGCAGACTGTCATTTAGAAAGCGTATTTGCTGACCCTCTCTGGGAGGTGGGAGCATCCCTTGCCAAACAGCGTGTTAGACAGAGAAGTATCGACCCAAAGGGCACGAGCTGTGGATGAGGAGGAGAGAAGCTCTCATGGGAGCACTCTCAGCAAGACCCACCACCTGCCAGCAACACCAAACAAGTGCGAAAGTCATTCACGGAAGTGTTCCCTCGGGAAAGGACACACTCCCATTTAACTGACCTCCTTATTCATGCTTCACACACCATCTGAATAAATTTCATTGTTCTAACTCTAACCTTTTCTTACCTCAAAAACAAAGCCCCAAACCAACCCTAAAACACAGTCACATCGCCTTGTCAGCCAAGGTGCTGTGAACGAGCTGCAGGGCAGAAACAGATCTCCAGCAAGATGTTTTAAGATGTGTGTGAGCCATTTAGCAGGTAAGGGTGGGCAGGGAAAGTGCATTTCATTGCTGAGCAGCCTGCAAGCATCTGGGAGCATGATTTATATTCCCACAACTGCCTCTTCGGGTTAAGGGTGAGCACAGTAAAGGATTCATCACAGAAACTCCAGCGAACGCAGAAACAGAGGAAAAAGCAAACCTGATTTCTTTGTCTTATCTGTTAAAGGTAAATTACAGTTATTAGAGAGGAACACCCAAGCACAGCCACAGGACATTAAGCCATATGTGAATATTTATATACATATTTGTCTGATCAACCAACTGAATATTTACAAGGATTATACCCTGCTTGCACTGAGCATAAATACCTGGGGAAATCAGCCTTTTAAAAACAACACCTAAGAGTCCCTCCAGCCTCACAAATACACCACCCAGGATACCCCTATGCTATTTGTAAACTGAAGCAGCAGGGAAGTAAAGGATCTGGGCACACAGAACTGAGAGCAAGGGGAGCACCACGCACTGGGACATAGGAAGGTGTCCCAGCTGTCAGGGTCTGTGCTTGAATTTCACTGCTGTGATTCGATGTAGGTTCACGTGCCCCTCTTTCCACCACCAAAAAGCCACAAAAGAGGATAAACAATGGCAACACTAAGTCATAGGAACTCAGAAAAGTAGTGGCAGCACATTGGCTGCCCAGTCCCACAAGCAGTAGAATTATTATTATTTTCTTTGGTTTGGTTTTCATGTCACATTGCAACAAAAGAGGAAATCCAGAACTTGAGAAAGAACTTGCAGCACGGAGGATGTTGCAATACCGTTCCAGTGGTTATCTGTAGACATACCAACATCATACAGAGGCTTTAGCATTGTGGAGTGTCATGGACACTTTTGATCCTTGTGCTTTTCCAGTTTGAATGTTCTGTGTACGTCCAGCTCCACCCCTGGCCTCATAAGGAAGATTGCTATTGCCTGTCCCTTCCTCTGGACATACTTTGGATCCTCCCAGCAGACTTCTCCATCCTGAAAATCAGTAGGGCAGAGGAGGGAACACCAGATTGGGTACTCTTGTTCACAAAGCAAGCACATCGTGTTTAGCTACATTTTTAAGCCAGTTTCACTAGAGGTTCCCCTTTCTCCATTCCTCTTTTGCAGTGCTTTCAGCTCCTCATTCCCCTCCCACACTCATGTAGGCCTCCCACTCTGTCCATGTCTTTTCCACCCACTGTATGTTGAAGTTTTGAATTTAAATCACTTCTATATGCTTCTGTATGCCCACACACATGCATTTTCCTACTCCTGGACCTTTCCTCTGCAGGAACCAGCATTTCCTCTGCATCCCACATACAGTCCCTGCAGGTAAACTTGCATGGTCCACGGCACACCAAAGAAAGTCTATTTGAGAAGACAATCTGAAACAAGGGCTAAAAGTTGGGAACAGATTGACTGTTTGTCACAATCCCAGCACAGGGCAGAGGCTTTTGTTCTCTCAGCACCTTGTCCTGTCTCCCAGAGGACCAGCAACCCCAGCAAGTGGGCATCAGGCGTAAGACCCTGGGGATCAGGCCAGTGCACTCCTCAGATCAAAGACTCCAGACCTACAGCAAATGGATGCCCCAGCTGGTCCCACACACAGATGTGGCTTCATAAAAACACTCACTGAGAAACCAGTGAGACAAACAGAAGAGACAGCAGAAACTCCCCACCTCAGCTCTGCTAGAGCCAAACAATGACTTCAGTCAAGTTGGCTCACCTTACTGTACTTACTGTTTCCCCCCCATCCCCCTGACAGCACAAAGCAAACTGATTGGGACTGAGCAGCGACTGCTGGGCTACGCACAAGTGAGTTTTCAAGTGAACAAATGGCTGTGAATGCACATTAAAAGCAGGAAGAGAACACTAATAAGGAAACAATTATTTCATGTTTTTTTAAAATAGATTTTTTTTTTCCTATTCTTTCCTCTTATCTGGAACAAACAAAGCTTTGAGGGAACAAATACAGTTCCAGAGATAAACCGTGCTTTGGATCCTGGAAGCATTTGGTACCGACTTCTGGAAAACAAAACAATGATAATGACTCACGCTGGGCCTGGGGGTGGCTCATCACAGATTTAGCAGCAGCTTCCATGCTCCCAGCTGAGATTGGCTTTGCTGGGTTGTTTTCACAGATCCCCAGGACTGCAATTTAGCACATGCAAATCGGCCCAGCAGCCAATCGCAGCCACTATGCTAGAAAGGCATAAACATGCCATTTAGAAAAATGCTTTGCCATACAAAACATGATTACCTCCTTCCATGCCATTTCAGGCTATGAGAAGAAATGCTATTTTTATTATTAAATATTACACATCTCTTCCTCCAAGGGGAAGAAGAATTATTTAAAGGCCTATTAAGCAAACATCTATTCACACAATTGAAAGCTTTGTGCACTACCATTGCGTCTGAGGAGGTGACCATTCCCTGTACTGGACACAGCTCAATTCCTGTATCCAGTTTTGGGCCCCTTACTTCAAGAAAGACACTGAGGTGCTCTGTCCAGCTCCAGAACAGAGTTGGGGAAGAGTCTAGAGAACAAGTCCTATGAGGAGTGGCTGAGGAAGCTGGGAGTGTTTAACCCAGAGAAAGGGAGAATCAGAGGAGGACCTTATCGCTCTCTACAACTCCCCGACAGTAGCAAGGTAAGGGGCAGTCTCTTCCTTTAAATAACAAGTGACAGGACAAGAGGAAATGGCCTCAAGTTGCATAAGGGGAGCTTTAGATTGTATATTAGGAAAAGTTTCTTCACTGTAAGAGTTGCTAAGCATTAGAAGAGGCTGCCTAGGGAAGCGGTGGAGTCACCATCCCTTGAGGTATTTAAGACATGCAGATGTGGCACTTAGTGTGGATTTGGCAGTGCTGGGTTAACAGTTGTACTCAATAATCTTAGAGGTCTTTTACAACTGAAAAAATTCTATATTCTGCAAGAAATCTCATCTAGTTTTCAGACCATGCTGAACTTTTGATGATGTATGTACAACCTGGACTAAAAAATTTAAAACTAGCGTCAGTTTGGTAAAAAATTAAGCAGGTTACTTCTGGAAAGTAGCAGAAAGGTCTATGGGAAGACAAGCGGCTTGGTTTTGAGATGAAGTTCAGTGAGCCAGAAGTAGATCACGCTCACAGACAAAGCAGAAAGATTTAAATTTCTTTAATGAACAGGGCTTTCCATCTGGGAACTGATGGCTGTGAAGTATCTCCAGAGAGATCTGCTGGAAGCAGCAAACAAGCCTATTGTCAGTGATCTGTGGACAGGGGAGACAAAAAGAATTTTAGGGATGATACATACTACTCAGCTAAAACAATGGTTCTGGTAAGTACTCAAGCATGTGACCATCTTAAAATGGGACTAGGTGCATGCATAGAGTTAAATATGTACTTAGATGATTCAGTGAGCTGAGACCTGTCTCCGGAAATACTCCTTGGTCTTTGAGCGGACATGACCTAACAACAGCCACAAAGCTCTTAAGCTGAAAGCATCTGCTCTGAAAGTCATCAACTTTAAATATCTGCCTCTGACCCTGGATTCTTTTGTTACTCTTCAGGTGGAAAAACAGCAACACAGAAGACAGTATTTTATATACACAGTCATTCACGAAAACCAATGGAAAAGCTGAAAAATTATTTCATTATATTGTTAGTTAACATTTCCCATAAAACTTACATTTTATAAGGCATCACAATTGTACATGGTGTTTAATCTCAGACAAACCTACTCTTTTCTTGGCTGAGATTAGGAAATGAAGGAAGTTAAGGTTTATTTCTTCACAAAACTATGCAAACCTTCAGGTGAGAAGAGCTATAAACCAGCCAACCTCTACTTCAGAGTACTATTTATCACCCTGATTACAAGTACTTAAGAAAATTCAAATGACTCTTATTTTGCTTGAATTTGCTCATTCACAGAAAGGAAAACATTTTCCAAATATGATTCGATATCAGTGACGCTCTGGTAGGACCCAGACAAGTTTCAATATTCAGAAGACTGAGTGAAGATCCAGCAATTCGAGATGCCCAGCTCTGTAACCTCAGACATCTGGCTGACAGCTATGCATTGCTAAGCCACTTTACACCCAAGGAGTTCCTGAACCTGCATTTCTTTTGAAGATTTATGAAACACTTTATTGCAAACTGAAAAATAAAATCCTGCATAATATCAAAGACTTTCCTTTGCATAACTACACAGAACTGGCTGCAAGCACTTAAAAAAGTTATATGCATATAACTAAGTTCATTATCATTTATATCTCTGGAATTCTTCTATGATAGAAACCAAGTAATTTCACCAAATAAAAAGGCTAAAAAATTAATCATTTCTAACTCAGCCAGAACAGATTCTTTTACAAAGATGCACAAGCACTATGGGCTTCCAGGGGAGATGCTTAGCCAACGTCTGCATGAGTGGGTTACTTCAGAATAAAGGAAAGTATGGATTTAAAATGCTACAGCTATTCTTGAATAATACCCCAGAGGAGTGCTCCTGTTATATTAAAAAAGATTTTTCAGAGTTTTGTTTAATTCATTTCCCAGGTGAATTAAACTAAATCAGACAAAGGTATTCTTTCCACTAGCATATGAGTGTCAACAATAGGCTTTATCTCAGAACAGCACAGGTACTTCATTTCCACTGGTCAGCAAGTGTTACTTTTCCAAAAACACAAAACAGGAAGAGGAAGCCTGAGCAAAATATGTGCTGTAACAGTGGCAGAGAACGGTGGGCAAGACACCTGGTGTGGGGAGGAAAAAGTGCTGATGAGCCCCAGTCAGATCCCAGTGCTTCTCAGCCTTGCGACCCACTCCCAGCTCCAGCTCAGCACCACTAAGCCACCATTCCCATCTCGCACCAGCAAAGCACATCCACACTCCGAGTTGCCACAGATCAAAGCCTCTCTGCGCTCCCTGAACCCAGCAAAGAACTGCAGGTTTCACTATCTGTCGCTTACATTCATAGAGCCATTGCTTCCACTAATTTGAAGCTGAACTGTGCAGTACTTGCTGTACGCTGTAACTGGCTGTTTACTTGAACAAACAGCAGTGGGAAAATTTTTAAGAACTAGTGTATGTAAATAAAATGTAGATGGATGCATAGATGACTGCACAAGCAAACCAAGGAGTGCCTGTTCTGCTCATAAGCCAAATACTATTCTTGAATATGCAATTGTACCTCCTATGTGTGATTCCATTTGCATCTGCAGATGTCTTGCACGTGCAGACACGTTATGACAGTGCCCCAAATAGTCTCAGGGCAAATGCAAAGACGTGTATGAGCAGCAACAGACTGGCTAATGGCAGAGGCACAGCCTGACCCTGCCTACCTAGACAGAATGCTTGTTCCTGTTGCCCCAAATATCAAACTTAGTGTTGTGATGCCTGGAGAAATATGAAGAACTACTGTGCCAGACATCATTTTAATTTGCCATAAAGCCAGCATCAATCAGCATATTTCCAGGAGCATCTCCAAATTTCACCAGTGTGAGACTCCCATGGAAGCCAAGTTCAGGATTTACTTTCAATATGAGCCTAATTTGTACTGAAGGCATCAATTTGCAAAATAGGGACTTAAACTGAGAAGTACTCTTATGAATGTTTGAGAATAGATCAGTTTCTGGATACAACCAAACCTCTGCTACTGAAAATAAAGCTAAAAGCGCATTGCTGCTGAATGCTGTTGCTGGTTGATGTGAGAAATATCCGTGGTTTTAGCAATGATGCATCCCACAGGAAAGTCTGTACAGGAGCCAAGGGGAGGACAGGCATGAGACAGAACCACTCATAGAACCAAGTAAGAAATCCTTATGGAGGAAGACTGAAACACTCACTAGCAGAAATCTCCATGCTGCTACTATGCAGTCTATGGGTACAGGGCCTTTTGCACCAAAGTGGCTGCAAACCAGGTACAGGTCACCCAAAATATTTTTTCACAACTCTGTTCACAGCTACAACAACAATACAGTCATTATTTAATGTTTACCTTGAATTTAACAGTGTAATAGCTATCTGTTTCATAAAATTGGCTAGGAAGCCAAAAGCAAAAAAAAAAAAATCTGGACTGGCAAACCACACCTCCTAAGCAAAGAAGAAAAAAGGTTAGCAGAGAAAATAAATTAAGAAAAAAACACTTGACAAAATTGACTGTGGTTGCACCATCAAGAAGGGAAATGTCTCTGCACATGCAATACAATCAGTCAGTTTACAAACTCTGAAACTAAAATAACAAGTCAAGCACCTGAAAGATGATATAGGACGTTGCTGTGCTAAAATAGTTGTAAAGAAATTCACAGAGGAATAGGATAAATCTCTTACTCTGCATTGCCATGAATTACTTGCACTTTTGTGGTGGCTTGGAGACCCATTAAGCCCCATTTTGCAAGGTGTTGTTCAAACAACCACAGCCTGCCCCGGCACAGACTAAGACAAGCTCTGCACACCTCGGAAGCGGAGCATAAGAAAACAACAGGCTAGAGTTAGCTAAGGTAAAGAGGTGGAAGGTCTTCACATAACAATAACTAAAATCTCGCTAATATTTTTACTAACATCATAACAGAGCTATACAGTACTATACAACTACCTTCAATATTTCACTGTTTCTCTTTGAAGCATCATACATTAACTTCTGCCAGAATCAGGAGTGGTCTAAGGCTCTGAGTCAGCACAACACACAAATACAAATCTGACTTTAAACGTGTGCTTACATCCTTATGACTTGTTTGCATTAAAGAAAACATAGATATGAAGAAGGCAAAAGGCTTGGTCAATCTGTCAGAATTACTTCAGATCAGAGGATCAAGGGCATGTAAGTAGCTCACAACACTCTGTACCACCACTGTTGTAGTCCATGTTTCCACAGTCCCTTCCACTCCCGTAATTTTGTAATCCTTTTGTTGGTTTACATCTCTGACTGGCTTGACCCCACAGTGCCATGCTGGGCACAGCACTACACCTTTAGGGTTGTTGCCAGTCTCCTGGGGCATGCTCACCTGTCTCCTGGGGGGACACCTGTCTCCTGGGGCATGCTAACCTTCTGAAGAAGCAGCAAGGAGATTTCTCCTCCAGCAGGCCCAGCCCACAGTGACTCCTTTATAGGTGGAAGCTTTCATTCTTATTGCACATTTCTCAAGAACATAACCCCAACCTTAATGGAAAGTGAAAAAACGCAGCCCAGAAGAGGGAACTTATTTTAGCATCCTGATTCAAAGCAACAGACCCCACCTGAAGTGCTCAGGCTCACGGTGGCATAGGGCTAGTACCTGGAAAATAAGCCCAGTTGGAGATAACAATAGGAGATCATTCTCATAGACTGTCTCCTTACAGTGCAACGTCAAGAGCTACAAAGACTATGCAATGTTCAGTATCATTCATCAGAGCGGGGGAGACAAGAAAAGACAGGCACCACATATGCATCAAGCACACTCCAGCATAGGATCCAACTGTAAAGGCAAACCAGCTCAGCCAGGACTATTAGGACACTATCATCGACTTCTAGTTCACTGAAGTTACAGCCTAGCATCCCCCATGGCCTGAGCACCACTCCACTTTCACCAGTAGCTTATTGTTCTTTTTACTGCTCCAAGTTTCCAAAAGACACAAAACAAACATTCACACATAGCACTATGAAGAAAACTCCATTATAGCTTTTCACTAAAAAGAGACTAGCGTGTGTAATGCTTCCATGTGCAGCCACAATTTATTCTATTTATTTATCATATTGCTCTTCAAAGCAGGGCAGAACATGCTTTGAAGGGAGTCCAGCGTTCTCTCCCAAAGATGCCCCTGTTGCCATGAACTTTTCACAGACAGCAACTTGCACACAAGAGTGTCATGGGAGGGAAGAGGCTACTGGAGCATAAACGGGTGGCTATAACCATTAACAGCTTTTCCTTAGCAAGGCCATAAGGGAATCCAGGCTACCTCAGCAACAGTGTTCCCCTAAGAGCAGCCTTCTCTTCAAGAGACAACACCAAGCATTTACACTGGAGGCATGGACATTTTTCTCTTCTAGGACCAAGATCTCACAAAAAAACCAAACACAAGCATTACGAAAGAATACTCTAAAAGACATCCTTATAAGCATCCAATTAGTAGCTTCTACAGATCTGAATAATAACAATAAAACAGGATTTCTTTCCATAGGCATTTACCCAGTGTTGTAGAGAGGGAAAGTCCAGTTCACGGAAGAAACACATGTAGCACAGAAGAAACTGTAGAAACACCACTTTAAAAGCTTCAACAAGATCATCCTAAAACTCAAGGGTAGTACCATGCCAAACCAAGGCACTCATGCACTTATTCCCCTCTTCAAAAAGTGCTCAGGGGAAGTGTTTAGGATCAGGAATATCTTTCAGAAATTCAGCCCACTGCACTTCCTTCCCATCCTAGTGAAATGCTATCCTCTCAACAGGCTAGGAGCTGAGAGAGGAGTTGTGAGTCTCCTGGCCCCCCATCAGGTGCAGGCAGGGATTTCTCCTTGCTTTTAAGTACATCCCCACTCAAAAACACATCCAACGCCCTCCACCAGAAAAACGCTGTGACATTACTTCTACCGTAAACACAAAGTAAGGAGAGCTCTTACAGTGGGGCCAACCCTAGAGTTGTGTGGGGCCACTGGCACTCTGGGGAAGGTTATCCCCATATTGGCCAGGTGGCCATGGAGGCCATAGCTGAGGGTTCCAGGTGGGATGGGAAATACAGGGGTCCCACGCAAAGCAAAAGGACCTGAGTGGGCCGCACGTGGGATGGCGGACAATAATGAGGGTCGTATGTGAGGTAGGAATCTCTGTGAGAACAAAGGACACACGTGGGGGTTCTGTGTGGGTGGGGGCTCCGAGCGGGATTAAGCACAGGGTGGGGTGAGGTGGGGTGAAAGCCAGACCTCGGGTAGAGGGGGGCCGTGTTGGGAATCCAAGGGGTGGGGATGNCGGGAGGACGGCGAGGAAACGGGGCCAGCCCGGGCCGAGCGGCGCCCGGGCGGGGAGGCGAGGGCGGCGGGGACAAGGACGCGCGCTCCCCACCTGGGCTGTGGCTGGATCTCAGGCGCCTTCCACAGAGACACTGCAGCATATGCGAGCCTTTCTCCAGGAGAAGCCCGAGAATCCTCATGG
>VZTF01004203.1:657211-737637 GCA_013397755.1 Cnemophilus loriae
CCCCCGCCGCCGGGGCTCGGCCGCACCGCTGCGCTCCGCCGGGGCGGGGGCTCTGCCGCTTCCCCCCGCCACCGAGGGCCCGGTCCCGCCGCTCCGCACGGCCCCGCCGCGCTCAAGTTCTGCGAGTCCCGGCGGTGAAGGAGGAAGGGAGGGAGGAGACGGCCCCGCCGCCCGCCCCACCAGAGCCGCCGTGCGGGGCCGGGCAGGGTCGGTGCCCGCGGGTATCCCCAGCGACAGAAGGCACCACGTGCGGGGGCACCGAGCGCGTCCCTTCCGGGGCTCCCGGGGGCTGGAACCGCGGGACCGGCAAGGTGGCCGGGAAGAAGACACACCTCTGGTCTTAAATCACCGGTGGGTGCGGGTGCCCAGACAGGGGTGCTCCTTTATGAATGCGCTGTAAACGAGGGAGCCTCCGTCTTTCCACCTGCAAACCCCAAGGCACCAGCCTCCCGCAAAGGGCGCTCCATTGAAACTCAGGGTACCTTCTTTTTTACCCATTTTTAAACTATCACTGTTACAGCGCTGCAGACTCAAGTCTCAGTGTAGGCGCTGCACAGAAAAAGACAGGGCACATATTTCACATGCAAGGATTATTAGGGAAAGATGCTCTCCTTAGAACTGTCTCCAGTTCATGAAATTACACAAAACCCACAACACAAGGCTGAAAAGCACAGGAGCACAGAAAAACTCCTTCGACAAAACAGTACTATCGTATACAAAAGCTGTTCAAAAGAACTCTTTCACCTGAGTAAACTCTAATAGTGCGCTAAAAAGCAGCTCCCTCTGGGACAAATAGGAACTCAGCATAAGGGTGAATTTCTAACTGAATTACCTTGTGCTCAAGCAGGGTTACCTACTCACCACCTTTTAAAGCCTTCTCTGCTTGTGTTTCTCCTAATACCTGGCAGAAGTGACCAGGTGTCTCTGACCAGCTCGTGAGATGGACATTTTTCCAGAGAGTGCACTCTAGGATGTAACAGGCTTCTGGCCAGCACTTCAAAGGGATGCAAGAGTGGGGATACAGACTTAGCTGTTAGCATCTAGATCAGAGTACTAAGGCACATAAACCAGGCATAACAAAAGAAGTGCTGTTTAGGTGTGAGAATCTATCAAGCATTTGTGGCAAAAATAATACTTTTAAGATCACCTGCATTCCTTCATGCCCTCAATAAATACTCCACAGTTTCAGTTTTACTCTTGAAGAGAAAAGGAAAAAAAACCAGTTAAAATGCTAAATGTTTCATGAAGTGGTAGCTCTCATTTTCCAGTCAACTCTACTTCATCTACTGAAAAACAGCACTTAGCTAGAAGCAAAGCCAGTAGCATTCAGTTCAGGAGTTTTAGAAAGATGGAAGGTATTACTAACTAATCCCTGGGATTCATGCTAAACTCAGTTTTTGTCGTCTGCTGTGACTTAGGCTGAAAAATCATCACTCTCCGTGTCTTAATTTATATGCTATTTTAGACAGGACCTTGCACATGCATCAAGTCATAGCAAAAAGCTAAATGAAACTGCCCTTCTCCATGTCCCCAGTTACCCACAATCATTGATCCATCGCAGTCCTCAGCAATCTCTGCTCCACAGCCATCATGAAAGACTATGGTGCCATGTCAGGGCAGATACCAAACTGAGACTACAGCTGTTACCTCTCCCTTTCACCCAGAGTTATCCTTCAGTCCTCTGCTACACCTGATCATCAGAGAGCAAGCTTGTAGCCCTGCTGGAACAAGGCCAGAAGTAGTTTGCACAGTGAAGCCCTAAAACAGAACTGGTGGATCTCGGGTACTTCGGTAACAGCACAAAAAAATAACAGTCCTCTTTCTGCAAATGCATCAGCAGCATGTTTGAGATGAGAACAATTCTGGATCTGGCAGATCAAGGACAGTACAGTGAGATCCAAAGTCAAGGTGCCCTCTTCGCTTAGCAGCCAACACGGAGCTGTAAATGAGGGGCTCTCATTAAGAGATGCCAGGACTGAAGTACAGCACAGAGTTGCACTTAGATGTTATACATATCAAGCTAGCATGGGAACGGGCAGATTTATCCCATGAACATAATACAGATGTTTGTAAGAATAAAAAAATGAAAATGCAACAGGTAGCTGAATTTTGAGACCTCTTTTCATTAAACTAATGCAGTTCTTGGAAAATCTACTCAGAATAACCCATAAAACCACTAATACAATAATCCCCATTTCTTTGGGGAGTTTCCATCACCTTGCAGCAAGGCTGATAATCCAGCCTTTGTGGGGCACACTCCAAGGGGTCAGTTCCTGACTCATTAGAGGAAAGGAGGGCAGACTCAAACCAGTGAAAAGCGAGAATGTTACCTGACGTTTCCAAAGAAGGGCCGTAAGGACTGCAACAAGCACACGTTCTTTCAAACTGAGTAGGTTTAAGTAAGTTTAGACAGCAAAATGGAAGCATAAAAATGGCAAAGGAAGAACTGTGATGCATATGACTCAAGTGTTTACATGCCATAAAATACTCAGTAATATCATGTACCCAATTAGGTAAATCTTAGCCCAGTAAACAAAGCTTAAAGAATTTGAAAAGATAAATGGAGCTGACATAAACTGAGACATTGCTAGATGTGTTAACTCATTTTAATCTGAAAACAAGGTAAACCAAAATAAAATTTATCAGTGCAGAGGGACAGCATGCACCCAAACAATACTTCAGTGGGACACAGTGGTGCATAAATCTCACTATGGCTCCATTGATGACTTTGCATTACTAAATAGTAGTGCAAAGAACATTTCAAAAGTTACCCTAGAAATGCTACAGATATTTAAATTTTTAGCCACTGGTAGAACACAGGTATTAGAAGTGACAGTGTGCTTGAATAAAAGCAGGGATTGCATTTGCTGGAGCACAAAGAAAGCTGTGAAAGCCTCATTGAGGTCAGAAGACATTTACAGGGAACACAGTGTCACGTGTGTTTCTCTCTTATTAAATTAAAATGCCATTGGCCTTCTGAAGCACTGAACAGAAACGAGAATATGTTTAGGATTATGGAATTTAAATTAATACCTTCTACTAAAAAGAGGAATGTACTGCGCTCTGATCAGAGAAAAATAAGGTGATTTAGCCGACAAGGTTCTTTGCTAGGTATTAAAATAGCATAACGTGTATGAGTTCACCAGTTACAAAAGCCAAAAAAGAAAGAAAATCTACAAAAGCTCAAAGAAGAGACTGCCCAAGAAAGGTAATTTACTTGTGTTCAGACAAAGGCAGTAATAATCTTTCAAGGTGCTAGGTCCATGCTGTTCTATTTTCACCCATACTGACTGGTAGTTCTTTGAACATTGTGACTGATACACAGACAAACAAATTGCGCAGGTGTGTTATTTCTGGTTGGCTGATTGGATTTTTTTTGCAGGTCTCTGCCCTTGTACTTTCTGGCCAAACACAGGCAGATATGATGAGAAAGGGCCCATTAACCTCAAGAGCTTTGTCCAAGCTGGTGCTGATGCAGAGCTTGGACCTCGTCCCTCTCTCTGTAAATTTACAAAACTCCTTGCACTTGGCGCTCATTTCTCGAAGCTTGCTCCATCGGTCCATATGTGATCAGATGTTCTTCAGTGGTGGCAGAGAACCACTCCACAACACCTTTCTTTGCAAGAACTGTTTGAGCAAAATCTACCAATGAGCCAAAAACTACAGCCCTTTTCAGTGCAAACCACTGTCACCATTGTGCTCTCTGGGTATTTCTGGTTACCCTTTTCCCCTTCTTTATGAAGCAGAGCACTGCTGACAAGGAGGGATGGCAAGGTCTGCTTCAGGGACATACCAGCCACATACAGCTCCTACTGCACCCAGCTTCACCAAAGCACAGCACAATTACACCAGAGATGATGGGAACTGCAGCACAAAGTTGAGGGGTTTGCTGAAGGTTACACAATAAAATACTTTGTGGACAAGTAGGGAATCATCTGTCAGTCCTCATTCTGCTGATTTAATGAGAGAATTAGCCTCTTCCTGATCAGTATAAAATTGCACTCATTATAAGGCAAAGATTCTGCTGGAAACTCTACCATGGATAAAGTATACCACACACCTTCTGAGAGCAAATATAAGGTGAGACAGAAAAAAAAGACAGAGCTTGATTTTGTACATCAGACAAGATAGATTTCTTAGTTGTTTTTCTGAACAAGAGTGAACAGAAACCACCAACTCCAGCTCCTACTGGAGAGACTGACTTGGTAAAATCTTAGCACCTCTGAGCTCACCAAAGCAGGTTCTGGAGTAAAAGAAAAGATGTCCCATACTGTTGATCATTTAATAGGTTTATCTTCAGACACATAAAAAGCTTACAGTAATGAGCACTCAGGAGCTGAATTTCCTGACATTAAGAAGAAAGCTAATATTACATGTAAAGAAGGCTTTGTATATCAAATGTCTCCAGTCTGAATTAGGGAGAAGTGGTTGTTCTGAATATTTTTCAGTACAGTGACACTTCCTCAGAACCTGAACTTCTAGGGCATCTCCAAACATTTTGGCAGTAGTATGAGCAGCTCAGAACAGATACTCTGGAAAAGGGGCAGACACTGTTCCTTCCACCCACTTTCCATTGCCCAGCAGATGCCCTCATCTACAGAATGTCTCACACAATGTGTTTAAGGGCCCTTTATGGATTTCTCCCCAGCAGATTTTTATACTCATTTTTGGAAACCAGTAATACCATTGGCCTCCTCATTATATTTTGGCAAGGAGTTCTACAGGTTAATCATGTGGCAGGAAAAAGCTTTTATTAGTTTAAAACTCCTTCTCAATAGTTCCATTTAATGCTCACCTTAACTTATAAGGTGAGCACTATAAGATTATGTTGTGAAATGGTAATTTTATGTTCTCCATAACAGTCATGGTTTTATATACGTCTGTTGTATTTCCGTCCTCAGTTGTTTCATTTCTGAAGGCACCTGAAAATGCCTGATCTGTTCCATCATTCCCTGGGCAGCAGCTACTCCTCACGCTCCACTGACCTTGTCGCTGTTTCCTGTGCCTTTCTAGTTCTATCACATCTTTCCTGAGACAGGATAACTGGAGCTGCACACAGTACTCAAGGTGCGAGTGCTTCAGGGATTTTTAGCACAGCAGGATGATAGCTCCTATTTGCTCTCTGTATCTTTTCCAATAATTTCTGCTTGCATCTGCTGAGCTAGCACTTCCAGAGAGATTCACACTTTCTCTGTGGTCTTTTTCCAGTAGCACCAGAAAGCACCCCTTACCATGAGTGACCATAAATTTTTTATATCTATATAAAATATATTTATATACACACACCCCCATGTATATTTTGGTTTCAGCAATGGGGGCGTTACCCTGCTCTACTCCCCAGTTTATACTGTTGTTAGTTCAACAGATACTCCATATCAAGATATCCTTCTGCAGCTCTTTCCTGTCCACTTCTGTTTCTCTTACTCCAATGATTTTGTCTCTTCTTCATCCCCTCACTCTTCAAGATCATTTAGGAGCATGTCCAGGACTGCACAGTTCAGTCTCTCTTCACTGCCAGTTTCCCCACTGATGAGACCTGCCCTTTTTTCTTTGAAGGAAACACACAGTGAGGAAAGCATTTTAGAAATCCAGACTTCCGCCTCACCTTTACCAAGTTGCTCAAGGAACATTAAGGAATTTGGGGGGATGTTCCCCCACCAAGAGCCATACAGCCCCTTACCCAGATGACCAAACCTGACTGCCAGCCCCCCACAGGATGGGTGCTGTGATTTTTTGCAGGTGTAGTTCATGGCAAACCTCCAGATGTTGCCACGTTTGTCCTTTGAACCTGAGAGTTGCAGAAGCACCTTCTCAGTGCACCTCTTTGGTGGGTTCAAGTCCCCTGCCAGCTGTGGTTGCTGTTTCACATCTGCAGCCCTTCCAAGGGAAAACACGCTGGAAGGCAGAAGATCTCCCCTGGCTGCCGATCCCTCCAGGCTCAGAGGTTATGAGAGAGGAAAGCAGATTAAAGGGCTGTAATGCAGCTAGCACGGGGAAGATCTGACCCACAGGGCTCCAGTAACTGAGGTTATTAATCCATGGTAGGTTAAGATGGCTTTGCCTGAGGCATGACCCAAGTTTTGAGGGCAGCAGATCACAGTTGAGCCAGGCTTTTGAGGTGGGCAGCAAGCCAGCCTGCTGGCCAGCAGAGCTCCTGGGCTCTACCCACCAACAGCCCCTTGGCTCCTCTGCTTTCAGCAGGCAGCCACCAAGGCAAAGCCAGAGCTGGAATAGGTGCAGCTTCCAAATTCAGGATGTGCTCTTGGCTTTCCCCCCAGTTCCCTGCATGAAACGTGAACAACTGGCAGGCCACTTTCCTCATCTAGGAGTGCGACCAATCCATCCACCTCACAGGGAAAAGTTGTCAGGCTTAATAAAGGGGATTTTCCGAGAGTAGAAGTACAACAGACCAACCATGCAAGAAGCCATCTCCCCTTCCCCTCCAGCAAACTCACTCCTAATGTTCCAGAGGGCATCTGAGGTTGGGAGCAGCATCTGTGGAAGCACAAGCCTCCCCATCTGCCTGCTTCCAGTGACACAGAGCCTTTTACTGTTGTCTAGACCTGAAGTGTATTTATTCTGGCATGCTAACACAACAAATGTGGCACAGCCTCATCAAGACAAGCAAGTACTTGCCTAACTGCCTGCCTTGGGAATGACGGTACAAGAAATGCTTTCTGCTCCAATTCACAGCTGCTCTAATGACAGAAAAGCCACTATCAGGACACCACGGTTCAGACCCTCACTCATTAAGTGGCCACCATGGCTGAAGAGTGCAGGGAGACATGTCTGAAACAGATTTCTCTGGAAAGACCACTATTCCGGAACATGCAAAATTCCCAGTGCCTGCAGTGTAGCACAGCTAAGGTTCTTTATCAGACCTACACACAGGCTTGTCTCTGCTGGTTCTGAAAGGAATAAAATGACAAAAGCTAGGTATTAAATAATAATATTGCAGTTATAAAGGGTCTATGTAGGTAAAGGAAAATTAATGTTTCAAGAGATTTGAAGATGGGATTTACAAGACCTTTATAAGAGCCACCCTTGAAATCCTGGGTTGTTAGGACAGAACTTCCTACTGGGTACATTTTTTCCAGGTGAACTTAAGAAGACTTTTTGTCTGGAAAATTTCCTTTTCTGAGACTCATGTAGTGTAGTCTTCACCAGAATGCAAGAGAGCTAAGAAAAAAAAATCTCTTTCTCTGAGCACGCTATTACCTTGGGGCAACAGTAAAAAATAAAATAAAATAAAAAATTAACATGTTCCTTTCCTTAAAATGATATTCTTCTAAAGTATCTTAACTTTGCTGAAGTATCTTGACAATATTGTGAAAATAAAGTTGCAAGGAAAGGCTTTGACCTTATCAAAATAAAACATTTCCATAAGATTCTCAAACAAAGTCAGACAACTGAGGAATGGCAGGAGTCTTTGGCTGACAGTGGTGTGAACAGAGAGGAACTTGACTCTCTCCCCATTAGGCCATGAGTCCCCCACTGCTCTGCACATGGATATACACGTACCACACCCTGGCTTCATGGGATAGAGAAGATTTTTGCTGTTCATAGTTTCAGGACAAATGGTGAAGGCAGTTGAAATGACCAGGCTCAGACCCTGCCAGCTACAAGGCAGAACCACTTTCTCCACCCTCTGCTGTAAGAGAAAACCCAAACATAAGGACCACATTTTGGGTTCCTTTTTGCACTTGACTAATGGTCCAGGACCTTTTAAGGTTTCTGTTGTTAGCTTTTCTCTGCAGCCATTAGAACTAGAAAATCTAAATATGCCAAGTTATCATTCTTACATAACGGCTCAGGGATTTAAGAAAGGCCTCAGATCTTCTAAAAGTTAGCAACACCAGTTTGCAATAACCACACCAGTGACAGGTAACATGGCTGGCTCTCAGGGACAGGAATCATTGCTGACATGTGACATACACAGTAATGGCCTTACTCTGCTTCCCACAGGCAGCTCAGAGTTATTATCAGCCCCTAGAAAACTCTGCTCCCCTATGAGAAAGTAAAAATCTTACTTTCCTCAGCAGCTGAAAATATTTCACTTAGGATGGAATAAAAATTCTAGCAAATCCCATTCCAAAACATGTATAATCTGGCAAATTAGGGAGGAATAAGAAGTGTTCAAGTCAAAGGTGAAGCACTATTACGTTAATATTGCTGGGGAACACAGCAAGAAAGAGAAAATCACAAAATATGGATGACCAACGGGTGGAGTTTCAAAAGGGGAGTAAAATACAGGAGGCAAATACTTCTGTATCAGCCAGGCATTTCTTTATCAGGCATTACCAGAGGCCTTGAAGGTCAAGCACCACAATGACTGTCTACTTCCCACAAGCAAAGTTTAAAGCCTGGACCACACACACAGTACATGTGATGGACCTGGCACAGCACAAAATGCAGCTCATCACAACCTAAAGCTGTAACTGCAGCTGCAGAATGGACCGAGGAAGGGTTAGAAGAGAGAGGAGTGGGTGCAGAGGATTTTCCAATAATGTTAGAGAGCTAGGGCCAGATTCTGACCTGCTATGACTGATACTGCTCTATGAAGTCTGAATTTAGCCCATTCATTTCAGGCTCTGATATTTTTTTTTTTTTCTAATAGGCACTTTAGGGATGCAAAGCTGAAATGATAAAGCTGAGCTGCTGCGCCGTCCGCATGTGCTAAGCTATTTATGAGTCACTAAAACACACCTTTTCTAATTCTCACCTCAGCTTGTGAATGGCATGTGGCCAGGATGCCTTCTCCAGCTACTTGAGAAAAGTCACCACAGTGTGCTGTGTGCCAGGCTATTGGCAGAGCCACTGCACTGGCTCTGCTGCAGGACATGTTTGACCTCCAGCCAGACCTGCATTAGCCCTCTGCCTGTTTACATTGGGACAGTCACAGACATTATCTAAACTAGTCTCACCCAACGGCAGCAATAAATTTCAGGGATTTCCCTCAAATGAGAAAGCCTCTGCAGAATCAAAAAACACAACTGCAGGCTTGAGTCGTCCCAAGTCCCCAGTGCTGCCTTAGCCCCACACACCATTTCTGTCCCTGCACAAATGATCCTACCAAGCATAGGGGGCTCACAAGTGAGTGGAACCACAGCCATCACTTTCCATTCCCAAAAAGCTGCATCCTGCAATTCAGCAGTGAAACAGTAGTTACAATGGAGAAAAATGTCCAATTAAAGCATAGCCGTTCTGAGCCAGTTCTCATGTGTCATGCATCCACATCCTCAGACCAGTGGCAAAATTATTTCCTTTCGGCTGGCATTTGCTTAAACCCCCAGCACAGAGGCAACCTCAACTATGCAGCATTGGGGTTCACATAAACCCTCCTTAGATGTTAAATCCCAGCAGTGAGGATTTGCTCTATTCTAGATATCTTGAAGGCCAGCCCCACATTCAAATCCCTACACTCAGAGGCTTGACTTATTTTTTTTCCACCACTTTGGTTCCTTCACTGTTATCCTGATCCCATAGGGGATTTTCCATCTCCCACTCCCCTTCTCAGCCAGCTGCTGTGCACAGATTTAGCAGGATGACTCAGAACCAGGGAATGACAGCTCAACATTTTCCTGCTATAGAGCAATCAGTGCCTATCTCCAGAAGGTCCCTGGGTCAGGATTGGGGCTTCTGCGCAAGGGAGAGGGAAGCAATGGTTGCTTTCTGAGGAAAAACAGACCCACTGTGTGGGACCTCCTGCTGCTTCCCTCTGTCACAGCCTCCACTTGTCCTTGCTTAAGTCTCACAGGAGCAGCTTGTTGTAAAATACAAGTTTAGCTATTTGCTTTTCATGACAGCAGAGCCCCAGAGCTGAGGTCAGCACCAGGCACTCTGAGGCAGCACACGACACTGGAAGCTGTGAGGAATGGGAAGGCAGGTTCCCAAGGGGGTGTCTTTTCTTTTTCCCTGCTGAGTTACAGCAAGTGTCATGGCCACATCATCTGTTTTTCATTCCCCAGTGCTCAGTGTCAAGCCATACTGAAGCCATAAGGAATCCAGCACCACTCAGCAGTGCACGAAAGCACTCTGGCTCAGCTCTGCACAGCTGTACTGCATAGTGTGCAGCGTTGCAGGAAGGAGAAGAGTCTGATAGCAAGAATGCTCCCCATTTTTACATGCCACACTCCCAGAACTGCAGCAATAGCGAGAGCAAGGCAGGGCAGAGAAAAGCCTTGCTCCTCACCCTGCTCCCCCAGTCACCGCCCTGGGTGCAGCGAGAGCTGTCAGGCAAGGCCACAAATGTCCAAGGTAGTTAATGTCAACAGCTAACTACACGAAGGCAAGGAGGCGAAAGCAGAAGGATCCGTCTCAGGATGATGCTCTCAGAGGACAGATGGTCAAAGATAACTTCTGAAAGAGTGCATAAGTGGGACTCCTGGGTCTCCACACAGCTGCAGTAACTCAGCTGCCTTTCCCCAGACCCAAGGCATCACTAACTGGCAGCAGGGGAGAGGAGCTTTGCTGCCAGAGCCCATGGATGTGCACTGGACACAGTATGGCCACGGGTCAGACTGTCCATGCAGAGGAGCAGGCATTACTCATGGGGAGACCCTGGGATCCCTCCTGGTGCTTGGCCACCTCCACGCTCACCACCCTGCCCCTTGGCAGAGCACCCCTGGGCTCAGGCAGGGCATCTGAGCTGCCTTTTGCCTGTTTATCCAGACCAGTGGAGACAGTTCTCAACTAGCACAGAACACCTGGCAGCCCCAGTCTCCAGGTAAAACATGCAGTGCTTTTGATGAGATAGAACAGACAACAGCTTTACTTGTACACCACTGGGGGAAGCGTCTGGTAACGGGCCTACATTAACACAAAGGAAATTAACAATCTGGTACAACCTCTGAGCTGACATCTGCTCCAGCCTATAGGATAGTCTGAGCAGCTAAAACTGGAACAGAGGAATTCCTGGGGAACAAGTCATAGGTGAAAGCATGCATTGGTCTGTCAGGGATACAGGCAGCAGTGCTTGGATAATCTCATTTTAAAGTATTGTTCTGCTCTTCCCCAACTTGCTTTCCCAGTTAGGTACTCACCTTTTAGAAACCATTGGACCATGTCACTGGTACCCCATAATTTTTTCCACAGCACCATTCTCACCAAGAAAGGTTTCATGAAGGATGCCTGCTGAGGCCAATTATCATTTTTCTTGGGGGTGTTTACACCGACTAGGATTGATAGTAATGGGCAATTGGCCATCCTGCCACACAGCAGCTGTGTTTGCACTGCACTTTACTGAAACCCTGCTATTTACATTTACTATTCCAACTTTTCGAACTTCCTTTTATTTCATATTACAAGTTTCATATTTCTTCACTATCTCTTTGTAAGTCCTGTTAAGATCCTAATGTCCGTGTTAAGATCTTACACACCAGAAAAATCCTGCTGAAAAGAGAGCTCAAATAAGCAGGTGATGGTTCAGCCCAGGGTCAGGACAGTTAACACGGGCATGAGATGCTGTGTGTAGAACAGTATGAGGCTCTTAACACATCACAAGAAGTTAAAGAATACAAAGCAGCTGCCATCCACTTTCCTAAGGGCAGTAGCCTTGAACACCCTTTCATATTCTTATTGCTGTCAGGATTTTCCTACCCCACAACTGCTCTTGAAAAATAGGAGAGAGTCCTGGTGGCTGGGACCAAGCAGGAACACAAGGATGCTGTTTCTGCACGGGGTGCAGTACAGCAGTTTTGTTGTGTGGGAGGTCCAGCTGGTCAGCATGCCTCCCCAGTTGTTCTTGGAAGAGGGGAAATAGGTTTATTCTGAAGGCTTTGCTTGATTCTTATTCTTTACACAAACACTGTATCCACAGTCTAAGCATCACAAGGGTTTACAGAAGCTTTCCTCTTTGGTGGTGTGGAGTTTAGCAGCAGACTTTCTGCATACTTAAGGCTTATAAATGATATTATCTGTTTCTAAGACTACAGGCAATACTTTGCCATAGTCTAATGGTTGTACTGAGATGGGTCCTTGACTGCTGGCAGCAGTAAGGGTCACTGTAGTGTGTGTTAAGTGGGAGAATTCAACTAAAAATAAAAATCTAAGGGGAAAAAAACCAACAAGCTGAAGCATCTTGTGATAAGTCACCCCAGAAGCCCAGTCAATCTGCCAGGACTGCATTACCCAGGAGTTGGGAGTGAAGCTAAACCATCCACCGTCTAATGCTCGAGAGCTCTTTAACCCACTCCATCTTCAGCTGCTTTCCGTTGCTGGCTGCTTTTAACCTAGTTTTCAACCTCCAGAACTCTTATTTCTGGCTGCAGCTTTCATTAGCAGATACATACTCCCCATTCAATTCCTTCCAGAGATGTAGGCTACATCCCCAAAGTGCCTTTTTGGGAAAGTTGTCTGATGCACTTGCAGCCAGAGGCTGCAGTGCCCTGGAAAACAGGGAGGAATGTAGCTTCCAAAGTGCGTTTTTCCCCTCAGTAGTAAGAAGCCAAACCCCATTGGTGAATTTTGTAGATGGGATTGTTCCTTCCTAACCATTGCTAGTTTTGTTTCTAAAACTGATGGGAAAGACTGATTTTTAAGGACATAGGGGGCTCTTCTCCCTTTCTTTGTCTCTTTCCCTCTCCTTTTGGAGTAGTAAGTGATTCATTGCTTCTTTCTTTACTTTTTCACACCTCCATTGTTGATGCCCTCTTACACAGGCAGCCGGGGAAGAAACAGCTTTCAGGAAGTCCCAGTGATCACAGATATGCCTTCATCCTCAGCTTGCAAAGTGCTTTCTTGCTGAACTGGCAGAAATACTGATTTCCTGAAATACTCATGATTTCCTGCAGGAAAATCATCTCCTGTTACTACAAAGACAGGCTGTATAAGGGGGAATGCAGCAGTCTGGGGTCCCCTCCACAGAGGTGCTCACACACATACCTGTGACCTCCCTTACTGCCTGACTTTGAGGCTGTCAGTCTGCATCTTGTCTTCCTCCAGAACTAGCTGTGGTCTGACAAGATCAAGATGGACATTGAAAATAAAAGTGATTTTAAAGTGTAAAACACATCAGTTGAAGCCTTCTCAGTTTCATACTCTATGCCATCCCCTTAGTCTTCCTGGGAAGAGGGTATAGGGCTTTCAAAGGCTGGTGCACATGCTTTCTTTTCAGAAGTGTCCACATTCTTTTATTGTCAAGTGAGAAGCTTCCCTAAGAAGGAGGGATGTAAGCTGTCTCCAGTCCCAAAGCCTTGTAGCCATGTCAGCAAAGCACCACTCTTAGCTATTAAGGTCTGCTGGAAGACTGGATTTATCAGCTCAGACACCCTGGCTGTGTAATTACACAGGCTGCAGTCTTGAAGCAGACTGAGTCCAGCCAGACCAAAACACTGCCCAAACAAGTTTGCATCTGGCTGCAAAAGATCTTGTAAGACACACCCACGACTACTGGCATCAGCTCAAAACACTTCTTCGGTTTAGAAAGCATCAATGCCAGAAGATAGATTGGGGATGCTGAACATCAGCAGCAGAGCTGCTCCCACAGCAGCTGTGTCCGTTAACAGATCCTTACAGTCCGCCTTGGCAGGGATGCTGAGGTTGGCATTTCTGTCCCCACTTCACAGGCAGGGATATTGCAGGACTGAAATAAGCAGCTTCCAGAGCCTCACACAAGCAGCCCACAAGGCCATGGAAAGAGCTGTATTACAAGTGGCTTTGCATTGAGGACTGTTAGTGCCATGTGCTGGGCTCAGTGCCTTGCCAAGAAGAGGCAAGACTCTGAAACCTAAAAGCCTGTCCCACACCTCCACACTGACTGACTTCCCACCATCTCCTGTGGGGTTTTGAGTGGCTTTAAAAACAGCAAGTTTGGCTTGCTGGAGGTCAAGCCACAGAAAAAGCTGGGTCATCTGCTGTCACAGCATATTCTGTGGTTGAAGTAACCCAGATCTACTGCATCCCTTTCCTCTGCCTGAACCACAAAAAGCTGTTTTCCTCTAAGATGGCCTTATAGCTGCGCTTATGGCCCGCCAGGCTTGTGGTCATACTCTCTCTCAGGGCTTTTGTAGGCTAATCCAGCACAAAAGGCACTGGCTGCTCTCCATGCCAAACCTCTGCCAAGTTGTGAGATAGATGGAGCTGCTTATAAAACGTACCATAAATTGGAACAGTGTAAGCAGCTAACAACAATTGTTGTGCTGAATGTAGCAGCCTACATCCCAAAGGACCTCAGCACAGCTGATTTACAAAAAAACGCACTCAAAACAACAAATGTTTTTGTAATTCAAGGAATTTCTTGTGAAACTCAACCTCTGCAGGACTTTTGCAATAAGATCTCATTTGAAAACCTGCATAAATCCTCCCTAAGTGTTTGTTTCAAGTATATAAACACTAGAAATATCCAGTGCAGACAAACACTGGGGAAAAGCACACACACTTCCCATCATGCCCTTACATTGTTTTTTCGCGTGCCTTCTGGGCGATGAGTTTGTGATTTCACATCCCACCCCACACCTACCCAGTCAGTAACATGAACACCTTTTCACTTCTTATAACCAAGGTGCCTCTCAGAGCTCCACCTGGCTGGCAACTCTATCAAGACCATGAGTCCTGCACAGGACAGAATTCTGGCAACACACGGCTTCTCAAATGCACAAAGCAACAAGGAAACCCAAGGCTGGAAGCTGAAACTAAACAAAGCAAAGTTCAGAAGTATTTAATGTTGAAGGTGATAAAGCACTGGAACAATTTAACAAGGTGAATCTTCCATCACTGGAAAGTTTTAAAGCAAGACTGGATGTTTTCTTTATTCAGTGCTGCACCTCAAGCAGGAGTCAGTTGAGGGCAGTCCTGTGACTTGCACTCCACAGGAGGTCAGACAAAGATCACAAGAGCCTCTCTGACCCCATAACCGAGGAATTAATACCTGGGAGGAGTTTCTTGTAAAATCTGTCAAACCACTGCCCTTTAAATCCCTACCTACAGCTTCTCTGCTATGAAGCCACAATGGAAAAATCAATTAAAGAACAAGGAAAATGGAAAAGGGAAAGACCAAGAAGCTACTGACTGATGAAGGCACAGTGAGGGATGATGGTGGTTTGAACACTGCCCCTGCACCAGGCTGAGCAGGACCTGTTCTGGACTCCTGGAGATCACGGAAGTTTGGCTGTTACTGATTTCACTGGTGCTCGCTTGGTGTCCTCTGCAGGTAAGTAGAGGACAAGGGTTTGCATTCTGCAGGACTACGAAACCTGTGTCACTCGCAAACACTGAACAGCTCCCCTACATAGACAACCGAGCTACAAAGCTCTTATTCTTTCATTTGAACATCCCAACAAAGCTGCCTTTGTGATTATAACCATAAACCAAAAGAGAGTGCCTATGAACAACAACAAAAAAAACAAAAACAAAACAGAAACCCAACAAAAACAAAACCACAAAGCTGCTGTTTCATTATTATTGTACTACTGCTTTGGAATCAGAAAACATAAACCTCCATCAGCAGTTCTGGGTTCCTCAATGCAGCTCAAAAAGTTGGCAGGGACTGTACAAGGAATGGAAACCAGACTGCACAGATCCTCAGGAAGCCACCAGAGGGTAGCAAAGCATTTTAGAGAGCAGCTGACAGAAGCCCAGGCAAAGCGGCGTGATCTGTACCTGCCTCTCCCTCCTCACTTTCTGGTTGCTATTTCAGTTATTCAGGAAAACTACATTTTTATTCATCCCTATCCATTCCATTTTCAAAATGCTGCCTTGCTTTCTTCGCAGATGAGAAGGAAAATTTGTATTTCAATTATTCCTACCCTTCTCCCTGGAAAGAAGCTTGGTTCTCCCTTATTTTCTTCATAGCATCTGCATCCCTCCCCAGTCAACTCTCCCCTGCAGTGGTGGGCAGCAAACCGTGTCCTGTGGGGATGGCCTATGGTTCAGTGGTGGGGTACCACCCCGTGGGGAGGTAGGGGCAGGGGAAGAGGGTCAGGAGGGCAAATAGCTGTTTCCAGCAGTTTCAGGAAACTGGTTACACCAGTAACTCCCCATATTAGGAGTCTGGATTACCCCAACATCCTTGCTACTGCAACATTTAGATAACACTGAATTGTTGATGGCCGTTTTTGCCTGTTTCAAAGCTGTGAAAAGTACAGGTGAGGAAGAGACATAATATTTTTGTAATGCTTTCCTTGCCTCTGTGAAAGCCTCCATTCTCCACTTTGCAGATTCCCACCCCAGTCACATGGAAAGCCCTCAGCTCCACAAGCACCTCAAGAAGCCAATAAACCAACCTCATCCTGATCCCCCTCACATGCCCTCTGCTGAGTGTAAGAGTAGGAAGAGTTCTGATAACTTTTTTTTTTAATTATTATTTTAAGGTTCCTGTGTGTTAAATCTCAAGCCAGGATGCAAGGAGTCCTGTTGCCCTGCTCTGGGAAGCTTTTATGGAGAAAGGAGACCAGACAGTAGCACAGAGGAGGGGGTAGGGGTTGGGGAGAAGAGTCTGGCTCTTAAATAGCTAACTTTTTCATGCACAGTCTGCAGGAACCAAAAATAGCTCCTGAATATTTCAGCAAATCATTCCCAATAATTAAAATTGTGATGTGTTTTCTGTCAATCCCAAATGCAGTGAAAGCCTTCAGATATATTATTCACTACAAATTATTCATCCAGCTGCACTTGCAGAGTTGAAAATTGCTGTTCACTTAGACCTAAGCACAAAGTAACCCTCCAGCCCCTAAACATCAAAGGCTTTCACATCTGCCCATTGCTAAAAAATACGACAAACTAACCTTCCCTGATCTGTCCTATTTATTTATTACAGGTATGTCTTACCCAGTAGGTCAACACTGTAGTGCAGCTCGCACTTACCACTGATTCAGTTGAATCTGTTCAGTGCAGCTGCTTTCAATCTCTATTACAGATAGGTGAAAGTCAATAAATACATTTACTGCAAACTGTACTCCTAATTGGAATATCCCACCTGCTCTACCCAGGTGCTGTGCCAGACCTGAGGATCAGCCCTTTGCCACATTGTCAGGAAGCAGTGGGAGGTAGAGGAAATGTTCTTGCAGACTGCCAGTTCTGGGGAAAAGCTTCTGCCTCTGTAGAGAACTTGATTTTCAGTCCTGCCCTACCAGGAGTAGACACCTTTGCTCACAGGCTCCCCATAACAGACACCAAAGCTAAAGATGACAGAAGCATCACCTTCTTGTAGCGCTATGAAAAATCTGTGGCATCATTTAAATCCAGCCCAGCAGCTCACTCCTCCATTACAGCCTCTGCATGAATTACGAACACAAAGCAGCAGAAGCTGAGCGCAAGAGCACGCTCTGGGCAAGATCCGTATACAGACCTTTTTAAAGAAAGTACCCAATATATAAAGGTGTTTTCATTCTCTTGTAGCTGAGGTCAGGAAACTTCAAGGGGACAACATATTTTGGAAGCATTGAGCATCATTGATAGGGTAGTCAGAGCATGGGAATCTCAGTTTGAGATTCCCCATCTGTCCAGTATGTCTGGACATTTAATATAAATTAATCTGTTATTACAAATCATTCAACAAAGTTCTCCTTGACCTGCAGTCTGAGACATCCTGGGACAAGACAGGGAGCTACAACAGGCCCTTTCTCAGTCTGTTTGAAGGTACAGCTGTTAAGAGAATACAACTTCTCTTCATGATTAAAAGGATGGTTATTAGGAGTGATGCCACAGGAGACCCCAGAGAATCACAAACATTCCCCTCTGCAAAAGACTAGCAGTATGGGGAAACATCACACTGAAGTCACAGCTCCCTGCTGAGCACTTCTCCTCCTCCTCAGTGACGTGTCACACTATCATTCCAGAATGTCACCTTGATGGAGAGAACAACTTCTTGAGAGGAGTCATCAGCTTGGAGCAACAAAAGCCACCTCCTTCAGAAGTACACCCACAGAAGTGTGCAAGGCCAGGACAATAACGTCACGTCAGGGAGTAATTAAAACTCCTGAGTAGTTACAGCTCCTCATTGACAGTCTTTTATGTAATGACTGAATGCAGTTAAGGTTAACGACCTTCCCCATACTGGCATGTCTGCACAAACATACAATGACCACAGTGATGGAAGGGAGCCTGACAAACATTTTGCTCAGGGAACGAGAAACCCAGCTAGGAGGTCCCAAGTCCTTTTCCAGCCTTGCTGCTCCTGACTTCTTCAGGACATTGCGTCAAGCCCTGAAGGCAGGGACAGAGACCAGAAGTTGCTTGTACATTAATAAGTCCTCCTTGCCCAGCAGATGCCCTTTCTTGGCAAAACACTCCCTTTCTATAGAAGATCGAGCACGTGGTGTTGTGCAACTGACTGGCAGTTTTACAGAACGAGCTTGGACTGGCTTTCTGAGAGTACAGAGACATGAGACAAAAGAGATATTGACAATGTCCTAATAAACAAACAAAAAATTTACAAAAACAAAAGCTATCTGTGGTTTCTCACTCAAGAAACATCCACTCTTAGAAGCCTGCTTTTTCCTACAGTCTTTTCCGTTTTTGCACAGTCAAAGTGGATAATCAATAGTAAGCAGAGAAATCAACAGGAAGAGAAGAGTTAAACTCAAGTTTACATGACAGAAGTTGCACAGAAGTGCTGTGGGAAGACAAAAGAATTCATATTCAGATCTGAATTAGTGAGAACTGTATGAAATCTGGACCAAAGGATAATAAAAGCAAAAGTCTGCTAACAGTGGTTAGATTGCATGTGTTCTTGTGGAGCCTGTCTGGGTGACTCAGATAGCAAGATTTTAGACAAAGAATGTTTAGAACAAGCTTTAGTAAAGATAAAGACTGGCAGCAATACAACACACAGGACTCTTACACAACATCATACCTGTCCCACTCACCCTTTGTCTTGTCCTGCAAACAGTGGCACACAGAGCCAAAGCCTGTAATGAAGCACAGCTCAGGCCATGGGGGCCAGGAGGCATGGATAAGTCATGAGGGCCAGAGACTGTGAGCTCTTTGGGAATCCTCTCCTGTAAAATGTCTAAGATCTCATCATAATGGAAATTACCCTACCAGAAAAGTCCCAAAACACACAGCAAGAAGACAGCCCATACAATTATCTTAGTCTTTGCACCTTTGCATTACTGTACTAATAAAGATTCTGCAAGTAAAACTCTTACCACCCACTTAATATCCAGTCCTAGATTCAGTTTTCACTCATGTTGGTCTGCAGGCTGTCCTAGCTCTGCTTGCAGTGGTGCTACATCTGCCCACACTAATGTGAACATCCTACATTTCTTGGGGAGAGTGAAATGGCACTAAACATCAGAGCTTGGCAACTGAACTTCACCCATAAAGTCTTTCTGGACAGGCCTGGTTTTGCCCTCAGTCAGTCAACATGCAACTGAAGCCTTTTTGCCAGCACTGCCAGCAAACGCTTGTGCTCCTGCTAAAAGCTTGTGTCAGGCTGAACGGTGAAGTGCTAGGGACCTTGCAATCCTTGTTTCATTATGACATTCTCTACAAAAATATGCCATTGGGCTTGGGTTTTCCCCCCACCCAGCTCAGAAGAAGTACAGTCGTTTGGCTGACTGGGGAAAAATGTTCACATTTCCCACTAAGAAAAACTGTGCAAGAAAAAAGCATTTGCAGAGCATGTGGTATAACAGGAAAGGATTGATCAGATTACCTGGAGAACTGATACTTGCCTCTACTAAAACTCTATTTCTGTTCAAAGCCCTGCTTGCAAATTCTGAGAGGAGATAATACAGGATTTTCTTATGGTATTTCAGATTAAATGCTGCATAAGAAATGCAGTATCCTCAAAATGTCGTATCTGTAAGCTTCTGATTCACACATTTGCCATTTGGGGATATTAGGTATGATTCTATTTTTTAATGAAGATATAAAACATCAGAAGGAAAAAAAAGTCCAATTCACAATTCTATCTGTCGAGTTTAGTGTGCACTGACTCCAGGTTCCACAATAACATCACGCTGTGAGTGTGCTTTCAACAGCAGCTCCAAGTGCATTCACGTCAGGCAGTGGGGAAGGCACAGGCTGAGACAGATGACACTCAAAGCTCTTCTAATGCATTAAAACCTTTTTGTCTTAAATTGATCCCATCTCAGATATGCTGAGTGTTCAGTCTCTTCTTTTTCTGGCTGATTTAATTATAACTTTCCAACTGGTAAAAACTGTGATATGAAGCTTCGCAAATGAGCATTTTAAAGAGAAAGTGGGATAGAAAAAGAGTTAAATCAGAAATCTGGGGACAAAAACACACTGGCTACATCCATACAGTTTAACGCAGTCTCAAACACAAGCACAAGGCTCTGCATCACTTGAAAAGTGAGTTACAATTTAACCTCTGACCACCCAAGCCACTGAGCCAGTCTGGCACACCACATGGTGGGCATAAAACTGACCCAGAGCACCCATAGAAAACACCGCCTGTATTCACAGTCCCAGACCCCACATCTACATGAATAAACTGTGTCAAAATTCCCTTCACACCTCCCACCACTCCTTTTCCCTAGGTCCCAGTTTTACTTCAGGAGGTTTTCCAGAACAGTTGCTTTTTTTTCTCCCCCAGTATCTGTTTGTACAAGCAACAATTTTCTTGTGTTTTCTTATTCGGGGTGAACTTAAAAGAACAAAGGCTGCTCTTTCATAATGCATCATCTTCCTGAACAGACCAAACAAGGTCTCAATGAAAAACCACAAGCTTTTATTCATACCCATCAACCTACCAAAAAATGCACAGAGAATAACCACAGAAATAAGGAGCTTGCCACCCTTTAAACCTTCCTGAGTGCCTTCCAGAGATGTGGTGTACTCCCTTACACCAGTGGTGGTCTTCAAAGCACAGCATAAATCATTTTGTGTGTGAGACAATGGGGAGGGCATCTTCAGAAATGTACGTCCAAAGCGATTAGGAAAGGTGATGGAGCATGACAGCCACAGAGATTTTCCTCCTACTTCTCAGTGGAGACAGAATTGACTCATCTTAGTACAGTACCACGGTCCAAAATATTACACCTATAGCTGTTTTTTTAAGCTGTATGCTTTACATGTAGAAAGAAAGCATGGAAATAAACATGAAAAAAGTTAATCACTTTATGGCCCCAACTCAAACTTTTTTTCCTTCAGCAGATGTAGGCATGCAAAGTGGGATCCCAATTTAACCAAGAGCCAACCTTGGCATCAAACAAGTGCTGATACGACCATATGGTTTGAAAGAGTTTTCTCTCCTTCTGCTAAGTACCACCTCACATCTTGTAGAGGACGTGTCTTACAACCATTATCAGCAGCAATTTTAAAAGGCATCTGCCTTCGGTGACAAAGAACTGGAACTGCTGTGATGAGGTGCAGGGAAGGCTCCAGGCTGATGGTGCTTCCTGCAATTCCCATTGCTCACTGAGGACGCCAGCACATGGCAAAGGATCTCCTTAAGCAACTCTGCTGCTGGCAGTGAGGTGTGGGGTACAGACAAGTAACAGAGCTGCAAGGGAAGGGGGGGAAATGGAAGAGAGGGGTTATTTGGGAGCAGCAGAGGGAAGTGAGCGGGGATTTAGGCAGAGGAAAAACATGGGATTGGGGATGCAGAGACACTCCAAACACTTTCCTGGCCTGTTTCAGCTGCTGCTCCACCAATCCTGTCTGTCCCACATAGCCAAGGAGGAGCTCCTCGAAGCCAAGCCTACCCAGATGTCTACAGCACAAAGGTAACAATCAGTACAGACCCACAGAGCCTCGTGCTCACACCAATGTCACCGAAATGCCTGCAGGCACAAAAGCATCTCCAAAGCCAGATGGCCACATGTGCACAGCCCTGTGCCAGGCTCTGGCCCTGCTCCTCTGCTCAGAGCCACCCCAGCACCCCCACCTGAGCACCATTACCCTGCAAGCTGGGGAAGTGATCACAGGTAACTGGAATTTCATTGCAGAAAGAGAAAGTAAGAGAAGCCACTTCAAATGTTGAATGAGGCCCACAGGTAACTGCTATGGTCTCAAAATGTCAGGTATCCTGTCCCACACCCACTAGTCTGGATCATCATTTCATATGGGCTCACCATAAATGCTTAAAGAGAATCCAGAAAAAACCCAAGCAGTTTACTATTCCTATGGGAACCTGTTCCAGAATGCTGCCCTGCCCCTTTCCTCATCACAAACTCTTTTCTAACTTGAAGACTAAATTCATTAATGTAATCCCAATACTGGCACAATACCTCCTGCACGTAAATCATCGAGACTTGTAAATAATTTACAAGACACATGAATACGCTGCCATCCGCACACAAAGGAGCTGCTCACTCCACAGCACTCGTGCATGTGTTGGTACCTCTGGGGAAGGGAGAGGGTGAGATGGGGACAGCTGTAGGGTCATGCTGGGAAGCTGTTGTCAGACAGCTCTTTGGTGACTTAGGTAACATAAACTGGATATATCCAATTTAATCTACCAAAGCAGTGGGTGCTAATAGGAGTCCCTGCTGGCAGGTACAGCCGAGAGGACAAGCATCAGCAAACAGGCATAATAAAGAAAGGTCTCACCCCAAAAGATAGCCCAGCCAAAGGCTGCACAGCACCTCTGACAGTCTGGTGTCACAGTGGTGGGACATGAAGCCTCAGGACTTTCAACCCATGTCTCTGTGCAGCCATGATTAGCCTGGACTGGAATAAGTGAGACTGTTTTCCTTGACTTTGGGGCTCTAAAAAGCATAAAGTTTCATGGAAAATTAAAAAAATTAAAAAATTTTAAAAAATTTTAAAAAATTAAAACATTAAAAATTAAAAAAACCAGGGTATCAGTAACTCCTTCCCACACTGCAGAATCTCATTCTGCTCTCCACTTTCAAAACTTTAAAAATCTAAAGTACAGTCTGGGAAGCATCTGCCTTGATTTCAAACACAGGGCAGAGAACTACCACCAAGCCAGATAAAAAGCAATGGGCTTCTGAGTGGATGCCCCAGGCTAAATTAATTGAGCCACAGATTACACAGATGAGTGCACAAGGCCAGATCTCATACCAGTAGATTGCACCATTTGAGTGGCAATATCAGCATCTGGAGGGTGTGTTAATTCAGCTCTGCAGTAACAAAGCTGTGCAGAGCTCAGCAGGTCGAGGCCATTAGGGACCAGGGCACGAGTCCCAGGCAAGTTGTTCAGCCTTTGACATCTGCAACACAGAGTTACATCACTTCATAAAGTTTATGAACCTTGCAGGATGACAGAGATCTCCTGTAGCACAAACAACTCCTCTTCAGAGCCTGTGTTGGCAGAGATGGGCCCTTTATCAATGGGAATTTTAAATGCAGTTTTGGTTTAGGTAAGTCTTGACCAAATACTTCTGGACACGAAGCAAATACATACAAATCGTAACTACTTACATACCCTAAATGAAGCAATATCATCACATATTTAGTCACATGTGCCACTTTTAAAGGAACATCCTATTTTTTCCTGATATATTTACTGAAATAGTGGAAGATTTCCATCTGAAATTCTCATGCAGGGACTTTTTTTCCATCCAACTTCAATAATTTAGCTTATTTTTTAGAATTATTTTTAAAAGACTTGTTGCTTTGATAAGGAGCAGGAGTTACAGAAGTGTGTCTTCCTCTGGAGACTCTCCCTCCGAACAGATTTCAACAGGGACAAGGAAAATGGCCATTATAGGCTCAAAACGACTTTTCCTTGGGTGCTGCCCAGCTCCCAGTACTTATGCTGGTAGTACTCCTAGACACAGTAGAACTACAGCACCAAATCAGACTGAATATTTAAAGGAACACAGATTTGGAGGCCTGTCCCAGGAGGCTCAGGAATTGGTTTGCCATTTCACAATGCTAAACAGAGTGAGGACAAAGGAATGAAGAGATGACAGACCGAGACAAACTTTGGTGTGAAGTGGGACAGACCAGTAACAGCCATCACTAATTGCCATTCCCCTTGGGCAGCCCTTAGAAACATCATGAGTGGCTTGAATTGCTTTATTGATACTTACTCTGCCTTCACCCTTGGTGATTTATACAAATAAGAGATTAGAAGAAGGCAGGAAGAGCAGCAGTAGCAGGAGGGAAGAGGAGAGTAATTAGTGCTGTGAGGATTCAGAAGATCAGTAGGGTCCTAGTGATGAGGGAAGAGACAAGAGGAAAGAAAAGGACTGACACGCATTTAGTATTTCAAGCACAGAAAGGTTCTTGCAGCTAGGGATGCTGAAGTGAGAATTGCTTATTATTATGACTATGACAAAGCAGAAAAAAAATGGAACACACATTGATTAAAGCAGCAGGCATCTCCCTTGGATGCTGAGACTCAGCAAGGGGCTGCAGCTTCCCAAGGAGGCAAGCATTTAAGATTTCAGCTATTCCGAGACATGGACCATATGTTGGAGCCATCTGGAGACTGCTTTATTTGATGGATGTCAGATGCCTCCAAAGGCACCAGGGAAGGGAACTGAAATATTGGTAACTGA
Source organism: Cnemophilus loriae (assembly GCA_013397755.1). Lineage (NCBI taxonomy): Eukaryota > Metazoa > Chordata > Aves > Passeriformes > Corvidae > Cnemophilus > Cnemophilus loriae. The sequence goes on from VZTF01004203.1 coordinate 681,592, forward strand.
TTGATGCTGAGGGCACTTAACTAAAGATGACCCCACTTCTACACAGTTCACACCTGCTCCACAGGAAAAGCTCAGAAACTGTCTTCCCAGTGGAGATGATCGCTTCTATGCCTTCCAGAAGGCAGTGGCTCCTGATGAAGCGTGCAGCCGTCATTTAACTGGCACAGCTGGTGAACTCAGTGGGATGGCCCTAAGTGTGCTCAGCCAGCACTCCACAGCTGATCTGTGGCACCAGCTGGAGTGTCTCATTCAGCACCAGACCTGAATTATCACTGCACCATCAAAAGATGTGTTGTGTCAATGGATGCAGCCCACGATGCAAAGGGCCCTCCATGCCTTCAGAGGCCACCCTGCCCTTGCCAGGAAGAGAAGCTCCCCTGGAGCACCATCACAGTGCAGTGCAAAGATGCAAACAAGAGGACACCCATGCAGCAACTCCTGGCTGACAGCTCTGCAGCACAGCTCACGAGGGACATTTTTCTTTCATTCTCAGGAGACAGGAAGCCAAGGCCCTGACATGGACAGGTCAGATAGAAAAGGAAAAGGCACGCCCCTGTCCAAGCCACAGCAAACCCCTGTTTTGCAGTTAGAAAAACCAAAATGAACAGCAGCAAAAAATACTACCAAAAAACCCCTCTAAACTAAAACTACCAAAAATACCCCCAAAACCTGGACACTCTTGAAGGCAGGCAGTGTTTCTCTGTGTGAATATACTTCATATCTAGCAGATACCAGAAGTATTTAAGATACACAGACCATCAGGTAGAAATCCACCTACCAAACCATAACCAGCCCTTTTGCTGAGACCTGTGCGGAGAATGAGATTTTGTCTTGCGCCAACAGCAGGTGAAAGAAAACAGAATGCTTTGTCCCTGTACAAGCAGAGAACAAGTAAAAGAACCCAGTAAACACATTTCTAAGAGCAGCTTTCAAAAAGCAGCTTGCTAGACCACCCTGCACTTTGTCTCTGCCTGAAAAAACAACAGCAAACACTTTCTTCCACAGCATTCAACATCAGAGCTTGGGAAATCATCTGAATACAAATGCTCACTACCCCTCAGAATATAGATTTTGCATCCAAGGGCAGAGTATAAAACATGCTTTTACAGCTCTTCCTAACAGCCTCCCACCAATCCAATGCACAGTTTTAATAGTCCCTGGGATTATGGTGCAGGAATTGCTGAATTATAACCCCGGGGCTTGGCCATGGGATGCTGTCCTGCTTTGTGCTTTGCTTCTCAGGGAGAACAGGGACTGTTTCAGAGGAAGCTGTGAGGCTGTCAGCACCCTCACTGCCACAGCCTGAGCCTCAGACGCTGTGCAGGCTTCACTCACTGCTTGGGGGTGCGTGACTCCTGATGCCCAGTTTCCCCAGGGTGACTCCAGCGATTGGGAGCTGTCTGACAAACCCCAACTTCTTGTTCATTGCGAAACAGAGAGCTTGAGTCCTTTGTGAGGGCAAACTGAATCAGGTGGTGAAGCAGTGACAACCAACACTGGCTGAGAGTTGGCCTCTGCTCTGCAGTCTCTTAGGAGTATATCTCTGGAAAGAATGTGGAGGCAGACCCCCCTCTGTTAGGGGACTTTGCCACTTATTGTTTGCCCACAGAGGACATCAGATAGCTGTGCAGTGACAGTCAGCCAGGTGTCCTGGAGTTGGAAAGATTTGAATAAGAACAGGTTACATCCCACTGAATGTCTTCCTTAGCGGGCAGCAAAACAGTGCCCCTTTATACATCTGGAGCTCAAAGCAGAACAGAGTAAAAGCAGAGCAAGAGAGTCCTTCCAGTCCTCATCCCCACTCAGGCTGCAGCTTGTGCTTCGTATCCCCAACTCAGACAAGGACTGGGATTTGGTAAAGTCAAGGGAGAAGAAAGTACAGAGGAAGGGTTATAAATATGCATCAGTGTCTCAAGGCTGGAGATCAAGGGCAATTTTATGAGAAAATCATTTTAGAATAAAAAAAAAGTGGTGGTGAGGGTGTATGCGAATGTGTAAAGCCTCATGACGGCAGAGGAACAAGCCCGTCCTTCCTCCTGGATAGGAGGAACAGAACACGTTTACTGCTACTTAACACAGGAACTTTGGAGGCTTAAACCTCCCTTTGCCCTCTCCAAGTCATAAGCTTTTTGGGATGGAGGGTGTCTTTAGCATGCAATTATGCACCTGGTAAAATCGAAGGAATCTATTTCAGTTTCTGACAAACCAGAGCAGTAACACAGGTTTGGATGTAGCTGCATGTCTCTGTCAGGCACCATAGTCCCCTGCTGAGCAGGGAAACCAACAATTTATCAATAACTGAAGGCTCTAGAGATCCCCCGTGCTAGAAGTGAGGAGGTATTGATGCACTGAGACCTGATCAACCTAGGTACTCCAAAATAGGGACTTCTTAATCAGGTTTTGAAAAACTGAAAAGTAAAATGCACAGCAATAGTCTTTGTGGGATAATTTACTTGAACAGGCTTTTGGTTGGTCATCAGATCAGCTGGTGATTTATTACCCCTTGGCCTAGGAAACAAAGAATCAGCACAAAAGGTGTAAACTGATAGTAGTGCTTAGACCTAATCTACTAAGAGAACAGAAAAACATTATTCCACTTGCCAGAAATATTCCACTTGGTGACACCAGTTACCACAAAACACATCAGATAAACTTTGCAACATTAGCTTACCTTTTCAGAAGAGCTTGCCAGACCACTGCAATGCACAGGAGGCAATGCAGGGCGGCCAGAGGTGCTGCACTCATCTCCATGGTGCTGGGACTGATAACTCCTCTAGCTCAGCATTATGAACCATGGTGAGTCAGTGTTCAGCTTTATCTTTGCAAATAGATTCTGCATACTTAAAAGACAACTAGCTTGGAGGAATGCATGAGGAAAATAAGGCACAGGACGGAACCCTGCTCAGCCAGGAACTCTCCGCATATGATACTTGCTCGACCACACATAGTATCAAGGTGCAGCACTCACCTGTCTCAGTGAATTTTTGACAAATTTAGGTCTTGGATTTCTTACAAATTCCACTCCCCTACTCCCACCTTCCCCCAGGTGCTCCAGCAGCACCTGGACCAGGTGAGACCGCACACACACACAGCAGCAGCTCAAGGAGGGTCAAGACAGCTGCTGTTCTCCAGCTGAATTGTGATCCCTTACTGTCTACATGAGCCATCGACTCTTGAGCATATGTGGCTTGTACCTGGGCCCATATGTTAAAACAAATAGTTATCTGTCTCCTTTCTGCAACGTCCTTTCATCCAGACACTTCAAACAGTGCATCTGGTCTTCCTCCCATCGCAAGGAGAGCTATTAAGTTCAGTAGGTGCAGCAACAGAGTCCATTAAAGCTTGCTGTGTACGACTGTGGCCATTAGTGGGACGTAAACTGAAACACAGAAGGACACATTTTCCTCCAAGGTCATACAGTAAATCTACTGCAGAGCAGAACCAGAAATCAGTCCTTCTCATTTCCAGCCCAGGCTTTGACCGTAATTACAAGTGAGAGATGAAATTTGGCTCCCATTCTAGAGGTTGGGGAAGTTCAGGACCCTGAATCTATTCTTGGCTTTTGCTTCCCACTTCAACGTGTGACTTTGAATAGGTCAAATTTTGATGCCTGTGCATTTGGAGTGACTGGTCATGCTTAGGTTCCCATATATGCAAGATGTATCCATTAATACTGGGTTAGGCAGTCTGTATGCAAATAAAAGCACTTTGTGCACACTGGGTCTCATTTTGATACTGTCACCTTCTGGTGACAACTAGTTCTTTGTCTGCTGCAGCACAGCAGACAGCACTAACAGCCCTGTCCCTCACTTAGCAGACACCCTGATGAAAGAGGGGAGTTCAGGCAAACCTGGGAAACCTCAAGAACACAAATCCCCTTTATCCTCTCACTGTGCACCGGGGAACACGCACACTAATGCAAGGAACACCCTCCCATCCCTATACACCTGACCTGCCTCAAACCACCTCCCTCCCTGTGAGAGGCTGCAGATTTCAAAGGGTCCCTTCCTTGACCAGGGACCATTCTGGTGCTACCAAGACTCGCTTAGGTAAAAATGCCACCGTTGCAAAACACCAGCTCATTCAGATTAAACTGTTTCAGTGAAATTGCTGTTAAAAACAGAGTTTACAGTTTAAACAAAACACAGCAGAACAACCAAAAAAAAAAAAAAACCCCCAAACAAACAACAACAACAAACAAAAGGAGACAACAAAAAAAAATCAAAAAAATAATTCCAAGAAAATAGCAAGAAGTGATGCTCGAGTCCCCTCCTGCAGCACTGCCTGTTTGGAGCCCTGCTCTGCCCAGCTTGGAGCGGCTCTGGGATGCAACACTCACACATCCTCTCCTCAGGTTTTTACACAAAAGCGTTTACAGACAACACACACCAAATCCTGACTGGTTCTTTTTCTTCTTGCAAGACAGCCCTCGTGTTTCCTGGCCAGACAGCAGGTCAGCTCAGCCGCTCTGTGTCAGGCAGCACCGCAAGTGTCAGACGCCAGCAGCGCTGGGGGGACGGGCTCAAGCGCAGCCACCCTTCTGTGAGACCTGTTCCAAATGCTCATGAGGTCACTTAGGTGACCTCCGGAGATAATGGTCAACATTAACTCTTGTTTCACAGGAACCTAACCTCATCCTCACAGCAAGGATAAGGCAAAGTTTGTAGATGCAGGTTTGAAGACATGTTCTTCTTGACCTCCAGTTCTGGACACATCCATTTTTCCAGCTGACCGCTGTATTTTCACAGGTGCTGAGCAAACTCCAGTTGAAATGAAGAGACTTCAGAGGATTCAACGCTCTTAAAAGTCAGCATCGGAGAAACCTTGACCCCAGCAATTTCAGTCGTAATTTTACCTCTGAACAACCCCTAGGGCTTCAACTTCATTGATAGTACTTAAAATTACAACACCCCCCATTAAACTTGCCTGAAGCAGCACAGTGAATGAATAAGGCCACTGTTGTTATCTGTTTGGGTCTTGTACCTAACACAGAACAAGACATAATCCTGAATCAATTTCGATGAAAGCTGGAGTAGAAAAGCATTCAGTCTTCATTTTAACATTTCTAGAGATGAAGAGGTCACCATAATCTTCAAGATCAGATACAGTTCCCACGGCTAATTAGCTTCACAGTTAAACCTCATTTTATTTCTGGTCAGAATGTGCCCACCTTTCATTTCAACCACTGGATCTTGCAGTACATTAAAAACTGTTCTCCATCTAGATACCAGACAGATCAAATCAGTCTTCAATTAATCAAATTCCTGCAGCTTCTCATTATAAGTCATGCCTTATGATCATTCTTACGCTATTCTCTGACTTATCTCTGATATATTTTTCCCTCCAATATCTTTTTTCTAATTACAGGTATCAGAAACTGCCTCAGGTATTTTACAAGAGATCTCACCAGTGCTAATTTCAGAGAAAACATATTCACCTGCCTACTTCTCCAGGTTTCTGTGCCTGCCCTCCCACAGACAGCATTTGCTGTGCTCAGTTCCCAGCACAGAGCTCCCTGGGCAGGACTCGGCTGCTAGAGCAGCAGTTGCCCCATCACTCCCCTACCACAGGCACAAGAGATGGGAACACAGTGCTCAGATCAAGTCCTGAGGGCTCTGCTTCACCTGACTAGTGAGTGAGTGGCCCTGTGCCCTTTCATACTTTCTGCTTCCCATAAATAGGCCACCCTCTCAGTTCTCTGTGTCCAAATGCCTGCTTTTACAAGCGACACTCTTCACACCACTTCCTTGTGCTAATTCATCGAGCAACTCGATGGCTGTCCATGAAAGACCTGTCCTCATCTTCCTAACCCTTCCTCCAGGTCACTCATCAGTGAGCAGTAATCAGCCACGAGCTGACCTCAGACAGACCCCACTAAAAAGCCCCAAGAGCTGAACCAAGTGTCCTGAATTGCAGTTTGCTACTGTAGCAGCCACATCATGGCCCCACTTGTAATTCTAAAGAATGGACTCAATTTCACAGATTAAGCTATTACTTTTCAAGACTGCCATAATAATGATACTTAACATTCCTAGAGCAATTTACATTTTCAAAGCACTGCAAAAATGTTAATTAACAGCATGCTTACACCAGCTCGGGAAAGCAGTCACCTCAAAACCACTGCTCTGCTGCTTCATTCACACCCGCTCATTCCGCACAGGTATCAGAAATCATTTAACTCACACGTTCCTAGTAATCTTTTATTCTACCAATTATTTAAGCTTAATTTAAGGTTTAGTAACAAAGTGGAACTAAGGATATTAACATGAGCCTTAATAAATTCATGTAATTCTAGCTGTCTATTAAACGACCAAAGAAAAATTTGTATTATAAAAATCTCAGCCCTCATTGAATGTGTTGCACAATATTATGTGCAACTATGTTTTTCAATAAAAATTCATAAATTTAAAGAAGTCTGACTTGTAACTGGATCACAGCATTTCCAAACTTCACCCTATTTTCTCCTAGCACAATTCACTATAACAACCTTTGAAACTCAATGTAATAGTGCCTTATATTGGAAGAGACTGGCACAAATCCACAAAGGATCATCTATTTATAAGAAAAAAACATCCAAAGGTACTGGCTGACACATTTTATGAAGAATAACACTCCCGCTTCAGGGAATAAGCCAAATATTGGAGGTTGGGAAGACACTTTTCCTACAGAAGCATTGATCTGTGGCTGCTTTGTGAGAGGTCTGGTGAGGCATTGGCCCTTGGACACGGCCAGAGAGATAATGGACAAAACCAACCATAAATCTCAGCTACTGTGACAGCTTCCATTAGCTGGCACTTGCCAGACTCACGGCTGGATCTGAACTTCATAAACCCTTTAAGGTATTTGGATCCAAGTGTTCCTACATTCCTCAGCCTCTGTGAAGGTTGGCAGAGCTAAGCAAGCACCTTAAGAAGTGATGGCACAAGAGCTGAAAATGAAATCACCAAAAAATGTCCCCTGCCACAGATCTGGGGAAGGGTTGCCAGTAACTCTTGAAGCCTAATTTCATCCATCTCTGAGAGCAATACACAACAGAAAGCTGCTTATGCAGTGCCCTGCTGAGCATCATCTGTTTACTGTGTACACTGCAATTTTTCTAAAATGTGTGAAAAATGAAAAACTATTTAAGTCCAAATGCTGAACTTGCAGACTCTAGCCTTATGCCAGACAAGATGTTGATCTTTAAGCCTATCAACCTGAAAGGCTTTTATATTTAAAGAAGTGGCTTTCTTGCGTTGCAGCGTTCGGGTGAGATGCAGCCCATCTGGAGCAGGGTCAGCAGCATCGGCCGCGAGCAGAGCTCTGCACAACAGAGACTAAAGCAGCTTGGCCCACTTAAACCCAGCAAAGAAGAATGCAAGAGGGAATATGATCCTCCCCGAGGTATTTATAGGACAGCATTGGAGCCCAGAGCAGATAAATATGGCCAAGAATACACATAACCTAGAAATTAGAAAGGTTTGATCGGCACAAGATGGCTTCAAAGCAGGTTCCCAGCAGGAATATGGATTTTAAGAGGGCACTTGAAGTTCATGAACATGGTGTACAATGAGGTTTTCAGCAAGGGGAGGAAGACAGGGCAGCTGGCCAGGGAGGTCTTCGCCCCTCCGTGGCTGGCATAACGGCAGGTTGTGAAGATAGAGGGGGATTTTAATCAGATTCCTCTTTACAAATGTGTTTCATTGGCCCAGCCGCTGTCTAAACATTTTCTCTCGGTTTTGAAACACAAATACCTTGAGGGAACATTCACGTTGATGTTTCTCTCAAGATAATAACAGCTGCTCTCTATTAGTGTTTCTTACAGATTTACTCTTGCTAAACGTTCAGTCAGCTCAGCACAGGTTTGACAGGAAAAAGAACAAACAAGGAACTCAGGAATTTGTTTAACGGAGGGCTAGAACCAGCTGCAAGTACGGGCCACCACTGGGGACTTGCATGCATGCAGGAGTAAACTTTACTTATGTAAAAGCTCTGCTGTCCTCAATCCTGTGCAGGGGAAAAAAAAAAAATAGCTGCTGCATCTGTTGGCAGTATTTGCAGACTCTGGACAAAATTCAGGCAGCCAGCAGCAAAGCAGCCACAGCTGAGGAAGTCACCTGCAGCAAGAGCACCTGCAACAGCCTTTTGCTGCATGAATGAAGCAAAGACCCAGCCACGACACTGTCCCTTCCCGTGGAGCACTTCACCTCTAACTCAGGTCAAATGCTAAAGCACCACTTCAGTCTAGCAAGAACTCCCCAGGCAGGAGAGGACACCAGCCGGATGGTACGTGACAGACGTCTGGGTGCACAGGCGGTCACATTTTCTACTTAAGTACCTGCAAAATAAGGGATCTTCCACTTGGAGACACGCTTTCATGCTAGGATTATTCTTTGTGCTTCCTCAGGAAACAATTCCAAACGCCTGGATCTCAAAATCCCAAATATCCATTGCAGATGAGCTTGCTGCACAACAGGCTGCACTTGCAGAGAACATTTAAAACCACCAGGTTACTCCATCATGACCTTCCTTAAGAGAAGTCAGACTGGGACAAAACCAGGTTAACTGGGGACAGTGTAAACCAAGAAAGAAGTGTATTTGGGATTTGTGCTGAGAAACTGAGGTATCACCTATGTAGCCTAGAAAGAGATTTTTCTGGAAAAGTATCCAGGCAACATTATTTGGTTTTTCTACCACTAGCTCATGTTCTTTCCCTCCATCCTGTCTGTCCCACTTCCCTAGGCAAGTTACAGTACAGGCAGAAAACTGACTTTTCTGTCACATCTACAATGACCTAAAGAAAGCATGCTTGACCCCAGGCAGTCTAACTTATTCATAAGATACTCTCACACCACATATTACAGCTATGACTTATTTATAAAGCATTCTTGATCTGACATGTTACCAGAATATGTTCCACTTAGCTCTGAAGTGTCTGTTTATTGGAAATCAATCCATGTAATTGCCCTGTACATATCTGTGGAAGTCACAATATCACACACATTGAGAGATTTGTGGGTTTTCGTTAACACCTACACCGTGGCCTAAGGAGAAAAAGAGAAGCAACCACGGGCATGACAAGTCTGTTGGATAAGTACCACCAGTACCTGGTTTCTCCCACCTGAGAGATGATGTTTTTCCTCAGCAGGAGCCCTAGGATGAGCCCGCAATATGGATGATGTGGCCATGCACTGAAATGCTGTACATGCACTTCTGGATCAGACCCATCCTCAACTGGGCCAGTGATCTAAATGTTACATAATTACAGTATTACTTTTACGAAACAAGTCTTTATATTATTGGCTTCACTGACCCTTTGCTTTTCCCCACTAACCTGTGTACACACCGTAGCTCTTGATGCTGTAAGAACAGGTAGGTCAGAGAAGATGGATATACAATGAGGAAAAAAGCCTGGGTGACATCACCCATGAGTAAATCCTCCATTAAACCAGTGAGATTGCCTAGGACATGCACCATGATGACTCAAGGGCAGTATCTGACCCTGACAGGCCTCTGTGGGCACACTAAACATGAATGTCTATTTTCCCTCCTTCCTCATCCTCAGGCTCACCAGCAGTGCTGGTGGCTGGTTACCTGTACTGGCAGGAGAGGATTGTCTCAGGAACAGTCCCCCAGTACCTGTGACTGCACAACCTCTGGTGGTTACACAGTTTTGTGAAACAGAGCTTTGAGAAACCCTCAAGTCTTCTGTGGTTTTCATGGGCTCATAAAATGCAACAATGAAACGAGAAAATAGATGCCTTCTAACATCCTGCTGGAGAGCTAGTTACTAGAGTTCAGGATAGCCTTCCATCTGTTTCTCCTTTTACCTCTTGCAACATAAAAGTCTCTTTGGCTGAATTAGGAATGGACTCTTGCTTCTACTCCTCCAGACAATTTTTCCAAACTTCCCTAGCAGTCAGTACAGAAGGAACGGCAAGTATATTCAAAAACCCTGGTAGATATTTGAAAGAACAGCAGGGGGAAAACTTTGCAGATGCCCAACAGCATCAGGACCTGAGCAGGTGGTCCTGAGCTCACAGGGAAAACCCTGAAGCTAAGAACATGTGTGCCCTCTGATTCAGTGTGCCCCTGTTCTGCCAACATGATCTAGAAGTGTTACATGTGACATTTAGGAAGACTGTCACGGCTAGAAACTACCATCAGATTAGAATGAGTGGGCCACCACAAGCCTGCAAACTTGTACCAGTAGCACCAGCAGAAAGATGGTTTTGTCAAGATACGTGCAGGGATGCTGTGGGGAAGGGGACAGGGTCTCTGTCACTGGTGTCTTCTTCCAGTAAACTGTGACATGCCTGAGAGTCCTAGAAGAAGAATCACCCTTGTTTTCTCAAAGTTATAACATGTTTATCACAGCAATGAGGCCTGCCAAGACCACAGAGAGAACAGCTGAACTTGGCAAAAAGCAGTTCATACCAAGCTCCTTTTTTACCATGTCATTAGGAGGCTGGCTCTGCAACACAGAGAGCATCCAGCAATCAGTATGAGATGGGATGATAGGTAGGAGAGCAGCAGCTGGTAGCAGAGAGGCTTAAGCACTCTGAGATATTTCAGTCCTGAGCTATCACACCGACAGCAAAGGATTTTCAGCTGCTGTCACATCTCCTCCTGGACGGGCTTGTGGTGCTGGCCTGATGGAGAGGAAAGCAAGGCCCTTTCATCCTCAACTGCCCAAGCAGCATGGAACAAACAAGTCATTTACACAGTTTTGAGCCCTTCTGGCTCTTGCAACAGGCAGCACTTTCTCCACAGTCACCTGAAATCAGGAACCACTACTGAACAAACTGTCTGTGTCAACTGAATTATGGTTTCACCCATCAAGGACAGGACCAAGGAACCCGAACACCACCAAACCCACTCTGAATCACCAAAGCTCAGGGCTGCAAGTAATTATTATATTTTGTATATCACAGTGCCTTGACTTGGCCTTATGTGGAGTCAGCCAGAGACTTTTACCCTGTGTTTGTTCCTGCCCTTCTCAAGAAAAAAAAAAAAAAAATCCTTAAAATGATTAGTTGTCCTCAGCGGTAATTAATTATCCCCAAGTAGTGAACTGAAATGACAGTGATATTTCTACTTGAATCCTCAGGGGAAAATCGGGTTGTCTTGCTATGCTCTCTAAACCTGACATAAAGTTAAAAATAGAAAGTTTAATATGCAGTCTGCAGGACTTTTTCTGCCTGTAAGGCAATCCCAAGGGATGTCTCAGTTCAACTGCAAGCTCACAAAGTCCTGCTGTCCTAGAGAAGGCAGTGACATTTATTTCCCTCTTAGGCAGCTCAGGCTCAGTGAAACACTAGCAAGAACTGAAGAACTTGTCAATTAATACAGCTGAAGATAATTTACACGAAAAGCTTTTAAACATGTTAATCTCCAGTGAAGCCTGCTTAGAGCTACGTGACAGAAACAGCATGAGGAAAAGCAGAGATTTTGGCTTCCTGTGACTGGGAGCAGATGTCATACCTACAGACGAGCGGCAACTGGGTGGGCGAGGACAAACACAAATTCGTGTTTCTGCTGTAGGAGTAGCCATGGTGGGTTGGAAACTGTAACTTGGGGAGCAAATGGGCTTTGTCTTAAGGCGATTTTCCACCTTAGGTTTCTGGTCTTGATATATATCCATGCTTGTTACCTTTCTCACAGTGATCAAAAATCAAGACTATTGAACAAATACTTTGGTTAATTCATATCAGTTCTTCATTCAAAGTTAAAAGTTGTTACAAGCTCATTTTATCAGCTTTTTTTTGTAAAGAAAAAAAGTCTGAAATCCCCTATTTTCCTCTGTTTCATTAATGAAGCAATATCTTGGAGTAAGAACAAGAAAATCCCCAAAGGATTAGTCTAATTTCTCTCCCTGCTCAACTGACAGTGTGTTTCCCTAGCACAATTCTAATGAGAAAGCAACCACTGAAAGTGAACCAAGCCTTCACTCAGCATCGAATCCCAGTGTGCTGTAAAAGCCAGGCTGGTTGTCAGGTGTTCTTCAAAAAACTAGGAGTTTATTTAGGCAAGATCTATTTTCAGAAAAGAGGAAAACAACTCTCTTTTTCTAGATCATCTTCAGTAAGAGCACCTCTGTCTCCTTGATGTTTGCTCAGCTCTGCCAGAGAAACCCAAACTCTGCCCTGGGCAGGCTCCCCAGGCGAAGATCAGTGGCACCACAACCCCCAACTCCTTTCGGGAGGCTAGTTCACATCTGGCAGGGTTTGTCACAACTGTCATGACCTTGGGCCTGACTTCACAGGTCCAGGAAAATCTGACCTGTCAGCCAGACCTTCTCCAGCACTGTGCTGATATAATAAGCCCTCCCAGAACATGGAACAACAAGAAACACAGCGCAAAGACAACCAGCTGAGGTTTGGAAACCCTCTGGCAGCTGAGGTCTTTTATTTTGTTTGGAGGGGGGTTTTGGTGGGTTTTTATTGTTGTTGCTTGTTTAGTGGTTTTTTTCCCTATTATTCACAGTATCCTATATTCCCATTATTTTCAACCACAGTTCTATAGGGCAATTATACAAATTGTTTCCATAACTCTGTAAGTTTATATCTGTAGCCATTCCAGGTAAAAATTCTCCCAACTCCTTTAAGCAAAAGATCTCCCCGGCACAGGGATGCAGATATTTCTCCCACCCAGCTTTCCCTAGTGCACTCCTGGCTGTGGCAAGGGTGTTGCTACAAGCTGTCTAACACTGATGTTCTCTGTGGCATCTCCAGCAGCTCTCCTTTGTCAGAGAGAAAAAACATTGCCATGCTTTTTGCTCCTGCCACAGGGCTTGGATATGCTTGCTTGAAAAACACGTCTGGCTCTGCACGGCCTGGTTAAAAGCCTGCCTACGACGGCAGGCTCTGGGCAGGCTCGGTTTAAGCCACAGCTTGCAATGTTTATTGCCCTGGGAGGATGGGACCCCAGCCCAGCCGCAGCCCCCTGTGTGAGAGCATCCAGCGACACGCTGTCCCATATGGCGCTTCCCATGGGTGTGTTGGAGCTGCTCCAGTGCCACGGCAGAGCTGCTGCCCACGGCCAGCCCAGCACGTGCCTCGGGCGCGCTGCAGGTGCAAGCACACCATTATGCAACAGCAAAACTGGCCGCAAACGTGGGCCCCTACCCACGTCCAAGTGCTTCCCTCTCCTTCCCCTCACCTTGCTCAGCTTCCAGATGCATTATTGGGAAGCCTGCAAGCCAAGGTGGCTGCAGCCTCTTGGAGCAGAAGGTGACCCCTCCTGCACACTTCGATCAGCCCCATTCTCTACCTTGTGCTGCCCTGTCCTCTGCATTAACCCCCTTTCTGGAAACACAGGGTTACAGACTTTACACCTGTGCTTTCAGATTTGGTTTTTTGTCCCCTAAAATGAAAGCAGTGGTGGGAGGCATAAGCCTTGAGCTGAACTTTACTGCCTAATGTATGATAAATGAATTGTCTGTGCATCCCCTCTCGTTTCATGTGAAAACAGCACTATGCTCACAGCTCACAGCCAACTTGGTTGGCTTTATTTAATCTGCTTAATGAATTGATGTGTAACAGAAATTTTGTGCCCACAGATGAGAAATAAATCTCTTACTAATCAAAAAGCTTACAACCCCCTCAAGCTTTTTAATAAGTGCCTTTCCAGGGCCATCATACTGCCACCACTAAAACCCTTGCAAGTGATTTAAATAAGAGGCTTTTTTTGTTTCAGTTACATGCTAAGACAGTAAACATAAGAGCAAAACACGAAAAAGATCAATTTTGCAAAAGAAAGTGGCTTATATTATGCTTAAATAGCTCTGCTTGTGATACAAACAGCAGGCCAGTGCAAAAGCTGCGTCTTAGTGCAAATGGCACTTCGCTCTTACATCCAAGTGATTTAAGCTACATAGCACAAATGCAAATAAATATGCAGGGCCACCTTTTGGTAGGTGGCATCCTGTAACAGAGGCAGAGAGATCTGTATTCCAGAAATAGACACTCAGCACCTTGACCACATGCAGCCTAGAAACCTTAAATAAATAATCAAATTCCAGCTCATATTTCAAACCTGCTGAGCCCCCAGAACCCCAAAGTCCCTACATCTGGTGCTGGAGGTGCCTTGCATTCTCACAGCCTTTTGCAGAGAGAATGATAACCTCTTCCACAGCTCAGACTAGTGGCTACTTTTGAAAACTTGGTTGCAAGATACTCATTGCAGGTCGCTGCCCACACAGGAGCACAGCAGAACGAAATCCTTGAACCAGCCAGAAACTGCTGTTGTCCCTCACATAAGCACAACAGCAGCACTGCATCATTTACTACAGATTTCCTGCAGCCACTGCCAAATACGGCACTTTGGGGACATTTATTTAAAGTGTCATTGTTCTCTGTGCATTAACATATGCTCCAGTCAAACCCTTTATTCATCATTGCCAGATACGATGAGCCTTGTTACAGCCCCAATTAAAGAGTCTTGAAAGCACTGCCTTAATTTATAACAACGAGAAGAAAAACAGATTTTAATAAATATAAGGAACCTGAAGCCAGTCAAAATTTCTTGCCTGATAAGCATATCTGACTTAGCTTTTAGCTCTTCAAGAAAACACCAAGTCCCTCATGGGACTGTGCCAAGCAGCTGAGATGAGCCATGGACAACCCCTATTGCCACTCTCCCAGGAAGGGACATGAAGTTCCCCTGGATTCACTGGGCATCCTCACCATTCCTCATGTCTACAAGGGGAAGGTTTATCAAGCCATCTTTTCTTGAGGGCAGAGGAGCTTGCTGATGTTTGTATGGCAGTAAATCCTCAACAGAGGCAACACCATTTTAAATTGCTTGAAGCATCAAGGCTCCAGGCAGTCAAAGTTATTTTATCAGCTAGACTAAAATTACTAGAGAAAACTGAGGCACAGGATATCCTCCCTTTCCCAGTGCAGCCTCCAACACTTTAAAGTTCAATAACATGAAGTCTTCCTGAAAAACTCACATTCACAGGATCCAAGTGCCTCACCTCAGGTCGGTCAGCAAATTTCACTGACAGCCCTGGGACTCATCATCCTGAGTGACAGGTCCAGATTCTGCACACAATTCCATTTGTGTGCCCATTGAAAAGCCCCATAAACCACCACAGCTAATATCAGCCTACGGGAGGGAAATCTAGTTAACAGCACATTAAAAAGTTAAATTCCATTATTAATGAAAATACCTCCAGCAGAGCAATTATGCAGCACCCTTAGAGAAAGCTGCCAGGAGATGGAGAACGAGCAGAAGCAGAGCTGGCACTAGGCTGTCTGTATATGGACTGGCTGAGCTGCTGCCACCCTGCACCTACTGCAACCTCTCTGGGCAGAAAATAAGCTTGCAAACATCACTTGTGTAGCTAATTACTGATCTGCAGCAGCAGGCTAATAAAAGGCCTTGTGTAGAGGAAGAAAAAGAGACATTTGGTGCTTACAGAATTAAAATTCTCTACTCTGGGGGAATGTGGGATAAATAAACCAATTTCATGCAGAAGCCTAAGTGCTGAGAAAGAAAAATTCCATGGTAGAGGCTGAAAAACGATTTGGGGTTAATTAACATCCATGAGTCAAAGCTTGCCTGACAGCATGAGCAGAGGAGATGGCACAGCCTCCCTGAGTTAAGGCAGAGCACTGCACAGCAGCCCTCCACTACCTGCCAAGTCCTGCACTGAAGCAGCATACACATGGAAATCCTAAGCAATTCTTCATTCAATATTCCACTTCTGCGGAGAAAAGGGAGACAGTGGACATACCTAGTGGAACGTTTAAATGGTACTTTGCATGTTCATTTCACAATGAAATGTTCTCAGAACTAGTGACACCATGTGTTTCCCCTTCTCTTCCATCTTTCTTGGGTGTCCAGGCAAAACCAAAGTCTCCATAAACAGGCGCTAAAAGCATAAATTCCCACTATAGGACGAGAAGAAAGAAAAGCGATGGCTATGTGGGACAACGACAGATCAAGAAATAACTGGCATTAAGTAGTTGTCGCAAAACCCCTCTGAGCGAGGCATAATAAAAGCTAGCTCTGCAGTTGTTTGATTTTTCACACTAATGAACAAATTAAAGTTTATTTCTATCATCTTTAACATTCATAGTGGCAGGCAGCTGAGGAAGCACTTGAGTTTCCAATGCATCAGCTTATAAGAATGTATGCAATTTTTATGGCTAAGCATTATGTCTCCTACTGTTACTTGTGATCCAGACCAGCTTTGTGTTTTTCCTCTCTCGATGTGAAGAGTCTAGCTTTGAGGAGTTTTTGTCGAGCAGCTTGTGAACAAAATTGAAATAACCACAGCAAATTAATTGGCAGAGACAGAAAAGCTCCCTGGGGTGCTACAAAATGATGAAGAGACTACAAAACTTCCTAGAGGACAATAGAGAAGTACATACACAACCAGGTATTCCTCAGCCTTGTATCCTACAAACGTGCTTGTGAAAGCTGCAGTCCTGCAAGTTTTCAGTCTGACCTTTGTAAAAGTGCAAAAATTAAGAGATGGGCATGGAGAAACCTGCCAGTCAGGAGAACCACCACCATTCTGCTTTGGATCATAACTCCCATCGCACAGCAGCCCTTGGAGTCACCTGGCACCTGCTCTGCTGACGTGCAAACGCTGATCTCTGACCCGACAATGTTTCCCTGATACGGCAACAACATCACGAAGGTACGATCAGGGGGATTCAGGTCTCTGCTTCTCTCAAGATGACCCCTGAAATGCTTAGCTCGTGATGTTATTAGCATCAGCAAGCAAGGAAGCCAGCCAAGAGCAAAATGTATTTTATCTTTCCATCAGCAGTTGAAGTGGGCCAGCGTTCAACAGCACAGCGTGCCAGTATTTCTTCGAACGCCAAATCCACCCTCCAAACTCCGGCTGCAGAGGGAACAGGCTGAACGCCGCAGCTTCTACATTTCAACTTCAAGCACTGCTTGAGGCAGCAACCAGATATTGCCTCTGCATTACATGCACAGATAAAGTCTTCCTACTCTGGGCCAATTTTCGCCATCAAGAAGATAAGAATAGGCTACTTGAGTCAAATTCAGACAGACCAAGAGGAAGCCTGAACCTGCCCAAGCCTCTCTGTAATGGTTTAGCCCAGATGAACACACATCAGGCCAGTCCCAGCTACATGCAGTGTTTGCAGCCTGGAGAGACAAAAGTACAAGTTCACTGCTTCAGAAAGCTAATCTGCTCTTCAGAAGAAAATATGCAAAAAAGAAACAAGAAATCTTCATAAAAATAGATGAAATTGGTATTTCTGGATTCCGTTCCAACCCATAGGATAGCGTAAGACATGGAAAGGACTCCTCTAGGTATGTGGGTGCACCAGTGAGACCATGACCATCTTGTGCCGATCGACTGATGATACAGATGGTGCTTCTGCTGAGCAATTCAATGCACAGACCCCAAACCCACCTATATCTGGTCCCTATGAGCTGTGCAAGTGAGGAGAGGATGTCCTGTGGAACTTACCTCCCATAGCTGTAAGGCCTTCAAACCGACCGGCACCCTTTAAATACAGCTCTACAACACCTGGCAACTATTCCACTGCTAACACCCTCCTCACAAAAGCCCTGACACATTTACTAGCCTGGAGCAAAGCAGATTCCAAGCAGCACTCCAGCACCTGACACGGGAGATATTCCCACTGCAGCCATCAAGGACACAGATGTCCTGTGCCCGGCAGCTTGCACCAGCCTAAGCACAGGGGCAGCGTTTCGCACGCACACCGAAGGAGAAGCAGGCGAGTCCTCCACAGGTTACATGCTCTGAGAAGCCTATGGAGGCAGCCCTCAGGCACTGCACACTTTAGCCACAATGAGCTTTAAACCTTTATACACACACCAGAAGTGCTGCTGCTCGGAGGCTACAGGCCATATATCACACACTAAATGACATAGTACCCCTTCTGTCTCAACAGAACTGTCACTTCATGTTGTAAGAGCAAAAGAGCCAGGTAATGCAGGTCTTTTTGAGTGCTTATAGCCTGCAATAAAGGTCCATGTTGATGAACCCAAGATACTGAACAAAACATAGCATAATAGCCCTGTTCATTCCCAAAGAAAAGCAAAAAACTTTCATTCCTGCAAAAAGTACTGAAAGCTGTTCATTTAGGAGGGTTATTTTGTTTAGGAAGCCTGCTTGTAGCTTTTCCAGACTTCTCAGTTATAGTACATTTTTTTTTAATTAGTTTAGCTCAACCAGCAAAGAGCAGGAGTTGAGCAACAAAGGTCTGCACATAAAAGCATTTGAAACCTTTGGCTGGCTAATACAGTCTAAATATACACTGCAATCTGCCTGTCAGACTTATTAGAGGGCAGCATTGTATTCAGTATACTACATTACTATTATTGTGTTTTCCAGGAGAATGAGTTATCTGCTGATAGTGATTTCATGTAGGTAAATGAGGCTGTGAGGTTTGGTTCATTAGCATCCTTTCTGCAGCCACCAGCATTTAAATCAGAGGTTCTCCTGGACCATACAAAGGAAATAGTGTTTATTGAAGTGTTTCACCAGCTTGTCAACGCAAGGACCTCTCGTACATCCCACACTCCTGCCTTTGCTGGGGCTTGTGGAAGCTACAGAAACGGGTACCTCAGAACTGAGCAGCTCCTGACAGAGATGGAATTCAATCCCCACATTACATGTCACGAGATATCCTGATACAACCTTTGAAGCAGACCAAAACGAATATCAAGTATTTTTTGGGTGGAGGCTGCCATGGTAACTGCCCTGCGAGCACTTCTGGGATTTCCCACCAAAATCTTACTCTCACTTCTGCCCTCAGACCCAGTGAAGGGGCTGGCACAGCTCCTGCTGCCCTGCCTAGAGCCCATTTTAGTCAACAGTGCAGGGGTACGGGGAAGCCTCCCAGGCCTCAAGGAGCACAGTGTTGGGATGCTCAGGGCTAACATAACCTTTGCAGCCTCCTGAACCACCAGCCTCCTCCAGCATCCAAGCTGGGTTATTTCTACTGCCCCAAACACCCACACAGCCAACAGCACAAGGTGCGATGCAGGCAGTGCTCAGCATATGATACACTGCAGGCAAACTCAAAGCAAATAGAGGGGGAAAAAAAATAGATTTATCTCCTCTGGTGGGTTGGCTGGCAGTAGGGAGAAGAGAGGGAGGATCCTTCTGCTCAGGCTTTGTCCCCATCTCCAAGACTTCCTCCATGTTGAGTCATTCACACTTGCATGAAGCAACGTTGAAGTCAGTGATAGGACTGGGTAGGGAGAAGGGAGAACTTAGACAGGATGTGACATGGTGCAAAACCACATGTGAGATCAGACAGGCTGCTGGTGGGAACAGGAACACGGGCATATGGCAAAATCCAGCTCCTGGAATGATTTATTACACAAAAATAATTTTAGAGGTTGCTTTAAATTCAGCGCTTTAATGCCCTTTTGCTCTCTTAGCAAGGCAGTTATTTGGCTATAGCACTAGATTAGAAAACTGAATTCCTTTCACATACAGAACATGTGAAATTGTGCTAGCTGTGACTCAATAGGCCCCTTCCATGATGTCTTTTAAAAGGCAATATGTGTTTGGGTAAGTAGCTGGTGTATTCCCAAGGAAAGTTTCTTTCACCAGTGCTCTTCATGTCATCAGCTAATTATAGAAGCACTGCAGCTACCTGTGGTGTCGTGGTAATTGTGGCTGGTGTGCACAAAGCACAGAGGAGCAATAGCCATAAAACTGCTTTTCAGTACCACTTCACAGGAAAGGTTCTCAGAGCACTGCAGTTATTTGCACCTTCACAATCTATCAGTCATTTCATAGTCATGGAAATCCAGGCAGAGATGAAGTGTGGCACGCGTGAAAGACTCAGGAGAACTCCCCTTTCCCACAGAGGGGTTCATTCCTGCTTGGACGGAGCACTAAGTCAGCTCTCAAACTCCACTAGCATCAAACAGAGAGCTGGGCTACAAATTACGGGAAAATCAGTTGGTCTTTAATTCTAAAAAATTGCCTTAGAGTAGACAGAGAACCCCTGCTTTCAAAGGTTTGAGCTTTAGAAACAACTTCGGGGGCAGGACAGGGAGGGTCTGTACAGCAGGTCCATATATATAATGAGACAATAATTAAACATCTAATTTTCTAATCATGTTTTTGATCTGGTGAGCAGTACTCTGGGTTAAAAGCACCCTCAGACCTACAGATGCAAAATAAAACCTGCTTAGCATGGACAGCAGCTCTTCAATTCCATCAACAACAGCGAGGACAGGTGTCTGTTCTATACCATGCTTCTAGCTCAAGGATCCACCTTCTCCAGCAGATTTAGATCTTCTCCAAGAACACTTGGCTTCAGCTCCAAGCTGAATCCTGAGTTTTCCAAAAATTACAGCACTGATTAGATTTATGAGATGATTAAGAGGCTTTCCAAGTCCAAAATTCAGGTAGTTATGCTGTAACAGGCTGCTCCACTACAAACCCCTGAAGGCAAAGCCAGTTCCAGGTCTAGCTTCCAAGAACAGCGTGTACTCTGAAGATACACTGCACACTGCAAGGTGGGCCTGCCACAGCACCTTCAGGAAGTCACACCTACAGTCACATGCCATCAGCTGCTGTGGGGCTGCTGGACCTGACCTTTACAGCTCTTAGACGGCTGCAGTCACTGCAGCACCCCTGACTCCAATTTCTAAACATTATCTGTGAAGTAGCCAAAGCAAAGCTCAGCCAGCACCTGCAGCAGTGACTGACTCACACAACTGGACCTTCACAGCCACAGCAAGATGTGCCCTCACACAGCACCAAAAGCCTGCCTGGGGATGTATCAGAGCGAGACCAGCGAGCCTCAAAGCACTGAACTCGGGATGCATAGCAGTTTAAGCAAGGACTGAGTAAAACTCAGCACAGACTGCAAAAGCAGCCTGAAAAACCCTTTGTGGCCCTAACCAGGCCTCTGAGCTGCAGCTGCTGGGCTGCTGCTGCCATGACAGGCAGCTGTGATGGAATAAACTGAGGTGTGGCATCATGCAGGGTAAAGGTGCCCTGCAGACCCTCAGCTGCACCGGCAGCAGAAAACCCTCCTTTGGCTGCAAATGGCTCTGAAAAAGTAATTAGTTTTCCCAGAGTTATTAGGAAAGTGAGTAATTGTATGCACAGTTACAGCAGTGCTGTAGACACTGCACTCCGAATGAGGGAAAGGCAAAGTTGAAGAGGGATTTGTTTGCAGCTGTAATTGTTCTCTGCCCTGACTTTGCTTAAGCAGTTACAATTATTAATCTGTAAATTCAACATCAAAAGCTAAGATAACTAAATAGATGCAAGGTCAGATGTAAAAAATAATCTAATTTTTTACATTACATTAATTTTTTTTCCAGCTGAGATGGCTCTCTTTCTGAGCTGATATTAAGAGCATACATATTTTAAGTAAGTCCCACTGGCCACATATGCTATCAGCAGAGCGCAGCATAGCAAAAAGTAATTGATGTAATTGTTTTTAAGGACAAAGTACGTTCCCTTTAGCCAAGATAACAGTCTGCATAGCTGAAATCAGATATGAAACTCCACGCTGAATTTATTTCCCTGCTACAAGTAATTCTTTAGATTCTTTTCTGCGAAGTGAGATGCTCCAGTTTAGAAGGGAGGTGAGCCCTGGATATCATTACCTGTGTTGTGGACAAAGTAGCTTGGTGGGAAAAAGCCCTATTGATGCTAAAGCCTGCCCACAGGGAAAAACCTGAAAAACACAAGACACAGACTCCAAGACCTATGTTCAACTACAGTGATGAGGACAGGAAAATATTCTTAGCCTAGAGACAAAAATATATTAATATAATTACTCCAAACAACAAAAACAATCTAATACAAAATGGAAGGGAAATTTGTGTCTTTGTCAACTAAAGCAAAACAGTCTACATTCTAGTTCAACTGTAAAGTGAAAAAAAAAAAGAAAGGAGAACCTAAGTGGGGAAAAAAAAAAAAAAAATAAAAACACCTTTTCCTTCCAAATCCTAGAACTAGAAACTATTTCAAAACATTAAAAGCTTTGCAAGGAGCACAGCGTACGGGACCATTTCACACTGAAATCACATTAGCACATCTCTTTCATAGTGCAGCCAGGTTGGTTCTCACTTCTTTAATAACTAAGCTGTAAAACCTTTTCTATCCACCAAATAAGCACGTTTGTGTTGTTACAGAAAGATAACACTATAAGGACAACAAATTTGTCTTGTGATTTACTCCACACTGGCAGAATCCCACCAGGGATGAATTAAAATAGATCATTTTTCCACCTTTTCCAAAACGAGGACTCAGGTATTTTCAAAACCCTTTTTCCATTCATCTCTGCTGACAGCATGTGCAGCTTGTGAAAAAGTTCCCTTTCTCATGTTCTGCAATTAATTTTCTCTGAGGTGGACAGCAGAAAACAACAGATCCATGAGGACCTCGTGCTTGGTCTGCAGGAAACTGCAGCACCACGTTCCAGAAGTGGCCTCAGCAGACGTGGCATGTTGCTGCATTGATTCATTGGCCTGTCAGTGAATGTAACTGGATGTTTATTAACAGTGAGAACAAATACATTTTATCTTCTACGCCAAGAACTGTCTTTCTGAACAAGAGAGAAGCGCGAAGAAGCAACTGAGATATTAATATGCTTAAAATAAAAATACATAGCTGGCATCATGGTATTTGACTTAATGATTAGCACATGAGGAACATGAGATTTAACACAAAATGTGAACTGTCACAAACAACTCCAGTTTTAGATTCTCTATTCTCAGCATAAAGATAGGCTGTATAGATCAGTAATCTGTTTCTACAGGGTAAAAACAGAGAGAGGGAAAGGTATCTACGTACTCACCACATATTAGCTACCTGCTCCCATATTCTTATAGTCACTGATCACTTTACACTTTCCAGGGTCTCCTGAACCAACAGTTCTATGATTTGATAACATTCAGGGAACTCAGTGTTCACTAATCCCATTCACCTCTCCTCTGACAAGTGCAGCTGCCCTGGGATGGATGCAGCCACCACCGCATCACCTCCCACAGGTGAGCCCACACCCCCTGCAGGGTAGCTCAGGGGAATTTCCTTCCTGAGCCATTTCCCAGAACACTCTCAGGTCAGGAACTCATCTCCAAAACCACCTGTAGTATTAATGATTTAGAAGCACAGCAGAGATGAGGGATGCAGGAGTGAAGGTGCTGGCCAGTCAGCACAGTTCTACAGGAAAAGCCTGGTGACACTCAGAGGCACCCACTCTGTCCGGGGGACTACAAACCTGCATCACCAAAGTCACCTGCTCTGCTGACAGGACACACATCCTTGAAGCTGACAGCTGCTGCAGCAACCAGAGTTCTTTGAACCTCAGTGCTGGGTGGCTTTGTGACATCAAGCACACCTTGAGACCGTAGCTTTGAGACCGAACCCCAGGAACAAATGCTCCTGCTTCCTGCTGAAGACAGGCAGAGTCCCCCACGCCAACTGTGTCTGACCAGCCCCCGAGCATGTCTTGTACACAACACTCAGCTTCCATCCTGCTCCAGCAAAAAACATCCCAAAAATCTGATCTCAAACCTTTCTCAAACATTAAGCATAGCAAAAATACAGCTCTTGAAGGCAACCTGGATCATTTACCATAAGTCTCTTCTGAGGTGACTCAAATAACATCTACCCTGCAATGAATTCACACCCCACTGCCAACAGGGTGTCAGAGAGACTTGCTTATGGGCACAGAGCAGACAGGAGCCATCCCTCATAAATCATCGTACACCAGAGGCACCATCTGCAATAACAAATGAGACCTCTGAGGCATCTTTAAAGTCTTGAGTTTGCTACATTAAGTTTAAATATTGCAGATATGCCTTTGGTAGAAGAAAATATTCCAACAGCATACCACTGTGCATGCCACTATTCAGGGAATGAAGAGATCCTGCCCCACTGCTCTAATTAATAAAGACTCAGTCTCTCCAGCCCATGGCCAACTGGACAATTGAGGCTGCCCTCTCCACTACTGCTTTGGAAGTTCAGGGCACATTCAGGTGAAGCAGACTGACAGCACAGAAAAAACAGTATAAAGCAAAAGGATAAAAAATGCCATTTGTGATTGCCATCTGCACAAAACTACACATTAAAGTTTCAGTTCCTAACCACCCACAACCTGAGACTGTGTTTTCCAAAGGACATCTTCCCTTTTGCAGGTACAGTGTGTGCTTGGCAACACCTGCAGTCACTCTCAAGGGTTCTGACTTGCGAGTGCACCTCAGTGGTAGCATTGACAAGGGCCATATTTCATTCTGGGTGTTTTTACTGATTAACAGCCACATTACAGCAGAGTGCAGAAGGCAGACATACCTATAATACAGTATATCCAATAATACAGAACATACCAATAATATAGGACTAAGACCTGCCCATTGTGGGACATTCAGACTTACAGAGAATCTTCTGCAGCATCAAGCAGGTAGGTCTAAGTACGGAGTTCATCACATCTCAATTCTGCCCAATGGACGTGGGAGGGTCAAAATTAAAGGCGGGTGAAAAAAATCCATGCAATTTTGAACACTTGTTTTGCCTGGCAACAACGTTAACAGTATTTGCAGTTATCAAGTGTAACAACTCCCATCATCATTCCCATCGCATCGTGGTACAGGGAGAGAATTAAAGAAGTCACATTTGCCAGTGGCCCATATTGAAATCACATGGCTGCTGTATAAACTTTCAATTATGGAGGATAGAGGCTGAGGGTAGAGGAGATAATCCTTATAAGAACTGCTTCAAAGGTAGAGTATGGATGAGATTTCAGAAAGGCTAACTTAGAAGCTGTGTGATGTGTCTGTTGTTTCGATATCAAGGTCATTCATAACGCTTAGATGTGGTTTTCACAAAGGAAGCCTTTTAAAAATATTTTATTTGTTTCTACAAATCAGCTGATTCTAGTTATAAAAATCCCATTAATTGAGTGCCACACAAATCATCAAAGAATTCCCTCACTGTTCAAAGAATAAGACAAACAAAGAACCCTGTTTACACCAAGCTGAGGAAACCCTAAGCTCAAGCCCGACATAAAAAGACTTGAAGAATTTCAGCTTTCAGTGAAAGCAAGCCGAGCATGCCTGAGTTGCTTTGCATTTGCTCCTCTGCCCCAAGGCTGTGCACTCAGATGCTGTGGGTTAGCTGATTTTCTCACTATGCACTGCACTGACTTGTGCATACAGGTGAGTTCAAGCTACATATTTTGGGAATAATGCACTATTCTGTCCTTGTGAAATCTGGCTTTAGCTATTAACTATGCATGGTGCTTTCATAATGCATGTACTTGGGAGGAATTTTCATCCCCACAAGCCCTCTGCACCAACAGCTTTCAAACCTTGCGTGGAGTGCTCTTCAGGGTGGCAAGACAACAACAGACTGGCATGCTGTCCTACCACACCCAGGACAAGAGGAAAACTTCAGGGCTTCTGAAGCTGGGTGGCAAATAGCCACATATGAGCAATACACTGGAAGGTAACACCTCTCTTTTTCAAACATATCTCTCTTTCCCAGCTAACAAGCGCTCCACCAGGGAACCCTGTGGGGCACAGAGAACATCGACTTCGTGCAATGATGCTCCACCAACTGTTAGAGTCAGATGTATAATTTAGTACATGAAAGGTTTTCTTCCGGGTTTCTCACTGGAAACCAACACCAAAGCATGGATACACAAGGAAAAAAGTTGAAGCAAATAAACCTCGGATTTGTTTCCTCTCTGTCTCTCGTATGGTTAATTTGTTTTATCTGTCTACACAGCAGAAGACTACAACACACCAGAGAAGCCAGAATTGCTCATTTCTGAAACTCCACCGCTGAACGGTGCTACATGCCAGCAAACATGGAACGTGGAGAAATAACTGGTTTTAACGTATTTGTGAATGGCAAATAGAGAAGAAATGGAACAACTCTCAGTATTTCCTTGAGTCAATGATAGCAGAGATAAAAGATAAAGCTGAGATTTTACTCTTGTTCTTTAACAATCATCAAGAATGGATAGAGAATAAAACCTGAGATAGTGCAGGGGATTTCAGCACAGAAAGACTGGAACTCCCACATGGCTGCCACCGAAATACTCTCCAAACATTATCACCACCATCCAGATGACAAGGCACTAATTCAAAAATGCCGTGTACAACAGTCAGCCTCATGGAAGCCCAGGATTAAACACACATCACCCTGGAGAACGGGAAAGGTGATGCCAAGGGACCAAAAATCAGCAACTGTAAGTTTAATATAGGAAGGCCCAGAGGCAAATTTAGCTAGTAAAATTAGGAACCATATAGGTGGGGCTTAAGGCAGTTGAAGATTATTCCACTGCTGTTTCAATCAGTTCCACATGGTAGGGGTCAAAAAAATTACAAGATATTTTTAACGCTTTTCATTGCAGAGTGGCAGTAGTTAAGTGGTGTCTGCATATGTTACATCATCAGTTCCACACTCCTTATTCTGCTACCAACTAAGCAGAATCTGAAAGTGCAGCTAATTAAACAGAACCTAAATTCAGCAGGTTTGGATGACTTGCACCACAGTTCTAAAAGAACATCCTGAATCACTCTATTATTGATATTAATTTTAAATATGTTGGGTACGTGAAAGTCACAGTAGCTGGGAAAAAACCTGCTGATGTGCCAAGTATTTTAAGAATTAAATAGAAAATCCTAAGAATGATCTCCAATAAATGAGTGTGATAAAACTAATCTGTATAAATTGGAAATTCTCCAGAAGACAGTACCTAGTATTATAGATTTTAAGTATAAAATAATACACTTTAACATGATTTTAGTCAATAAAATGACACTGTGGACTTTCCATACAGAAGGTGGCTTCATGCTACACAATGATTTGATTGAGATGAGGAAATAACATGACATGTATTAACGGATGAAAATCATTTCATGCAGTGGTGACTGAATAGTCATAGGTATACACACATGTTCCTACTGAGGACTTGGCAGAGGCTCCTCCTTGGCCCTGTGGTGTAAATGAGTGGAAGAGAGTCTAAAATCATTATTTACCAAGCCTGAAGACAGCAAATATTGTAGGACTGCTAAATAACTGAGAAGGGAACAACAGATCCACATGGCTGAATAAGCTCCACCAAAGAACACAGTACAGTACTGCCACACACACAGAGCAACACAAACAATGGGGCAGCAGCCTGTGAAGCCATTGATTTTGGCAGGAACTTCATGCTTGACATGCAATTATAGAGAAGCTGAGCACACTGTGCTGGAATGGTCCTGTGCTCAAGGGAAGCTCAGAGAACTTTGAATGTGGGATGCTCAAAATAAAAAAATAAATCAGTATGTGGCATTAGCACTGTCAAAATTATAGTAAGTTTTAATACTTGCAATTCAAGAAGAATATTGAAAAACTGAATCTAGTGCAAAGAACCTCCAAGAGGATGATTAAAGGACCAAAAGCTCATCTTAGAGAACGGCTCCAGAAGCACCATCTGTTCTCCTTAACGAAGAGAGAAGGTTAATAGGACAATCTGATCACAGTTTGCAAGTACCTACGTAAGGAACAGAAATTTGATCAAAGAGCTCTGTCCTTTAGCAAATCTGGTCTAACAAGAGGTAATACAAAATTCAGACCATCTCAGGCCCAAACAAAGATGTTTATGATGGTTAACCAGTTAAAGCTGATGTTGACAGTATCACCAGTATGGATATCTGCCAGTAAGGCTGAATGCAGGACAGTAAAAGCTGTCATGGATATTCAATCACACATTAAAAACACGATGGCACAATTATTTTTCCCCTCTACTCAGAGGCAACTTTCTAGCTGAAAAAGGAATTAATTCAGAGCAGCCAGGGAATTTTACAGCACAGACTTTACACAAGCAGCCCTGCGTGTCCCATGGGGCCCCTACAGCAGGAGCATCACTCCAAGGTAGGGACTGTGATGTGCTGCCAGGGACAGGCTCTGTCATTCTGGCGTCTATCAGGAATTAAAGTTTTAAGACTGAAGCTTCTCTGCCGTACCACTGGCTGGCCAACATTCCCACACCAAGCTGCTATTTATCACAGTACCTCATCCCTCAGCACCTCCCACAAAATGTGACTGTGCATGTTCTATCCCAAACATTCCGATGGAGCCTGAACTCCATGGACCTTCAGCTCAGGTCACGTCCTGCAGCATCCTGGGCCATGCAGAAAGGCAACAGCTATAACAGGCATAAAGTGAAGAATCCAATCCTTATTTAATCCCATTTTAAAATTAAATATTCATTGCTTATTGTGGGTTGCTTTTAGAAGGATTGGGGGATGTGATGTTCTTTCAAATGCTCTTTGGCTCTGGAAGCTGAGGGAGCAGAGCATCAGCTGCAGGACCCCGAGTTGCTGCTGGTTCAATAGGTTTTACTGAGAAGAGCTCCTGTGGGTGGCCTTTAGTATAAACACACCCCCATCACAGGCCTGGGCAACCTACTGTCACCTTGTTAACCCAGCAGGGTTAAGGAAAAAGTAGAATTACAGAATGCCTTGGGTTGTAAGGGACCTTAAGGATCATCCAGTTCAGTGTAAGATGTTCCAAGCAACACCTTCCTCTAGACCAGGTTACTCAGAGCCCATCCATCCTGATCTTGAACACTTCCATGGGTAGGGAGCCCACCGCTTCTCTGGTAATTGAAGCTCTTCAGCATGTTTTCGTAACAAGCTCTTTGACTCCAGGGTGTCAGAGGTTTGTTTCCTCAGGGCTTGCATTGCAGTGTAGTACACTCTGAGGGAGCCCTACGGATGCATGAGGGGCCTTGGACTCCTCACCTCAAGCCCCAGTTCTCTCGCCACATGCTATGAAAGCATTTGCAGCTCTAACCTTTTGGTACAAACCTATTCCTCCTCTTCTGTCCCTTACATTTAAGTACAAATCAATGTTTCCTGCCCTACACACAGCATATAGGCACTGTTCTTAAGGGAAACATGACTACAGAACAGAACCTAATACCTCAAATCAGAAGTGCAAAAAGCTGCTAGTGGATTTCTAGGAATGAGGGCCTGGGGGAGAAGGGGAAAGAGTTTGGCTGAAGGCAAAAGCAGCCGATAGAACAACCAGCAGCAGGCTGGCTGTGTGTAACCATTTATTAATTCAGTTTAAAAGAGCCACAGCCCAGGGCAGAGTTGAACTCCTCTCTGCACGTAGGTGCATTGTGCAGCATCCTTCACAGTAAAAGCTCTGCTGAAAAATTCCCAGCCCTGTCCCTCTGCCGAGCCTGCTGCTCCACTCCTCGTTCCTGCATGGAGCCACTGATGTTTTGGAGGGGGCGGGAGCCCATCCCTTTCTGGCAACCAAGGCACCTCATGTAAATTCATTGAATAAATGCAGTCATTTCTCTCAGCTGATCCATCCCCACATGCGCGTGCTGAAGCTGTGCCAGACCCTCAATGCAGCCAACTCTCCCACAGTTCATCACTCCTGAAGGTGAAACTGTTCGTCACCCTTATCAGCATTTCCCCCTTTCCTTCTCCTCCCCAGCTGCCTTTTCTGAATTTCCTGGCCTTCCTTTCTCACAGGAGCCTGACTCTGCACAAGTCAAAATCAAACCCAGGCAGAGCCTTGAAAGGGACCTTGGAGAGTAAAGGACATTATAAAGTTATTTTAAGCTGAGGAAAACTGCATTTCCCCTTAGAGGTTGACTTCAGTCTCTAGAGCCCTTGAATTTTTAGGCTTAAATCCATCTCCTTGATAAAGCTCCATAGTAGCTGAGACCCACAAAGAAGTTTCCAAAGCACACGCAGACATAAATAACTAGAAACAAAACTGGAGCATCATCACTAGATACTCACATGAGCTCTGGCTTCTGCAGTCAGTCCATGTGAGCCTTTAGTCATCTGAAACAGCACAACCCTCAGCTCTCCATGGTCAAGGAAAGCTGTGCTGGATCAGCTGGAGCCAATTCTTTCCCCCCTTTATATTGGAGTAATAACCAACTCCTAGGCTCAGCCTGACTCGAAGAAATTACTCCAATTAAACAAAGGTCTGATGAGCAGAGCTGCAGTGTGGAGCCCACCCCACCTGCTACTGACCCCAGGCTCCATGCAGGTCAGCAACACCTTACCACATCCCACAGGGCTGGGCACAACACAAACAAGATCTCCTTCCTGCCAGGGACGCTCGTCACCTCTGGGTGCTGCTCTGAGCAGAACCCCCAGCACTAGCCACGGACATCCACAGCTTTCAGTGGCTGTTTTGCCTTATGCAGTGTAACTACCAGAAGCTGAAAACACATGGTCAAAACAGACTTCAAAATTCACAGACTCAAAGCTTTTATCTGGCTGTGGAAGCTCTACAGGCTTAGGTTTACATCACCTTCACTTTTATTAACCTCAGCTGCTGTAGAAGCCTTCTCAAATAGGAAAAGGAGGGTTTGGTTCTCTTATATTAAGAATCTTGGAGAGTAAAGCAAGGGAGGTACTCAGAGCATGCAGTGAAAGATCTGTCAGAAAAGAAGATGGAAATAATCTATTATTTAAAGAACACACAAGCAGCCAGCCAGTCAAGGAACCTTTTAATTTTCTAATTAGAGATGTTTTTCTGGCTTTTTTGGATTTGAGGAGGGAGTGATAGAGATTTTTATCAGACTTTTTTCCAGATTCAGTTATATCACTCTAGCTCTGTATGCACTTCTGAAGAAATTAAACATTACTTACTTTCCAGAAGTGACTGGTGATTGAGGATGCCTTAAATTGAGACTTTGAGACTCTTCGTATAGCTTTTAATTGCATATAAAAGAGTGTGCAATCATTTATCAAATCTGTTACCTTTCAAAGCATCACCAGCTTCACTTCTTCAAAGAGGCACTACAGTTCCCAACCACCAAAAAACTCCTGCCCATACCTTGCCACCTTTTCAATGTACATTTTCACACCCAGGACAGCAATACCAGAAGTAAACCCATGGGGACATCTGTAATACTTTTAAAAACAGGGTGCATCAGACTTGTTCCTTAAAAGAAAAAGGATCTCTACATTTAGAACCTACACAGAATTCAAACCTGAGAACAGCCAAAAGCTTGGCATTACAGCTCAGATCCATTTGGTTCCCTCCCTGAGTCCCTCTGCTCAGACACGCAGTTTTTTGCATCTGCTCAGCACATGCAACCTTGCCATGCTGCCAGAGCCAGGAGCCACACGCCCCTGCCAGTGGCAAGCAGCCCATCAGTGGCATCTCACTCCTGGGGAAGGCACAGCTTCAGACCCAGCTGAGCTCTGAACTATGGGGGAAGAGACAGTCAGCAGCAAAAGTAGAGAAGCTCCTTGCCTTTTCTCCTCGTGTGTTGTACAAGCTAAGATGTCTGTCAACTGATCTTTTGGAATCGAGACTACAGCATCATTTGAAAATCCAGATCCTTAATCCAGCTAAAGGTCTCCTGGTAAACCAAAGATACTCCTTTAACACAGCATGGTGGCACAGTAAGGTCCTGCACACATGCTCCTCTAACAGGGCATACTGTGACACGCTAGAAGCCAAGCCATAGCCACTTCTTAGCCTGGGAGTCCAAGAGAAGCTGCTGCAGTAATTGAGTTTAACCTGCACTACAAAGCATAGCACTGCATGTCTGGGTTGGACATACTGAAGCAAAGTTGTGTTTTGGTCTCATTAGCCTGAGATCAGCGTCACCTTTATCACAAACAAAGCTAATACCTGCTTAGCTCTCTCCAGTCCTCACCCTCTAATGTGGATAGCATCAAGTTTACCTCCCTCTGCGTGCTTGGGGTTCAGATGTGACACACCTGCTTTAGCATCTGTATCTACACCATAACTTCCTAGTGAGATTTAGGAGGCAGTAATTCAAGACAGCCAGTAATACTTGACCAGGGAGTCCAAGCTGCCACAGTATAATCATGTGCTGCAGCTCTAAAGACACTGAAGGGAGGCAGCACATCTGCAAGGAGGAGCTGAGCCACGTGCAGAGCTTTACAAACCACTTCTGCTTCGAGCTGCTTCGAATGAGCCACAGCCACCTCTGCCTGGCCTCAGGCTACAGGGATGAAGAGGCTTGAGCTTGCAGCAGTTCTGGAAGTTAAAGCTGTCGAAGTTTTGCCCATCGTTTTCTATGCTCCCCTATTTCATGCATTAATAAGATCAAATCACCACCTCCAGATTTCCCTCAGCTTTAGAGCGCTTGTTACTAGACATTGCAGAAACATATAAACCATTTCTGAACTCTCTAAAGACATATTCCCTGAAGGGGGAAAATTTCCCTAGATGGTCACATTCAGCTCCTTTATGCGTCGTAACTGCTACTTGATCCTTTTCAGCAGTAATGCCCTGAAGGAATGACTGGAACTGGACTAAAAGCACCAGGTATCAGACACAGACACACAAAAGGGACAGTGCTTGTCAAGCATTTGCAGTTTAACAGGTAAATTAAAAAAACCTGACTGCACATCAAAAGCATGGTAAAGGGACAAAACTTGATCAAGGTGTCAGAGCAAATAAGTGAACAGGCAAGGTTACTACCAGCATGTTCTGAAACCCTTCCAGCAGCTTTTTCTCCTTCCCTGCCCAGCTGCCAACCTGCTGAACTTGACCCTTGGCTATAACTTCTTTGTGGACCTTTCTTACTGATGCAGAAATGTTAATAGTAAGTGGAGCTGCACCACAGCTGCAGTCATCATCAGATATTCTTCTCAGCAGCCACGGGATGATTTGTCACTTCTGCATCAACATTCATTTTGGGTGCTTGGCTCCACAAACAGTCCAAACAGTAGTCATTCATTCACTATTTGATCCATAAATAGACTTGGGTTGGCAAGAAACAGGTCACCAGGAAAGTGTAATTCAGCAGACAGAATCAGCAGCTATCACTACCCCAAGCAAACCAAAGTCACCCCTGGCAACTTCAAATCAATGAGTGCACAAGAATAACCAGCCCAGTTCCTGATGCCAACTTGTTCATCATGAATATACTTCCATGCATTTTCCCATCTCCATTGTTGAGACCCAACTCAAAGTCATCGTCCACATCTCAAGTACAGACAGAATAGTTATTTTCTAGCACTACTCAGAAGGTCCAACTTTGTTTCTGCTTCCAGGTCAGGTTATTTCTCACACTCCCACAATGTCTATGCTAGATCAACTGAATGTTGTGGGAGCTGCACTCTCAGTTCTGAAGTGCTGATAGAGAGATTAGCTTTGAATTTACTTGTGTAACTTTATAAATGCTAGAGGTGACTTAGAAAAAAGCCAAAAACCAATTTTTGCAATGTTGCTCCAAATAAGCTAATTTGCTATCAGAGTTCAGGTAACGTTTGCCATCACTACTTCCTATCAGTTGCACAGACAGTGTGATAAACAGCTGCTGTTATAGTTAATAAGCACAGGTATTTTTTGTACTTGTGTGTACACACAAACATAAAAATGCAGAGTGTGTATGTTCTAGTCCACAGCCACTGGCCAAACAGAGCTGCTGTTTAATATTAGCAGAGAAATCCCCAATACAAGAGGACAAAACTGCAAACCTGGAGCAATTCAGGGTACCATCCAACAGTACTGAAGCAGCTCAGTGTACTTTTGGTGCACTTCTGACATTCAACACACACAACATCTGGAACTGATGGCTCCCAGGAGCTCCAAGGGAAAAAAAGTGCTCCCAGCTGGCTCTTAAAGAAGTTTTTTGGTCATAAATGCATTTTAATTGAAGCTTAATTAGAAGAAGCAATCTTGATTAAACTTACTTGAGGAAAAGGTTTCTCAGGTCCAGGTTAGAAATAGAGACTACCACTCTGAACATGTGGGGCTATATCCAAGTATCCATACCATTTCACTCTGTGTAAATAAGGAGTGGGAAAGCATCTATAAAAATATCAAGAAAAAGCTGCAGGGGAAAAAAAAAATATACTCAATTTTAACTGCCAGTAAAATAACCTGCAGCAGTTGCTGTATATATGGTTACACAAAGGCAGGATAATTCCCAAGATCTTACTTGGATTTAGCAGACAAGAGAGCAGCATTTGATTCCCAGCTCACCAAACACTCAAGGAGCCAGAAAACTAAAAACTGTTTCTGCGAAGCATATTGCTATTATGAAGCTGCATCTTGCATGGCTGTGCTGGCCAGAGTTCCCACTGAGAGGGCGAGTTTGGAGAACTGGCTCCTTGGTCTGGCCCAGTCTTCCAGCACTGCAGCAACTGGCATGAAAACCCTCCTCCCAGGCTGCTATGGAGAAAGCAGAGATTTATGCTTGTCATGTCCACAAAGAGGGTGATGGCTCTGTGCTTAGATGTAGAACACCAACAGCTATTTTAAGAATATATAGTAAGAATAAATATTAAGAATAAATATTAAGCTATAGTAAGAAATAAGAAGAATTTCCCAAACAGCTTTTATTGTTCAGGGACTAATCTCAACCCAGAATTTTACTAGGTATTACCTGCTATTTTCTTTTTCAGTCTCACAACACCTGCAGGTGATAACTGTCAGATTAATATTAAATGTTTGGTTTAGAAGTGTCTGATTTTCACTTGAGAGTAATTCCAGCATCTCTTTGTTCCATGCACTAGGAAGATGCCAGTGTTTTTATGTGCCTGCTGTGTCAACAAAGACATTTGGGGACCATTAAAAGTGCCCTCTACAGCAGGCACCATCTCAAAGTTCAGAACATTTCATAAACACTAACTAAGCCTTAAGGCATCCACAGTGAAATATTATAACTTCCTTTCACAGATGGACACACTGAGGTTGTAACTTGCCAGTGGACAACTTCATTTCTACTTCTGCTTCTGGCTCCAGCTTACAGAGCATCCTGGCACAGGTCCCTGCACCAAGCACCTCCCTGGTGTGGGCAGAACTTCTCCACACACTTCCAAAAGCTCGCACCAGGCCTGCTCCTAATTTAACAAAGACACAGGATTCGGCACATCAGGAAAGGAGCACACCTTCAGCAGCTCCTGCAATGACTTTTCTGAGAGGCTGGCAACCTTCAGGGCTTCTCCTGGAAGCCTGAAGTCCAGGGCTGTAACTGTGCTTCAAAGAGGAAAGTTTAAATTGCAGCCCAGAGGAAATGCATATGTTTCTATACAGAAATGCAACAGAATGAACCCTCTTGAATTAGTTTTTAATCTTCTTTTAAAACACTTCTCCCCACTTTTCCCCATGTTAACTAGCCCAGCAACACTGCTAGCACCAAGTTAGAGCTATGAGACATATTTATCAACAACCATTCTTCCAATAACTAAGTGAAAAGCTGTAGGGAACCCTGCTGTTACCACAGAGAGGCACTTACCCCATCTCAAAGCTTATTTTATGCTCATGAGCTTATATCCAGATTTCCTTCCTTGCTACAAGCAAGCTGTTTAAAGGGTTTCTAACTTAAAATGGAAAATAGCTTTTTTAAAGCTTAAAAGTCATAACAGAATGCTCCACACGCCCAGCATGTCAAGCCAACACACACAGAGCAAGACAACCACAATGCAGTATCTTCCCAGGCAGCTTCATAACACCTTCCTGCCTCAGGAGAACCTTCCTTCACTCTCTGTTTTCCCCTCCTGCCCAGCATATCTTTTATAAGCCCCTCAAGCATTATCTCAGCATTGCTGCTCCATCCTGGTGCACCAGGATGCTGCTGGAGGTGCTCAAGGGTTTTAGCATCGCCAGAGGTGTGCACAACTAACCTGCAGCTTGCAGCATTCCTTTTCCCAGGCAGACAGATGTTGAGTTCAGCTGAAGCTATTAGGGAAGACAAACCAGGTTTCCATGGTTATGGGAGCCTGAGCTACTCATCTCAGGGAAAAATGCAATGCACGAACCACTGTTAGGAAGCAGCAGAAACAAGGCCAGACTTCTGGGCAGCTGTGTAGAACAGCTCCTTGATGTTTTACATGCAGGCACCAGCACAAAAAACCAACCAAACAACTTTCCTGACAGCTTGGAGATCTGCAGGCTTAGACAGCAGGGTCTTATACACATTCCACTGCACTTGTGCTGTGACAGTATCTACAGTAGAGATGGGCAGGGCTGTGTTTCTGGCCCTTGCTCACCTGGGAGACCCTTACTACCCTCTAAAGGGGGTCCATGCTGCAGGATGAGGCATTTATTTATACCAGAGAGAGTAAACTGTCAATAGATCTGAGCTGCTGGTCTCGCAGGCGAGATGAAGCAGGTGCAGGCTGCTCTCTGGGGCACGAATAAAAAGCTTGTGCATGAAAACCCTGTGAAGGCGAAATCTGCAGGTGTGAATTTGCAAATCTGTCCCATTACATTAGAAGGTTTTGGCTCAGTGTGCTGCAAAAATACACACAGAAAGCCAGAGACCTCTCCCTCCCCTTCTCTAAGCAAAGCATAACACTTTCCTTCATGCTGTCCCAAAAGTAAAATGGTTTGCGATCAAAAGCCCATGCTGCTTCAAACTGAAACGCTGATGAGGCTGAGGATGCTGATACAATGTGGAAGTGACAACTGCAAAGCCCCAGCAGATTTCTGAGGCAGTGACTCTCCAGGGCAAGGAACATCACATTCTCAATCCCATTTATGGTGCTAGAATAGCATCACAGCTATGTTAATTCCCAGGCAAGAAAATTATTCTTTCAGAGCAGAATAAAATAGATTTCAGGGTTATTTTGGGAGATCAGACCAGGGAATCAGTTGATCACCTTTCCCCACCCCCCTGATATTTTTTTCTACAGCTACTGCCTGTCCTGACATCAGAGCAGCCCAGGCTTAGCAACACCTATGCCTGGTAATCAAATTCCACCAACACCTTGAAAACCTGTGAATCCTGCGCTGCCAAAGTCTGTCTGAGCAGCAGCCACCAAGACTGAAGCTCATGTCCTGCTGCCAGGGCAGGAACCATGTGCTCCACCAGCAATGGGCACTGCCCACATACACTCCCAGCTTCTTTCCTTCCCCCAAGCCACTGCTCCACTGCACAGCACAGGGGTACCAGAGCTAATGAACGCTGGAATAGAGACACTTATCCAATACGGAATCAGATCAAGACAAGCCAATTACTTCTCCACGGTCTTTGACCCTGATCTGCAATTAACAAATCAAGTAAAATATTATTTCCCCTTCTTCTGAAGAGAAACAAGCTGTCATCATCAATAATGCTGTATCCTAGTCTCTAAGACTTTCCAGAAGAGCACAAAAGGCTTGAGGAGAAGAAACTCAGAAGCACCCAAGAATAAGGGCATTTTTCTCCTATTTCAGGGCAGATTTGGCTGGTATTGACCACTCAAGGATGACTTCACTTTCTAAAGAGTCACCTGTGGGACACTAATTTGTTCGACAAATGAGACTCTGTGGGGTGCAAAAGCACAAACACACATACGATGCCAAGGCAGTGTTCAGATCCACATAAAAACTTCTCTAAAGTGCCTAGCTGGAAAAAAAGCTTTCATAGATCCATATTCTGTAGGACAACCAATGATTTTGTAGTTTCTTCGACCACACCATACGGCATACTGCAGCAGACCTAAGCAGTCCCATTATAACCACACAAAAGAATTGCTGGTGCTCAGCACCTGCCCATCAGGGTGTCTTAGGCAAATTGCTTGCTGAGGCAGACATTTGAGACTCTACTTAAAATATATTTGCCTTAGCAAGGGTTATTCCTAAACAATTAGTGCCACTCTCCTCAAGGCTGTACATTATTCATTTAGCTCCTCTGAGGCACCTGAGAAGGATCCAAGATGTACAAGTCTTACGGCCAATTCAAACTCAGGGCAGGGATCTGATGCTGTTCTCTCTCCAGTAAAACTCTGCTGGCCAAAGGCACCCCAGAGTGGCTCGTGAGCTGCTCAAGCTGCACAGCATTAAATGCATGGGGGTTTTTAATTTGTCCAGTCTGCCATTAAGTGCAATGACTGGTGTGCCATTAAATCTCATCTGCTTGACCTTCTCACCCTAAATAAACTGCAAATATACTGCAATAAAATTGCAGTAATTCGTGCTCCTTGCAACCAAACTTGACCCCTCTTCTCTGCATTCAAACCAAGTGCATTTTAACAGCAGCTCACCAGGAATGCCTCAGGACACTCGGGTGCATCTGCTGTGGTTCCTTTTCCTCTCTTAGGCAGAGATAGGAAGGAGATACACACACACAAAGCACTGCTACTCAAAGGGGCTGCAGAGTCTCACCAAAAGGAAATGTTCTTCCTCCTTCTGATTATAGCCCTCAACTCAGCTTGGCTTTGATCTGTGACTTGCAGAGTCAAACGTCCATCCCAAGGGCTCTGGCTGTCCCCACACTTCGATAAAGCTAGAATTGGGAAAAAGCTGTCCTGCACTGGAAAGATAAGGATACCAAATGTCTGTGTCCACATCCCACTGGGCATCCTTGTTACTCCTGGCAAGCAGGATGGCCTATGAGTGAAGGTTTGGGTTGTCACACCTATTTCTTGAAATGACTACACGGAGACTGAAAGGAAAGAGACTCTAGATCTATCAGATACTTTTCAATATAAACCTTCCGTGTAATATGCTAATAAGTATAGTTCAAAATAAATCAATAAACCCAAGAAGCCAACAGAGGAAGGCATTTCTTGATGACAGAAACATCCATTAATGTCTTGCTGGTTGAGCTTCAGAAAAGGCCTGGCAAATCTATAAGTAGCTATACATAGTGTTTCCTATTCAAAAACAAGAAGAATGAAGTGCAAAGGCAAACTAATCTATAAGGCTGGTGCCCAACAACTTGGAGTGCTGGCACATTTTTTTGTCATTCACACAGGGCCAGATATTAAGTCAGTCTCTACATGGTTAAAGAGCTTTCCAAAAGTAGTGCTGGCACGGGGCAAGGCAGCAGTGGAAGCATGACTCTGCTGTCCCACAGCACATATCACAGAGCTGACACTTTTGATAGCTTTTCTCTCACAGCTCTGTGCAGCAGCCAAGGCTTGTCCCACCAGGACTGCGGATGTGGGAGGAGGCAAACCCTCCCAGTGTGGCCCTACCTGCAGCTCTCACAAGAGAGAGACAACTCCAGAACCAGGCCAGCGTCCCACCCTCCACACCCCAACCTTTGCTGCAGGGGCTCCCAGCCAGGTACTCGCACAAGCAATGGGGGCTGCCACAGTGCAATACACCTCCAGGGCAGCTCAGTACAGACCACTGTTCCATGAGACCCTGGGCTAGGAAAAGCCCAGAAAAAAATGAGTTTGCAGCAGCTGTATGATTGGTTCTACAGCAGCAGGAGCTCCCAGGAGCTCTGCACTGACTCAGGTAGCTCAGTTTGCAGCCCAGAATAAACTTGCTCTTCAGCTGCCCCCATGGAGCAAGGACCACTACCCACACCCAGACAGGAGCACAACCCTTTAGTTTTAAGATACCACCATGAAGAAAGTATCCAGGGTTTAAACTAATACTCCATGGTCCTGCCAACCTACAATCCATGCAGGAATGTACTACAATAACATTCTCATGTCTACCCTGAGCTTCTGATTGGTTTCTAGATGGAATTTAACAAAACCACGGGGTTTTTTGGCTTATATTAGAAGCAGCCTATCACCCAGGTAAAAATCCCTGAAGATAACTACCCAGCAGCACAGATCTACACAAAGTTAAGAAATCATTTCTCATGGCATACATTGCTTTTTGAAGAAAGCGCACACCGTAAAACAGTTCTTATCCCGAGCCTTTTCCTTCAAGTTTTGAGAAGTGTCTTACTATTTGTTCGTTGCTTTTCAATACTATCTGAGCCGAGATTAGACAGCAGCTGATGTTGTGAACACTGTGCATAGATCTTTGAGAAATATCCATCTTCCATACAGAGCCATCAACCAACCGAACCACTGAGAGTGAACAGTTTCAATTTAGAGTAAAAGCAAAAACTAAATCTGCCCAGATATATGTTGTTTTCTAAATTAAGTCTAGGCTTTCTAATAAATTACACTTCATAAAAACAGGGGGGACCAGGAAAGCTGTATTATCTTTTCACAAAGTGTATCCTTATGCATAGGCTACAGAAATAAACACTATGATTTGATATCTCCTTTTCCATAGCAGGCAGTAGTATCACCTACACAGATACTTCTGCATACTTCCATTTCTACTAATTTCTTGGGATCCAAGGTCCCACCTACTGAAAGGCACATCCTAATGAATGTCTACTCACCTCTCAATCTCTGAGCGGTTCAGACCCATCTCTGGTAAAAACACACATTTAAAGCCACGTTATGTAACCATTCCCCTGTACTCCCTGATTTTCCAGCAGGTAACTTGTTTTTGAAGTTGCAGTTCAAAGGCTGGCTTTGAAGGATGGGCTTCCAAAAGCACAACCTCCATGCTTGCCACCCCAAGCAAAGGCATTGCTCTGTCCTCAGAGCAGCCCTCTTCTGCGTCGGTGTTACTCCTTCAGAGAGCCTGATGCTTGGAGGCAGTCAAAACCTTTGCAGGTACTGAACTCCAATTTATAAGGACCGCGGTACTCCTGTGGGAACTCTCAGCATGCTGGCAGGTGGAGGAAGAAAGTGAACACCCTAGAGATCTAGCTTTCTCTTAACTCCACAAAAACCTTCATTTGAGACTAAAAACTGCATCCTTTAATCTCTGTATACACACTGAGATATTTACATACGGGTCAAGAGCAGAAAACATCACATTTCCTCAAAGCCCCTAAACCCGGGGAATCATACATGCTAAAAGCAAGCATAATTACTATGCTGACTTATTGCTGCTCCATTTCTTTATGCCAAAAGAGGGCAATAATATCCTCACTCAGAGAGATTATCTGCATGTGAACCAGGTCCACAGATGCTTCCTCAACAGCCCCTAGAGTTTCTTTATTACCACTATCGAGAATTGTCCTTTAGATTTCTACCTCCACCCCCACCCCTCCAATTATGCAAGAACAACTCTGCATTTTCTAACAATGAGACAGTCTCATCAGGGTGACTGCAGTGAAGTGTCATACAGGGCCAAATAAAAATGCTCTACCATCTTCAACTAACCCAGAAATAGTTGAAGAGTATTTTTAATAAGTTCAGCTGCCTTTCCCTACTAACACACTGCTTCAAACTTGTGGTTCACACCCCCATTCTCTTATTAAGGGAAAATCCCTGGAGAACTACCTCTTTCCCATTGCAATAAGGAGTCTCCCTGTAGGTCATTAGAAATATGAACTTTCTGATGTTCTAGCTCAGAGTATCATGGAAAAGGTGTTTTATTCCTACCTGCACTAGAATGAGAGTTTCCCTAGCACTTTCAAGGGTGACCTTGAGTAAGTTGCTTTACTCTATGCCTCATTTTCCTTTGTAACTGATAAAGCTCTTGGCTTCATTTTTGTAGCACTGATATCCATGAATGCAAAGAGCTGTGCAACAATTTAGCGTTGTATGTCATAAAGGCTGGCATTTCACCAGGCAGACTGATTTAAGGGGAGGAAAAAATGGAGTCCAGCTGCCAGACTCAGCTCCAGAAGCCATGTGGGATTAGGAAAAATATTCAAGTCAATGAGAATGAAGCTTTTAGGTTCTTTTGACAAAACGTGGAATGTCACATGAACACATGTCACCTGAACATCCTTGAGATGCTGATCTAGGTTTGAACAGAAGTATTAAAACAAAGCAATTCAATGTTGATGAAGTGACTTCATGTCCCACAAATTTCCCATTCTGTCTTTTCTTAGTCTGGACAACTGCTAGTACTGAAACATTTGGACTTTTTAGGAAATAGGTATTTCAAAAGTTATTCAAGTCTATACCAAAGCTGAAAGGCTTTGCCTTTGCCAATATTTCTAACTGACTCCCAGGACAGTTGTCAGGTACACAAGGTGAGCTCCACTGCCACCATAAGGAGCTGACATTGTTTGTTCCTGGCTGGGCTTTGCAATGGAACAAAATGGACCATTTTCAGAAAAAGACTTTGGGTTCTTTGGGTTCTAGCCTGTATTGGTGAAACAGCAACATTATTTATTCAGACAGACAATATCAGGAATGGAGCATTATGGTACCTTTGCTCAAGCACCAGCAGCATAAGATGCATAAGAGCCTGAGATGTTGACTTGAGATGTGCCAGTTCAATTGCTGGCACAGGTGGGTGTGCCAGGACAGGTGTGACTGCAAAAGCCAAAGGGAACATGACAAGGCAAACACAGAAAAAGCACCCACTGATACAGGTGCCTATTGATTTGGGTCTCTCAATGGCAAATGTACACCTTTACGTAACTATTAGTGGTGTGCCCTTGTCAGGGTTTAGTGAGATGGACTCTTTGATCTCTCTGAACAGCCCCAAATACATCCACCACCCACAGAAACAGCCAACTAGTACCTGAGAGATCTCAGACATTAAAGCAGCACAACTGTCCTTCCCCTTCCCTCACGGAAAGGTGATTATAAATAGCCACCTGTTAGAAATACAGACATCCACATGGAGCCCCAGGTATTTTACTCCAGCAAAGAGCCATAAGAAAAAGAAAGGAAACAATTACTCAAAGAATAATGTTCTTTCACATCATTTCTCTATGTTGCCTTTTCTATTACTGCAAATATTTGTCTTTGAAGATCTTTTTCTGCATGAAAAATTAGATTTACTGTGCATGGAACCTTTACAGATTATTAAGCCAAACCAATTACACTATTTTAAACTTAAAATATGGTCACTATAATAACTTTATAAAACATGTGTGGATTTTAAAATTAGGAGTGATGATTATATACACTATTCATAACATTTTCATAGCTCTATAAAAATTCTCTGATATTTAAAAGTATTAAATGTCTTATGTAAGAGAACCCTCTCTTATCCTGAAGGATTTCAGTCCCACCAGGAAGGCCCTATCAATCAGCTCTTTTCAGTAGGAAAAATATTAGCAATATCTTTTACACAGAAGTCTAGTGTACCCTGCAAAATGGTGCAAACAAATGAACAAGTCCTTCAGTCCTGGTTAGTGGAAACGTTACACGTGCAGGACAAAACATGAAGAAGGCAGTGACGCACACGGGCATTTGATCACACGCACTCGTAACTTCATTTACCATTCAAGGGAATTTTCACCCGCCAGGCTCACAGCAAACCAACTATAAAGCAATTATGGGATTGCAATCTTCTGCCATCCCAGTGATTGCAAGACTGTGCAGCAGGTATTGGAGCTGACAGCACAGAAGGAGGAAAAGATGTTATGAAATGCCAGGTGATTAGCAATTGTAACAGAAACGGGACAATTACATAGACTGCTACTTCTGTTCCTTCATCTGTGTTTCTCTAAGGGTGTCCTTCTTGAGAGCACAGATCAGCCTAGAGAACACACCAAACGTACAGGAACACTTCTCAGACCCCATGTTTTCCTAGTGCCTCTGCATCACCATCCTTACCAGGGACGAGATTAGGGCTGAGGCACAGCAGGGACATTACCACCCTATGAGACTCACATCAGGTGACTGCCTAAACATACAGGCCTGACAACAGCTAAGAAAAAGCCACACAGAATACAAGATGTTACAACAGATCACCTGGAAGGAAAAAAACCCAGAACAGAGGTTTCCTTGCGTCCTTGTCTATCCTGCCAAACAGGCCAGAAGCACTTTGATCCTTCCGCAATCTTCAACCACCATTTAGGCTGCTGCAGCACTAATGCAATGCCTCCAGGCCCACCACTATGATCTTACCCACTGATACTAAACACTGCTGCTCTGTTTGTAGCTGAAGTGGTGAAAAGCTATTAGGATTTATAATCCAAAAAATAACTAGTAAACTTCAGCTCTGCTAGTCATGATGGCAGCTGGCATGGGATACGTCTCTCCAGTTTAAATTCATCTGCGATGTTTCAGAGAACAGCTGTGAGCCATGAACTTCAGAAGAAGGTACAGAGAGAAGCTAACATCACCCCACTAGGCTGGGGATGAATGTGTGCTTTAGTAGTATAATGGCTCAAAACCTTTTGGATTAGCAGGAGAAAACAAAACATCAGTACCCAATTTCAACACTTGAAAATTCATAGGTAAAATTTAACCCAGGAGTCTTGCTGCTGTGTACTGTCCTCTTCCTTATCACCCACAAGATGATTTTTCCAAACTTCCCTGAGCTCTCTGGCCAACAACACAACATCAACAGCTGGATCCAACCACTCCCAAATTGTGAATGCTACCCAGGCAAGGTCTCAGATCAGCACTGATCTGACACTAAAGCCACATTGGGTTCCTAATACTACTGCTACATAAGGGAATGAAGACATCAACCCCAGAGCATACACCAACATGAACTGTCCAGACAGCCTTCCACTTAAGTCCAGAGCCAAAGTCACAGAGTCCCCATGCACAGGAACTGCACTAACCAGAGAGTTCTGTAGCCATTCTTTCTTTGTAGAGTACAGACATAAGGGGCTAAACCCAGCTGATT
Organism: Cnemophilus loriae; assembly: GCA_013397755.1. Lineage (NCBI taxonomy): Eukaryota > Metazoa > Chordata > Aves > Passeriformes > Corvidae > Cnemophilus > Cnemophilus loriae. Next base: position 725,819 of record VZTF01004203.1, read on the forward strand.
TACAAACTGATGTATCCAACTTGGCACAGCTGTGTGAAACTCTGGCTCTCCATCCCTACACTTTTTTGCCAGCATGGGTTGAGCTGAGAGCCAAGGGGTTTCTTTTCCAGAGGAGCAGGAGCTGATTTATTGCCTCATGTAGCTGTAATTAGCCCCTCCAGGAACAGAACTGACAGTCCAATATGTCTTTCAGCAAAAAAGAAGGATCCAATATCAGACCCATCCAGGTTTGTCTTATATTAAGGAAGTTCACTGAGTTCATTGCCCATGCTGTGATATTTCTGGGTTGCTCCATCATTATCTGGGGTCATAATTAGAGACAAGCTGATTGTATTTTCCCCTCAAGGAGGTACATGAGCTTTTCAATTCATTACACTCAGGGCATTCAGCAGTCACTGGCTGATAGCCGCCTCGGTCACTATTTCTGGGACTGAGCAGCACCACTATAAATATATGGAGTCCATAGCCATCAGTGCCAGCTGGGGCTATTCTGGGACATGGGGTGAAAGCCACGTAGTTCATAAACCAAGACAGCACCATGTGGTTTGAATGGTGCTTTTTTGATAAAGCTACAAGATAATCTATCCAGATGAGGTCACATCTTCATCGAACTAAACAGTTTCACATAGCCATGCATGACATTTGAGCCAGTAACCATTGGCAAAGAATGGGCAGAGTATTTGCAGCTGGTATCTTCTGCACAGAAATACGTGATTTAGTCAATTGTAACACTTAGTAACCAGTTCTGTTGAACTGTCCTGGGAAATCCTACTGAAAAAGTAAGTTTCAAAGTCTTCAATAACTCATTACTGTTTGTTAACAGTATTAACAACAATAACAAACAGTAATTAATAGTATTTTTCCCCAAAGGAAATAATTTCAAAACAACTTCAAACTAACATGTTATTCAGAACTGAAAATACAGAATTTTTGAAGAGAAGAATACACAGACTTTCCTGACAATGTGTCTCTCCTTTCTGGCAAACAGCACTGTCTCTTTTACAAAGGAAGTTAAAATGGAAACCTGGAAACAACCATTTTCCCCAACAACTTAAGCTCCATACTTCAACAGATAGAAGATGCATAAAGTTGATTAGGGAAATAGTACAAGAGCTAAGAACAGTGATAAAGTTTTATGGTCCATATGTACCTCCACCTGGAAAGGCCTTAAAAGCATCCCATGAAATCACAATCCCTCAGAAGTCTGTAAGAGTTGGCTATTGTGATACCTCCTTACAAAAACAGCACACAGTAAAATTGTTTAGCTTTACAGACATGAGTCTTTACTCTCAGTTGTGCTGTTTATACTACCACAAATGTTGACAAACTCTTGTGAATCCAAGGCAAGATCCATTGGAAAGTGCAGAGTCCAGGAAACCCTTGACTGGCCTGAATGGTGAGGAAAATATTGGATCCAATCCAGTTCAGCACTGAAATTTCAGAAAATTGGATTTTCTGCAAAACAGATCTGATTTTTAGGCAGCTCCATTTCAAACAGAAGGGAGAAGAGGTAGATGCTTAACTCCAGTGTTCCTGACAGACAGACAACAGCCCAAAGTGTCCTACCTTAAGCTTTGCTAGAACACTGACTCCTCCTAAGGCTGACGTCCCAGGCACTAAGGAGAGGGACTGTCCATAAGCAGGGAAATCTCAGAAGACAAAGTCCTCACACATGCGAGGAGGCAGGATGGGGAGCCAAGCACCAAGCACACCTGCTGGGTGCCATGGGCAGGCTGCAAGCCAAAGCCCAACTTACAGAACTGATGGGAAGGTACTGGGGAGGGACTGAAGTGGGAGATACCCACCTACATGGTCCTAATTTTCTCCAAGCCAATTGCCCACTACAGCTACTTTCAAGAGCAGCTGGAGCTGCAGTCAGGATATGCTCTGTTTGGTCTGGGTTACCAAATCACCATGCAGCTTCTGGGTAGTAAAGCTGACTTCAAGAATACAAGAGCTGCAAGGCAGCTGTGCATCAGCCTTACCTTTGAGATTACTGAGTATAAACTCATGCTTCACATGAGTATAAATGCATTTCAGTGGTGGTGATGCCAGCTTTAACAGTGCTGAGATTCAGCGAGACTCTTCTGGATTCACTGTTCCCAAAAACCTTTAAATAATAAGGGAACTGCCTATGTTTCATATGTACAGCAGTATGTCTGTAACGGGCCATCCATCCAGAAATTCCCACTGTTTGGCTGACTTGCACAGCACAGAGCACTGCTTGCACTAGGAGATCCCCTTGCATGCAAAGCTCAGCATCAGCCTCAATGCCCTGTTCTCAGTTTCACAGATAGCAGAGCATGAGGCTAAATTCTTCACTCGGATCTGCTGTTGTCAACCTTAGGGCCATGCCACAGAAGGGACAATTTAATCAAAACTAGTGTATTCTTACTATAAATAATTAAGACTTTAAACACACTCTGTTCTTTGTCTCTGTATACTGCCCACGGCTGTATGCTTTAGTATGTCAGGCTTGTCCTCACTATTTCTGGGAACCTTCTAATCCAAGGAGGTGAGAAATTCATCCCTAGTGCCTTTATTTTTTCCTGTTTTAAAGAAACAGACAAAAAACCCCACAAAGTCCTGATGTTGCTGGGTGTTGATCTTTTTTGAGAGGGGAATGCACTAAAAGCACCATTAAGGTCTGAGAGCCTGGAATGCATGTTTCTGAGAGATGAATCATGCAAATAAAACTGACAGGTAAATCTAGATATCTGGCACTATGTTTAGTAGCAATGGCAGAGACATCTCAGCACAGAGCCACTTGTAAGTATAATTCATAGTCATTTTTAAGATGGGGTGGATATTCTGACTTTTGAAGACACCATATAGCAAATTTAATAGCAGTTGCTAATACAAATGCCTCAAGGCTATATAACTTGTACCAATAAAGTAAATCGCCTTCAAAGTGGCAGGAAGAAAGTAAAAGGTAAATAAGCCACAAATATTTATTATTTTAGCATCACCTTGAACCAATATAAAATGACTTCTTTAAACCTTTACTACTTCTTCAATAGTTAGTAGTTGATGTCTAAAAGCATTTAAATAGGTCTTACACCATATAATCAGCATTATTTCCTTTGTTTTCATTTCAGTAAGGCATTAGAGACCCGGCCTTTGCCTGCTGACCAAATGAGGCATTTACCTACACCAGTTCAAATCAAGAACAGCTCCACGTACTTCATTTAAAATCTTGACTGGAAGAGGAGACTCAAGACAGTAATTTTTGAACTTCTCTGCTGATTCTCCCAGCATTTCTCATACTGCATCAAAATGGTTATAATTTGCAGTATGATATTTCTCCACTGGGGCACACTAATAGGAATAAAAAGTTTAAAAATTAACAGATGACTTTGTCAATTACTTGCTAATGTATGGCACCGGTTAACGGGCAGTCTCAGAATACCAGGAACACTGGTCAACACTAAAAGGGAATATGAATTTAAGGCCAGAAAATATCTCAAAAGCTCAGGTTCAGCCTTCAAAGAGATCAAATAAGCTGGAAATATTACAAAAAGCAGGTCTTGCTGAGGAACGTTATTCTACTGTCAACCCAGATATGCTGCAATGGCTTGTTAGTATCAAATTAGGAAAACCAAGTCTCTCTTCATGTATAATTAACTATTTTTTCCCCTCCATTTACTAGAAGGTGCTGGATTCTACATTTTTCCTCATTTTGTTGGCATTACTGCTGTTCCCTTGTCACTTACAGTATGGTAGAGCCACTAGCATGTATAAGACCGAATTCAGAGCTATTCTAAAGTGGAAGAGAAATGGATATTTCTTCATCATAGCAAGCACAGAGTGTGCTAAAATTCTCAAGCAAAGAATGAATTCATACTGTATGTCTTCTCCTTGAAAAATTTCAGAAAACTAAACTGATTCTCAAAATAATATCTATGATGAAACAATAATTCTGGATATGTGGAATATTTTGGTGTTTGTTTCTTATCTTTCTAAAACCACTGCTGCAAAATACTCTTAATAAGTTTTATACTTACTGAAGTGCACCCCCAAAATATATATTCAGGACTACACATCAATAAAGGATGAAGCTCAGAGGGCTGCTTTTCAAAGCAGAACTTTATTCCACTCTGCTCAATTCCATACAGGTTTGATCTTTCAAACTGCACAGACACCTGTAATTCCACTCCACCCCAAACAAATCACAGCCAAACAACCAGCACAACATCTGGATCCTGCTCTTCAATGCCCCAAGAAATGATAAACACTCAGAAACGAGAAGGAAGCAGAGACCAGTGTGCCAATAAGAAGAGGAAGAGGCGAGGTCCAGAATCTGGAACCAGAGAGTTCAAGCTCCTCAGCAGGGTCATGTCAGAGGCCAATATCAACTGGAAGATCTCTCAGTGTCTCTAGTTCCACTTTTGCTTGCATAGTGACTATCACAACACTTAAGCACACCCATCCTACCAATAACCTTGTCTGCCTGGACTTGGAGAGAAAAATAAATAATGATAACACTTTATATTGGAGTAAGCATTGCATACAACTCTCGGTGACCAGATGGACCTACGTCTTCCTGAAGAGGCCTTCCTGCTTGCCAGCCTCTTTCGGAAATAGCATTAAATGCCAGGAGAGTGTTTTTGCATTAATAATACATTCTCAGTGACTGAGAAGGAAGGCAACTTTCCCTCATTATACCAATAAGACATTCAGCACTTCTGGAGGATTTATGAAGAAAATCCAAGTAGCTACATTTGGCAAATTAACCCTACCTATTGAAGGCTGATGGCAGATAAAGCCAGCCTTAAGCCAGCCTCCAGCAGGGGGATGAAACACAGGAGGAAGAAGCACAGCTCAAGGAAAAAAAAAAAAAAAACAGTCTTCCAAATTAGAAATGCTGTTCCATGCTTCCCTGATTTCTTGCTTTGCACATGCTATTAAAAATAGCAAGCAGAGACGCCTTACTTCTCCAAGTGCACATCCTGATGCACACACAGCCTCCCTGGGCCACGCGGCGCGCCGCAGGATTGCTCCGGCGCTCTACGGAGCGGCCATCACCTCCGGCCACAAGATCTCTACTGAAACCTGACGATGCCGTAAGTGGCTTAATTCACTCTGAAGAAAAGAGCCATAGCTTTCAACGTGCATCCCCCGCATAAGTATCAAATCATAAGGTCCATCCAAACCTGAGACTCAGGAGAAGAAACTCAATGAATTAGCTGGATGATTTGTAGTCTTATTGACTATGGAGAACACTTGGAAAAGGCAGGGATATAGGAGTTATATTAAAAGGAAACATCCTTGTATCGCTGACAGGAAAATAGTCAACTTTTTCTTCAATCATTTTAAGCATAACAGCATTATTAAAGTCTTTATACTTTGAGTGAAAGCATTAATTACTATACCCATCAGGAATATTTTTCATTGTCAAATTGCCTTTTACCATGCTAATAAACACCATGATTTGCATGTAAAAATTAATAGTGTTACCTCATTTATAGGTCAAAACACACAGACTAAAATAGTTTCTGCAATTCTCCCTAAATAACTAGCTCTTGCATATCAAGTTTTATGGCACATTAGAAATGAGTGCAATTCAGACAAGATTTGAATAGCTGAGTAGATAGAGAGGGAAAGAGAAGAGCAGATAAGAAAAAATCTTGTGGTAAGCTAAGCCTTAAAAAAATAAAGCTTAAAAAAATCAATTTTTTTTTTAATTTCTGGACCCCAAGTGACCTAGGGATGAAACAGCTGTATGCAGGTCATTACTCAAAGTATCCACAGATTATGCCTCCAGCCACTCTATGTATAAATGGTATGTCAGAACAACTGAATGCATTAAAAAAACCACTTTCAATTACTCTCGCATTTCATTCAGTCTAAATGCAACATCCACAGCTCCCATGTAGCTTGTGGAAAGGGGTTGAAGGATTTGGGTGTTTTCATAAGAGCCAGATTAACTAAGTCCTGCACCAATTTTTGTAAGATTTAAGACTATTATTAGGGTCCTCTTCCCCCTTTGTTTAATAACATGGTGGATTTGTTGGTATGGAGGACTATGAGCATGGCCACTTACTTTTCCCCCCTCATTGCCTGCTTGAGCACTTTAGAGGCCTGTCAGAGCACAGATACTTCCTGGGGTACCATATCTACTTCCCTCAGCATCAGACAGGCTTAGATCACCCTTCTCACTGCGAAGTGCCAGATGCCCACCCACAGTATTTCAGCAGCTACCAAATGATGGTTAATAAAGGTATTGGACTGCTACCTGCTCTTCTAGGTGGCAGCAAATAGCCAAGGTTGGCTCATTTTGCAAGAACCATACAGCAACCCAAGCTCTTATCATCTTTGAGCCCTCCCAGGACAGCCATATTTGTGTTGAGTTTAATGTGATTTCTAAAGCAATGGGAACAGACATTTCTCTCCCTTTCTGAAATCCATTAAAGAAAAACAAGAATGCAGTGCTAATTCAGTGCCTAACATTCCCCTCCTCTTTCTGTGGAGACTGAGTTTGAAGCACAGCACCAAAGTAATCTTCCACAGCACCCCACTCCAGCCTCAGGGATAAGGTGTTAAGGTCAAGCAATCAAAGTGTTTCCCTGCTTTACAGAAAGCTGTTACCTACATTGAAATGCACAGCCTGGGGCATGGGGCAGATAGCAAAAAAGATCAGGCCATTTATTTACCTCCCCAAACATGCTTCCCTGTGTCGAATTTCAAGTAGCCAGTTTGAGAACTGCTGGCCTCAGTAACATGCCCTGGATCTCACACAGCACATCCCTGTGAAAGGCTGAGAACATGGAGCTGCCTCCTCCGTGGAAAAGGAACTGCTCAAAGAAGCCTCTGACCATCTTGACAGAGTTGCAAGTATTCCCCACAAGAAGAAAACAGTTTTGTAACAAAAGTAACTGTGCCACTATTTTGTTTGCATTACAAACAAGCACATAAGACAGCCTGTGTGACCCAGACTTACCCAAAGCAATGTGCACTACTCCAAACACATGTGTGACAGTATGTGCTGCAGACTCACCTCTAACAAACACAGGACATGTCAGGACAATGTATTGTGAGGTACAGTTTGGCGTGAGCATCTCAAACAGCTTCAGGACATGAACTATGTCTTGGATCTTTAAGATCTTTCCTTTGATTGTTGGAGAAAGCCACAAAGGTGGGAACAGTGCACAGAAACCTCCAGAACTGCCTGTTCTCACTTGCCACCCTCTCTCACCTTGTCCACAAAGTCTGTCTTCAATCCTAACATTCACCAGCTCTTGTTGGGTTTTGATCACAAGTTCAAGGTGAAGATTCTGTCCTTTACAGGCATAGCATGCAGGCAGCTGAACAGAGGAGGCTGGCCCACAATGCTGCGGCTGGCCAAGGAGGCTTCAGAGCACCTCTGGTGGGACGAGATGGATCAAGCCACTCTGCCCAGTCTCACATCCACAAGACAGCACAATGCAAAGAGCACAGACCTGTTTGCCAGTCCCAGGAAGGGGAAGGGGAACTCTGTGTCCTGAGTAAATGGGATCTTACTGCTTAAGGCCTCCCACTTAAAGGCCTGAACATCCCATGTCTATGAACAGCAGCATTGCGGCTTTCCTACAAAGCAAAAATCCTGCTCCCAGCTTTGTGACTGGGAAGAGAACATGACTCAGGTAGCACTACTGTGGCAGCATCTGCCTAGGACAGTCACACTGCAGAGATGTCCTCTGCAGACATCTCCTCAAAGCCCTGCTGCTTTGGGACCCCGAGCAGAAGAGAGCTGTAAGGCCAGGTTCCCTGGCTTCTCCCACACAGCCTTCTGAGCACGAGGATGAGGGTCCTGTGGGAAGACCCACTGCATGGAGAATGTCTCTCCAACAGGGCAGGACCATGGCTCAGGGGACTGACAAGAGTATCTCCACATCTCAGCTAACATGCTTTAGCTTTGCCGTCCCCATAGACCAGCTGACAAGAACAAGTCCTGCTGTATTTCCTAGCTAACAGCATGCATCCTCCGCTGAAAGCAGCTTGCCCTGCACTCAGGCAGTGAAACTGCTCCAGAGCCACCAGTGCTCAGCACTAACCTCCAGGGATAGCAGAGAGCACCAAAAACTGGCTGGGCCCCTGAAGGTTCAGGCAGACAGCCTGCCCCCCGTACAACATTGACACATCAAGACCCCAGTCCCCACCTCAGGCAAGATAAAAGCAGTAATCTGTGCTTCCTAGCAGTGAGGGAGAAAGTGATTCCTGTGTTTTCAGGAGTACAGAAAAGGATATAGCACCTTCAGAGGAAGGGAGTCCTCCCTGCAGCAAGGCTAGTCTGCAGTCCCTCTCTACTCCATCCAGAAGCCCAGGGATCCATTCCATACTGTGCAGCTTGACTCTTGTTCGGCTCATTTCTTTTCCAGCCTCTAAATCTGAACATCACTGCATGACGTTCCTTCCTCTGCTAAGCATCTTTCTAACTGTGACTGAAGAATCTGGCAAGTGACCAAGTATTCTTTAACCTCCACATTAACTATTGTTAGCTTTGGCAAAGCCCAGCTCCCGGGATGCCTGGTGTGGTATCGCTTACTGCTGCAGCCCACAGGAACTGCTGTAGTGGCGAGATTCAGAGAACAGGGATCAGGTAGCAGATGCAAAACAGAGCTCTCACCCACAGTGCCCTCCACCCCTCCACTGCCTAATGAGCTTTGGGAACAGCTACAACTTTTAAGCTCGTTACTTCTGCAAAAGGCTTGGAGACAGTGAATGTGCAGAACAGAGTAAGTCAGAGAAGCTGTAAGTTAGATGAGGCCAAATGCTACTTTTAGATCACCAAGACGTGTTGGTAACATTGCAGCTCCATAGAGTGTTATTTATCTTTTTGGCATTGTGAGGAGATAGAGATGTTTGGCTCTAGCCAGCTTTATCTGCTGGAAGATGCACAGGCTGCACCACCTCCTCAACCCTCACCAGAACCCTCTTGGCTTGTACTCTTACTGCTACAGTCCTAACAGTAAAGTCCTTAGTCCCACATCCCACTGCACAAAAACTAGGATATGTCTTTCTCCCCTCATTCTTGTGAATAAGTCCAACCAGTGAAATCAGTTATGGCTGCTCTGAGCAGTGCCAGAGATGGTTCTTCAGCCCATTTTTTATAGCAGACTGCAGGCTTTGCAAAGCATCAGCTCCAGCCATATTCAGACAACCAAGTTCTACTGATAGCAAATCCTATGCAGATATGTCCACAGCAGTCATCAGGGATAGCTGAATTCAGGGACCAGACGGCAGGTTTTCTTAAACAGACTTTATGTTGCTTAATATAGCACACACTCTTCCTCAGTATCTGCACAACACTGAGTTGGAGATGTTCTGAGATTTGCGCTGAGGAAGACTGGAGGGGTGGGAGAAAGGCTGCAGAGGAAGCATTTAAAAAGCAAGAGATGACTTTGGAGAAACATCATCTGCAAGCAACAATCTCCTAACAGAGGGCTTACAATGCAGAGGCCTGGTTAGTACTGAAAACAAAATATAAACCAGTGCCTAGTAAGGCAGTGCCGTTGCAAATCCATCTAGGATTAGTCTCAAAAGCCAAAGATGTGAAGAGTTCAGTCTGGCTCATATCTTCTCTCTGGGGAGATGTCCTGCATTGTGCCTCACTGTACACCTACACAAAACTTCTCCGTGAGACCTGTGCACCACAGGCCTTCTCATGCCACTCCAACACTATCCAAGTTACAAAAATTACTTCAGTGCCAACACAACTGGATCCCTGCCGTGAGACGACTTCCTTTGCCTTCTCATTTCTCCACTGAGATGCCAAAATTCCTTGTGTATTTCCTTTAAGGTCATCTCTGCTTTGGACCTGTCCCATTTTGGTGCCTTGATTTCTGCTGGGCTTGCTCTCAACAGCCCTTTTTACACAGACAGAGGAAACCCAGAGAATATTTGTTCCCTACCTCTACCCCGTGAAGGAATATCTCTAGTAACAGCAAACTGCTCAGAATTTTTTTCAACACAAGTAGCGACTCTTGGGCTTGCCTCATTCCCACTATCCCTTCCACCAAAGCCAAGCACCTGGAAACATGGACTGCTGTGGAGCCCATCTTGCAGCTAATAAACACAAGTACCAGCAGCCCCAAAAACTGCCTCATTAGACACTCACTGCCAATTCAGGCAGCGACTGCACCATAACAGTCACTGCTCGCACAGGATGGGAGTTGGGTGACCCTCCTTCTGGAGGTTCTTTTGCCACCAGCTACCTGGACCCTTGTTGTTTTATTGCAGATGTTTCCTTCCTGCTCCCTGCACAACTCCTCCAGCTACACGAGCTCCATCTGAAGTTCCATGGCGAGCGTTTTGCCTGCTCGTGCAGTGCATGACAGGGCACGCAGTGTGTTATACTAAAGTCACAGTCCATTTGTTTCGCATCAAGACAAGTACCAACAGGACATTCAAAAGGCAAAGGTGGCCCGTCTCAGGTTAATCGTGAAAACAGCATGGATACTAAAAAAACCCCCTATCTTTAAGGCTAACACAACTGCTGTGAGCTTTTTAATTTAAGTCTTCGCAGATATGATTTCTTAAGAGGTACTTACCTGTTCCCAAGCCCTGGTATGTCTACTGATCACTGCCCACAAGAAACTGTACTTTACAGGACATACTGCCTCCTTATGATTGAAACAGCTTCCTTCGGTAATCAGCATATAATCAGATATTCCCACACAGGAGAACTATAGCCCTGACTGACAAGATAGTTACAAAAATAAACCCGGGGTTTAAATATAGCTTGCTCGTCTCCCTGGAAGGTATGTAGTATTGTGTTATACAAGTCTACCATAATTTTCCTTGAATTAATATAGTCCATATTGTCCCACTGCCTTGATCACTATCAATTAAACTGCTCCCAGGTTTGTGTTTTACAGGAGAGCTGGCAGCTACATTGGGTGGGAATGGCAACTCGCCTTTCCTCTGCATGGACTGACTTACCATCAGTATTTCACTGGCAATTAACACATACAGGTTTTGAGTTCACGTACCAGTTGAATGTGTGATTTCCAATGCAATTGTAGAGGTGGATAGGTAAATAAGTGTGCAGGACCACACAGCTATGTACGGAAACAAAATGCATATGCTCAGCCTGAAGGGATATACGTGGATGAGATATCTTTGTATGCAAACACACAAGCTAGCCAGCCAAGATTTAATTATCTCCTCTTTCTAGGGTGGACAGTTCAATAGCACAATATTCATTCCATTCCTCCCAATCTATCAGGATGTTCTGATGTATTAAATATGCAATGTAACGAGGGCAGAGCTCTATAGCCTTGATCTCCTTTCAGGAAAAAAGGAAAAAGAGGTTTTGTTTTTTTTTTTTTTAAAAAACCCATTCTAATCATAAAATGCTTTTCATCTGTTAAAAACCTCCTCATTGCTGACTGGCTAAAAAACACGGGACAGACCTGATATTTATTATGCAAATCCTTAGCATTAAGAAAACAAATCGCCAACTAACATCTGTCTCGCCCTAAAGGAAAATAAATTAAAAAAACCAGCCACCCTTCCCCTCGCTCCCTACGCAGCGGGCCGAGCACCCCGCGGGATCGGCAGGGACGCGCCTCCCGCCCGCTCCCCGCCGGTGCTGCAATGTCCCCAGCACAGCGGCAGCCTCGGCCGCCCAGCCCCGCACCAGCCCGGCCACTGCGGTCCTTTCGCCGCCGCCCCCCCGCGCCCGACCCACCTTTCCCTTCCATCGCGGAGCCTTGCGAGCGCCGGGAAGTTGCGGGAAGACGCGCACCCTCCTCAGCCGAGAGCCCGGCGGGCAGAGCCGGCCGCCGCTGCCTCGCTCCGCGGTGGGGACGGCGCTGTCACAGCCCCGGAGCTGCAAG
>VZTF01004203.1:747308-820596 GCA_013397755.1 Cnemophilus loriae
GGGCGGATCCCGGCGGGCTCCCGAGGCCGCGCGCGCCGCCGCCCTCTCCCGGCGGGATCGGGAATTCCCGGGCCCGGCGGCAGCTCCGCGGCAGCGAGCATCAGCCTCGCTTCAGCAGCCCAGGCTGCACAGGATACGCGTTTGATAGCTTTCCGAGTATTGCCAGTGCATGTTGGCATTTCTCAAATGCCCTTCCGGTAAGTCACGTATAGGCACCGTGGTAAAAGCCCGGTGTAGCTTGTGGCACTCAGCTGTGCATGGAGCTGCTCCAAGCACACCCATTATCCCAAATCCTAAGGTACAATTATCCCCTGAGTAAGATGCTGCTTAGCTGCTAGAGTCAGGTTCATTCAGTACATGGGGAAAGTTGCCTGTTTATCTTCCCTTTAGCAGTTCTTCTTCTCACGTGCACATGTTCAGGTGGCTCTCACAATAATTCATTTCTGGTTGGGGGAGCTAAATAAACTGGGTACCAGTTCCTCTGTAGGACCTGATGCTCCAGGTGTCAGGAATCTAAATCCCTGCCTTTTGGACCAAACTCAGTAACAAACACACAGCCCCCCTTCTAGGCGCTGCTACCGCCACGTGCCCAGGCAGCTTCTTTCCCAACCCACAGTGGGAGAGGCTTTGCCTGAGATAGGATCGGGACATGCATCACTTCACTCAGCTCTGCTGTAGCAGTAGGCAAGGAGTCCTGCCTCAGCTGACACCATCTGTTCCTCTTACTGGACTGGATCATTCTCTTTACCATCCCAGTTCGTTCAAGCTGGCATCACATAACAGTTCCCTCACACGTGCACTTTGTGAGAATTCAAAGAAAGCAAATGCAGGAATCTCTGTAGCCCCTAAAATACTTCATAAGCAACTTCTCCCTTACAAACAACGAGAAACAGCAGGAGATTCCCATCACAATGCCAGTGACAACGGAGCACAACCACACACATTTATTTATTTAAATGCATTACAGATATTGCCACAAACAAGGAGTTCCAAGTGCTACAGATGCACAAGGGGGCAATCACCCATTATTTCTGCCTCATCCTGGCCTTGCAATCCCCATCCTGATTAAATTACTGAGGCTAGGATTATCAGCAGGATAATCAGATGCAGTGTCTAATCTGGATAACCCAGCATTACTGGGCCTCACAACACAGGATTTCACTGACTACCCAGCCAGGGCATTCCAGAGCATTACATCTCATTTTCACCACTTAAAAGATTCAAACACCCTAGAGACTTGTGCAGAGGCGAAAGCTAAGGAACATACAATTTCAGTCAAATGCAGTAGTGTTGGCATAACGGCTGTGCTTCCAAGGACCCCCAGAACCAGCACAACCAGGATTTCAGAGCAATCACTTATCTGAACAACTCATTGTGTATTTACGGGCTTCAGAATCTACACCTTTGGGTTTTTAATAAAGCCTCAAGTTCTCAACCCATCTGTTAGGAGCAGCTACATGCAGCTTCATCTGTCTCAAAGCAATGGCACTGGCCAAATAGCTTTTTTTTGTCTGGATACATCTCTCGACCCTCCTCCAGGCTTTCTGTTTCCTTGGCCTTAGCCTTGCCAAATAACATGTGTGCTTGTAGGCAGCCATGAAACCTCCCGAGAAGGAGATCCGATCTTGAGGATAGGGAAAAGTTCTGGAAATAAGAATTGTCTTATACTTGGAGGATTTCAGTATCACAATTGTCAAAATGTCTTGCTTATCACCTGCATGGAATTGCTCACCCCCAGTCTGGCTTCCCCTCAGCCAAGACTTTCCTCCCCACGGTTCTACAAGCTTCTCATTCTGGAACAGAAGAAATGAGCTCAGTGATGCTCTGAAAAAAAAAAATCCAGCTTTGGGAATCTGAACTTGCTTAGCTCTCATTGCACAGCAAGCAGGGTTTTGTTCAGTAACGAAATGGCCTGGATAGGGCACAAAGACAGAAAATGAACCTGATCTTTCACCTAGTCCTCCATTGATCACAGGCAGCATGAGAGGGTATTTTAAAATCTCTTCTGATGATCTGCACAGCCTGAACTCCTGTTCTGCTCAAAAAAAATGAAACATTTAGAGGCTTTCATCACCTTATCAAAGTCCCTAGTGGCCCCTGCCTGCCCTCCTATGAAGAGTTTGATCTCCTTTTAGGAAGAGGATAAAGCTGTCCTTGAGCAAAGCTGCTTTTCAGTGAAGTATTGTGCTGTTTTTGTGAGAACATCAGACACCTCCAGGTGTCCCTCAAACATGTATCCCTCAATAGCTTCGGCTCAGATTTTTTCCAAGCAGCTCACAGAAAATAGACTGTAAGCATCTGACTTGTTTGAAGGGCATATTAGAAATGTGCTTCATGGAAGAGATGTCTAGATTACATTTCTGATGCTGCATAACTGTGTGGGTCCATCTTATCTCCAATTACAAGGGCAAATAGGAAAAAGAGGACTGGGAAGGAAGAAGTTGAGCTGAGAACAAATGAAAATGTTGCTGGCTGCTTTCAGTTCATATTCACTGCCAAAAGCAAGGTCATGCAATACTATCTCCCTGCACTGATAAAAATCTCAAAGGTAAAAGGGTACTATCATTTCAAGAATAAAAATGGCTGCATGAAACAACCTTATGTCCCACGAGGAATGATGACTTTTTACCCAGGATAACCACATCCTCCAGCAATTACCAAAATGCACAAGATCTGGAGCGTCACTGCTGATTTAGCTCATCTCCACACAGAAATCCACAGCCCTCACTAACCATCAGGGATAGGAAACAGGAACAGCAGCTGGCTGAGTCAGACACCAAGAAGGGAGCACATTTATGGTGAGGATGTTCATCATGCACTTATACCCACCAGGTAAAACAAAAGTAAAGAAACACCCTTCCCATTAGGTTTTCACATTCAACCAGAGGTTGGAATACAGAAAAGAAGAACTCCCATTCTACCACCTGGAATGGAAAACGGTAGGCAAAGGCAGCTGTTAGAGCCTCATAGGAGGGAGAGCACAGGTGGAAGAAGGTGGTGGCTATTCTTTTCATACTCTATCATTAAAATTCTGAAATTCTGAAAAGAGCTCTGACTTCTGCCCATTTCCACTGATGTACTACTGAGGCTATGCAGAGAGCAATGACAATGAACCTACCACCTGGCTGAGAGACCTGGTTGGAATTCTTACTGCAGGGCCAACAGAATGAGCCTCTCCAGCGCTTGGTGGATTTGCTTCTTTGGAGTTTTGTTTGCATTTTTAACAAGTCACCCAGAAGGAAACTCTCCCTTGGCTCCACACCCTCAAGATGAGTCACATGAGGGTTTCACTGAGAAATGAGACAGCAGCTGCTCTTATCTCCATGTCTAGGCTCAGCTGAGATAGACAGTATAACCAGACCCCTTAGCTATGCTCACAGGCAAGGAGAGCTGTAACAATGCAGGAATTGTAGTCTAAACAACACTTCTCCAGAACAGGACTTTGCTTTTCCAGGCCATTCTTTTCCTTCTTTAAGAAAGGTAGAGAAATGAGGTAGTGCAGCACAGTGAGGAATTACAGCCTTTAAAATACAAGAGGCCAAAATCAGGTTGCATTGCTGTTTCTGCTTTTAAAAATCTGGAGACTTCAAAGAAGCAATAAGGACTTTGAAAACACAGCCTGGGACACTTGTGCATTACCATTAAAAAGAACACCTGTGCTCTGCTCATGACTCTCACATTGCTTGGGTCAGTGAAGTCATTCCTGCAAGCGTTTCAGGCAAGGGTGATCCAAAGCCAACCTGCAGGCAACACGCTCCTCAGGTAAGGAAATAACCAAGCTACTGAATTTACTTGATCAAGAGAGCTTAGGGCCCAGCTGGGCAAGCTCTGGGCTTCACAGCAGGCACTCTGCAAGGCAAACAGCCCCTCACCCCAGGCACCCATCCGGAGCAGAAGCAGGGCTCACAGACACACCTGCACCCCAGCCTGCACTGAGTGAGCCCCTGGAGCACAAACACAAAGCACATGGAGCACAGCAGTTTGCAGGCTCCCGCAGCTCACACTGTAAAAGAATGCACCTTCCCAGCGATTTGAAACATAAGCCAAGGGAACACTTCACCTTCTCCCTGTGACACCTCACAAGGGTTTATAACCACTGATAAGTACCTGCTAATGTCCAACTTACTAGTGATAGTAGCAAACAAAGCTGACTGTGTGCCAGGATGTGCCCTTTCGTTCCAGTCTGACCACACAATTCCCCGCAGAGGGAAGTCTGCAGGCTGAGCAGTGTTACCACACAGGGAACCAACATCTTCAGGCAACTTAAGCCCAGCAGACTTTCCAAGGCTTCTCACCTTCAAGATCAAACAGATCTCTCCTGCTCAGCTCTCCCCAAACCAGACTCCTCCAGAGAGCACATCTGGAAGGCAGTCACACTAACTTCTTGTTTTGTTTCCTTGATCCTTTCCTAGGGAAAGAGCAGGCAGCAGGACAGTTGCTGCTTCAGATTCCCAGAACATTGCCTCAGGCTCTCTAGGTAACCCAGCTCGTGGCACACACACACAAGCCCTGGCCTTTCATCTCACTCAGCTCACAAGATTGCTCACAGCTTTGCTGTAATCTCGAGATAAGAGGAAATGGAAAAGTGAAAAAGGCAAGCACACACTTACACCAAAATGAGAGCTCACCTTTTCCACCATTTCACAGCTTGAGATCTATCCTCTTTATGACCACGGGGACTGCCTGAAGCTCAGGGGCCAGACTCAGGACACAGAGCTGCTTTGTACACTATGCACAGCTTCACACCAGTACCACATAAAGGCTCACTTACTGCCCCATCCATCGCTGACCTTCCTCTGACTGCAGCCCCCATTCAGTCACTTTCCGAGCACAGAGACCTCTTCCTACAGGGCCTTCCCAAGGCCCCTCTTTCCTTCTTTATAACCTTGCTAATGGCTGCTAATGCCCCTCACCTGGGCTGTTGCTCTGCCCAGGCTTGCTGAGCAGTCAGTTCCCTGTGCTGGGACCAGCTTCAGCTGGGAAGGGTGAACCTTCCCAGGCACAGCCATGGCCAGGTGTGCCATGAAGGTCAGGGCTGCCCTGCAGAAAGAAATAGGAAAACTAAGGGGTTTTTTTCTCCTTCTAATCCACTTTTCTGTGTGTGGCAGAGGGAGAAGGAGGTCAGTACTGCAACTGCTCCAGCTTACAGATGGAATAAGATGGTGATCCCAGACCCTCAAGGCCTGCCTGTCATAACAGAGGTCTCCCTCCACGTGTCAGCTGTGTGTTCAGAGCACATGAACTGGTTTACAGCATGAGCACATTCCAGGTCCAGCCACTGGCACTCCTGAGGACGTGCAGCTCCTGTTAATCTGATGTGAGCAGCAGGTTCTTGGCTCCAAGGGCAGTCAGGTCCAGCTTCAGGCTGAGGGGTTGGTTAGTGGCTGGCAGTGCTGGATGCAGCGTGGGGGTGCTTAGGAGCTACACAGGAGGATGTAACACCATGCACTAGTTCTGCCTAGAGCTGAGTCAGGGACATGTACCTGCTTTGGTCGGCATCAAGATAGGAACTGGAAGGCACTAAGCAGATGAGGGGGGCAGAACTCAGCAAACTGTGTCCTGATAGGCTTGGAGATAGCCCAGGAGAGCTTATCTGTCCTCAAGTGTGTGAGCAACAGATATTTGTCCCAAAAAGAGAGGTGGTCTTTTCTTAATTTTGGCTGCTACTATCTTCTGCAGATTCAGCAACTCTTTTTTTTCCCCCCATAAAATACACAAACACAAAAAATAGGGGAAATATTGGGAATTATTTAGGAAATAGAGGCGTCAGTCCTGGCTTTTTGCTTGTTTGAGCAGGTGTGCTCTCTGGTGAGAGGTAGGGTTTGCATAAGGAACATTAGAGCTGCACTTAAGAGTTTCAGCTGCTGCATTTCCACAATCGATTGCCACCATTCAAGCCCAGCTTTAATGCCTGACAGCAGACATAAGCTATGAGGCAGCTATGTCCCCACTGGGAGCAATGATATATTATCACTCTCTTTAAATGAACCTGGAGAAGTACTATATATATTTAACAGAAAGTCCTGTCTCTAACTGACTGCAAAGGAATTTCAGTGGTTGCAGAAGTGCAAATCAACATAGCCTCTCTGTGGCTAGACTGAAAATCAGGTGCTAAAAGGGAGTTACACATACAGGAGATTATTTTACAAACACATTCATTAATTCGTGTTGCTATTCTGTCCTCATGCCCCCCTCTTCATCTTTTGAATCCAGGCTGGCAAATGTGGACATTTGCTGAAGTACTGTGTGTAAAATTGACAACAGCAGCTATCTTCCCCATCATCACCCTGACCTCAAAATAATGCCTTTTCCTGCCAGATGTGTGAAGGGACAGGACCATGGGCAGGTGAGATGAGAAGGTTATTTCCAGTAAGAACTGGGAGGCTGCAACTCTGCCGTGAGACATGACTTAGCTTTGCAAGCAGAGTGGATATTTCCCATCTGGCAAATGCCCTGCAGTCGAGAGATACCCGAGCTGGCTCTAAAAGAGCTCTTCCCAGAAATGGGAGCTGCTTGTGGTCTCATTAGTGCCATGGAAGGAGAGAGCAGTGCAGGGCTGCCTTGCCCAGTGGAGGGCTGGGCTGGTCCCATGTGGGGCTGTGCTGTTCAGGTGCTCAGTGACCCCAGGAAAAGACCCAAGTGTTGTCTCCAAGCCAAGCAGAGAGTACTGGGAGGTGAGGCAGACACAGCCCATCTCCTCCTGGCTGTCGATGGAGACAGCTCCCAGACAGAGCTCTACCGGCTCACAGGGTGCCTTGGCGAGGGAAGTGCTCAGGGAGAGAGTGGTAACTATGGAAGGAGAAATGGTATTTGGATCTTAAGGACCTTTTTACAGTCAGGTCAGACTAGTACATGTGGTTACACTGGGCCCAGGCAGCCCCCAGGGCAAGTTATTATATGACAGTGGCATTAAATAGGTATTTGAGGGACCAGGTCTGTGCTCTCAAGCACCAGCAGTGCTGGAGGGGCGTGACTCAGATATCTAAATACCTCGCTGGTCCCTTAGACCTCAGATCTGTTCACACAAATAGTCACATTAACTCAGTTCTTTGTGATAAATCAATCCCGGCCCCGGTCATAAACCATGGCACTTCATAACCCCTCAGCTTTGTGCAAAGATACATTTCATTCTGCAAGGCAGGTGCAACTGCACAGCTGCAGTTATTCATGCCTGAAAGGAAAGGTGAGCAGTCAACAGGATTTGGGAATTGTGAAGCTGTGAGCCACAGACACAACACCCCCGAGCTACCGACTGCTCCGCTGGGCTGAACCCAGAGCCCGTCACAGGGAGGGGTGGCTGTAGCTGTCCCCAACACCTCCCGACCACACCTGAGACTTCTCCTGCGTGTGCCTGGCTGTGAAGGAATGGAGGGGCAGGAAAGGCAAGCCAGGCAGGACCTGGGCTGCAAACACCATGCAGATCTCCTGGCACGTTGTGTGGGAGTTACTGAACATGCCTCATCCTCGCACTCTTGCACTGCACTGAATTCCTTTTAATTTGAGACAAAATTATCAAGGTAAGAAACGCTTCACTGTTCAGGAGAATTTTTAAGACACTGATACAGCAAGAAATTGGAAGACTAAGAGTTCAATATGCAGCCACACACAAACCACAGCTGTGCTTGGTGCTCAGTGGAGCAGTCACACATGGGTTTGTGTTTGCCTCCAAAACTGCATCTTTCCAAAGTTATCACAGCTGTGTTGCCAGAGCAAAACCCCTTCCAAGCAGACCACAACAAAGTAAGGTTCCTTGTGAGGTGGCAGCCAGGCAGGAAATCCAAGCCTACCACAACATTAAAGCTGATCAAATGAAGCTCCTTTTCACTCTTGCCTCTGCTCTGTGGAAGGGCTGTGCACAATGTACTGCTTTTTAGGTGTTTTGGGGTTTTTTTCCCACTCTTTTTGAGCTATTATTCAGAAATGGCTTTCAAACTGAAGCACTGACTGTATTCAATCAGTTTCACAATGGAGCACAGTAGTGCAATCGCAGGTGCCAGTGTGCAGGTACTGCTCCCACACCCTGCAGCCTCACTCCACCCCTCCACACAGCCATGCTGCTGAGCTTCTACCTGCTCAATGAGCTGGAAAGGTAACAGGCTGGAGGGTTCTCTCAGTTTCCTCCATATTTGGCTTTTCCTTGGGAGAGCGTGATTTCTGTGCGTGCTGGACCGGTGTGCCCTGGCAGCTTGGGCAGCTCTGTGTATCAGAACAACAACCAGTGCCTCTGAATTATTTACTCCAACTCACATGAACTTGCATTTCTCTTCCTTTTCTGCCCAGTCACCACGGTGCGTGCTGCTCCATGAGTAAGCTGGAGAGACAGATGACACAGACGATGAAGTCGCACAAGGTGATTATAACAAAATATGACAAGGCATTTATGCAGCTCCATTCAGCAGTATTTCATTTCATTTCATTTGAGTTCATTACTGCATAGCAGAACACCTCTGGAGAGTTTATTTAAAGATGGAGAGGGGAATGGGGCAGGCTAGGTGCACTGGCAAAACAGACCAGAGGAAACAGTTAAGACATATTTCTTTCCATACCTCCTGGTGCACTGGGTTTCACATTCTGCCTTCAGTGGGTTTGGATGCTGAAAAGAGCCATGCCTTGGGGAAAGAACAACTGAGGGACTGGTTTTGTGCTACTGACCCGGTAACTTATGCCTTGGTGGAATTAGTCACAATGGGCTGGTGGGACCCAGGACAGCTGAGTTCCATTTCTAGAATCTCCTTTAACTGGTGGGCTTGTGCTCTTTTCTAGAAAATTTCTGTAATGACTTCCCACCATTGCTCCATCCATTTTAATCAGTAGCAGAGATGATGTTAGTGCAACCAGCTCAAGTATTCCACAAGATAACATCTATATGTGCCCTCAGCAGTCCAGAGGTTAAGTACAACACTCGTCAATCCAGTTTTTCCACCACTGATTCACAAAATAATGTAATGAATATAGCAGTCTGTACATCAAGCAAGATCAGCCAGAACCATTAGCAAATAGAGGAAACCTCTGGGAGAAGCTAAATGAAGGTTGCAGCTTTGATTTTTTTCATTACAGCTCTTTTGCCTGTTACAGGGTGTTAAAAATTGTGGGTCTGGAGGTGGACCAGATGACCTCTGGAGCCTAAACATCAAAACCACCAGAGACAGTTCTGGTCTCCATCCCTCATGGTGGCAGAAGGCAGAAGAGCCCCAGCAGCTGTGGCTGCTACACAACACACAAAGACACAAGGGTGCCTTTATGGTGGCACGAGGCGTGGAGACTGCTCCTGCTCACTGCACAAGTCACAGTGCTGGAAAGGTTAGACTTTGCAGTGGCCTCCCTGCAGGAAGGATCATCTTCTCTGTGGTCTTTCAGGTCAGACAAGTGGAGTTATCTCTTCGCGTGTCAGCTGTAGGAAGCTGTCCCCTGGCCTGCCATCATCAGCATATGCAGAGCCAGCCTGTACCCTTCAAACACAACCAAAGTCTGCTCTGAGAGCACAGCCTTCAGTCAGGAGCAGACTTACCCTGCAAGGGATGCTGAAAGTTGAAGACTGGTTTGCACAGAAGCACCTTGGCATTTATTCTGTGATCAGCTGCAGCCCGCAAAAGTGGCAATTAATGTACTGTGTGCGTAAGCCTTGGCACACAGGAGGCAGGAGAAGGACACAATAGGTCACCAGCCCTTCATGAAAAATGCCCATTCCTTTCTTTGCACAGTGCTGAACAAATCATAAAACCCTCTCCCATCCTGTCAATGTCATGGTAGGGCATAAGCAATAGGAGCCCTGGAGACAAAGCCATTAATGAGTGAAGTGCCTAACGTCCTAGGCCAAAGCTATGACTTGTAGCCACTGAAGTGGACAAAAGCAGCTCATCTGTCTCCTCTCCAGCTCCCCAAAATAAAGCTAAAACAAAGGAGTAAGAGGGGTTGAGAATCAGGGAGAAAAGCGGCTGTTTGGGCTCAATTTTCACTTTGCACTGGAGCTTGCTTGACTTCAGAACCATATACCATGTCTTCTGTGTGCTCAGCAGGACCTCAGTCATGTCTTCCATACTGATATTCCTAACACATAAAAACTGAGGGAAAGACAGGGCTGAGTCAGTTTGAAGAGAGCCTGATGCCCCCGATATGCACCCACATCTCTGCCTGGCAAATTAGGCTGTCTGGAGACTGAATGAGAGTGTGTTCCTCTACCACAGAAGGCCAGTAAGATAAAAATAACCCCCCAAAGCCTACATTCAGCCTGGAAGCACAGTGCTGAGCCAGGGACAATGATAATAGGAAAACACAATAGTTCCTCAGAGCAGTCCTAAAATAATAGATTATAAATGGCAAAGGGGGAGGAGAAGGGAGTGAGGGCTATTTTATCACTATTCTAAAAGCATTCAGAGGAAATAAATTTGGATTCACTTGTCAGACAGTTCTCAAAAGCCAAAATATGCTAAATATAATGCTGAATGCCTCTAACCCCAAAACATGTCAGCAAGAGCCCCTTGGCCAGGGTGTTCTTTTTCCCCCCTCCCCTGGTTTAGCCTTTGCCCCGTGATGGTTATTTGCCTTTCTGGAGAGCTTAATCAGGAGCTATTAGAGACAGTGCTCTCTAAGCTGTATAATGTTAAAAGTCCATTAGCTCACCCCAAGCAAGGCTGGCAGGAGGGAGATGATGTACTTGCTGAAGTTGAACAAGCTATTTGCATGCTGAATACTTCTAATCACTGAGCAATGCCAGGAGAATGTGAACATTATTACACTCAGCTGCCCAGTGACCTTTCGAACACACTCACTTTAATACAAGACGAAGTGGCAAAATGCACCCAGCACTGAAACCAAAAAAAGTGACAGATGGATGTTTTCAAGCAATTCTAGGCACTGACTATGCACACCTTTAAAAAAAAATTTATGAGAAATAATCATTAGCAAAGTCTATCCTCCTTTCCCTCTGCCACAGTCACTTGCATTGTGCATGGCCACTTGTATTTTGCATGGGTTAATAAAATATGATAAATGTCTGCTTACTTTTGGTCTGACCACAGTCAGCTTTATCCAGCAAAGTACACACACTTTGTTTCAAGCATATTTTCAAGTCTCCCAATGGAATTTATTGTGACTGCCACCTTTCAGTGCCTGTTTCAGTCAATTTTTAGCAGACACAAGCCTGTCTCACAGCCCTCCAGGAGGAGAGCAAGCAGTGGAAGGGCAGAGCTGAGGTGTCCAGCCATAGCTGCCAAAAGAAGGTTGCACTCCACTGGAACAAGGTAATCAGGGAAAGTCCAAGAATCTTGATCAAAATTAGTGCTATTTGTCACACTGACAACAGAAAAGACAGACCACTAAAATCCAGCTCTTTCAGAGGCTTTTGAGGACTGGCTTCTATTTTGGGCAGTGCATGGTTAAAGTCCTGCTGGTATTTTGCTGCAAAGAGTGACTCTGATGCTCAGCTGTAGTTTTCTGGTTAGAGCACCAACACTTCTCTGGGCTAATGTATTGGGATATGTGCAGAAACCAATTTATCACAGCCAGACGAGTGACTGAGGCTCCACATAACACGTCTGAAGGAGCAGAGACTGCAGGCTTACACGAAGCTCCTGGTCTCTTATTCCCTTCTGCCTTAAAATGAGTTCTCCCAACACAGCACAGAGAGTAACCCCCCATTAGCTGGTGGTTTTGTCACCTCTGCAGCAGCTCAGATGTCCCTCTGAAGAAGTGACAGCTTTTTCAGCATCTCCCAGAACTTACAACTGGAATCAGTCAAATTAGCTGCTTCTCCCATTGTCCTGCTGGCCAGAAACCCTATGGAAAGAGCAAAGGCAAAAGCAGGTTCCAAGAGTAGGACCAGAGCCAGGATGCCCAAGAAGGATCACACTGGGAAGTAGAGTGTCTGAAGGGCACTTTTCCTTTCTTTTCTCCACCTTTCTAATGCCTCAAAGTCAGACCCTCTTGGCTGGGACTCCCTCCCTTTTAACCCTCACAGACTCACAAAGGAGACCTCCTACACGCCGCCAGCCCCTCACAAACTGTCCCAGTCCTTTTGCAACATCACTCAGGACAGGGGGAAGCCAGCAGAAAGGTGGTTAATGGGCAAAAGGAAAAGAAAAAAAGAAATCTTATCTGCGATAGCAGTGGGTGCAGAACTGAAGCTCCCATGGAGACACTGGCTCACAGCACTGACTTGTCTCCTCTTGACATCAGCAGGGAAGATGCCTACATTGCTAGTTTAAAGCAAATTCCCTCTTATTCCAGTGTTTGTCAGATTGGCCAAGTCTCTAACCCCATGGGGCCGAGTGCTCTAAAATGCTTGTGTGAATGACTTTCAAGAACTCCCTAATAGGAAAAGCACCATGGTTCCCTTGAAACTTGCAGAGAGAAGTAAAGAGTAAAAGGTCATTGGTATCTAAACCCACTGACTACTTTGAAATCCCACATAGAGACCTCTGCACTTCACGAGTCTGTGCCAGCATATACTCAAAGGCAAGAGGGGACAATAGAAAAGGAAGAAAATAGTATTTTGTGTACTCTGATATACAAAACACTTGCCACCTCTCTGGGCTGGCAGCCTGCTTCATGAAGTTAACTATAGTACATGGAGAGGAGCAAATACTAGACAGGTACAAACCTGCTGCAGATTAGGATTCCGTCTCTCTGGAAGACACGATCCAGGTAGAGGATATAACATTCTCACAAACCTACCTGGAAAACTGCTTTTCAGTCCAGTAAAAAGTCAAGCCTCCATTCCCCCACAAAAAAAACCCCAACACACAGAATGCAGGAAGAACAAGGTGAATACTTTTCAAAATGTTTTTTAATTAAAACCAAAAAAAGGAGCACACACCAGAGCTTGACATGGGCTAGTCAAACTGCTGGTCACCAGGACGTTGAACTGGCATGAGGAAGGCTGTGTTTCTGCATATCTCAGGAGCACTGGCGCAGACAGTGGGACTCCTGGGAGAGCACTCTGCCTGCCAGGCTACTGCTGCTTTGTGCTGAGCAGATTTCTCATGTGGTGATGGGAAACTTCATCCTGCAGCCCAGACTCTTCTTTCAACAAACAGAAGTCCCAGAGACTGGGGAAAAAACCATTTCAACAAATCTGCATTTTCCAAGCACTTCTGGAGAGGATTCCCCGTTGTTTCTCCTGCCTCCCCCAGGCAGGTTATACAGGTTTATATGGAGACTCATCTTTGGCAATAGCCACACAGGTAGGACCTGGTTCTGCTCCTGCTGAAGTCAATCCATGTCCTTCCCTGGACCAAACTGCAGCTGCACTGGGGCTCATGATCACGAGCCTGTTGTGCTTTAAGTTTAAATCCTCGTCCACTCCATCAGGCCAGCAACTTCTGAGAGCTTCTTGTAAGTGTGTACCAGTGGATTCAGGTAAATGTGAACATCTTGGCTATAGCAATGGGGTGAAGTTTTCAATTATGCCCAAGAGATGGAGGAGCTAAAGTTTTAAGACATAACTTGGGCACCAGATCAGGTATTGAAACCTCTCTGCCATCTAATAAAGCAGTTGCCAAAGCTGTTGGTGTGCTGCTCCACCAGCCGGGTTTCTTTACTAGAAAGGCTGGGCTGAAAAAGTGACACATTTTTCATACACAATTTTTATCAGTTAGAATTTACTAGATATGCACCTCATTTGTCTGTCAAATATTTAAAAAATACTTCAACCTGCTCTAATAATCACATTTTAACACATGCATCAAGTTTGGATCAGAACAGCGTCTCTGGGATAATCAGTAAGCCCAAATTGCTGATTTAAGGCCTAAATATCAGTCACTGGCCAGCCAGCCACAATAAGTCACTCTATCCTTGAACTCTTGGAATTATTTTTGGCTCAGACTAACCCTTGTTACCATACATCTTATCCTACACACAGAAGAAAAGTGTATGCATTTTTCAAGGCTACTGTTGCACCACAAGTTTACATACAAACACAACTTTTGCAAACATGAGACCAGAGTAAGATCTCCCATGTCCCAGGGTGAGTCAGAAAGTTCTCAGGAATCCAGGGAATGGTAACTGCCAGAAAGGATCAGGCCTAATACATGCATTAGAGAAGCAAGGAAGCTCCTTTGCTCGAGGTCTGGCTGATTCACTTTGCACATACCACTGCTTTAGCATTACATCCTTATCTAATGGTAAACCTGTTTCAACAACATGCAATACATATTAATGCAATATGCACTGCAACACACAATACGCGTCCAAAGAAATATGCCAATGCAAAACTCTGACTGCTCACACATAGCCGGGCTAACAAGGAAGTCTTTTACAAAAGACAATCAAGAAATCACCTGAAACCATGAGACCTGAGGGGCCTCAAGCAATCAGCAATATTGAGACCTAATAACAGATGCTAATTCGTGAAAGGAACACAAACAGTGGGACTGAGGTAATGGCAGAGATTTCATTAGTGCAATTACATTTAAAATGGTATGTTCTTTAATAGAATTTAAATAAGGCTTTGAATAATTACACACACTAAAACTAACATTCCATAACCTTATTCCGCATGGAAAAGCAGCAGAAACAACCCTCTGGACTGTACAAGGTCCAATTAATGAACAATTACATTCAAAAAGTAGATCAAAACAGAAACAACTCTTTCCCCAAAAAGCTGCATCATCATCTTTAAAGTCAGCTTTCTCCCCTAGTATCAGAAATGTGAAGAAGAGATGAACTGGGCTTCAGCCCAGTAGATTTGGCCTCGTCAAATTACCAGTAGTGCTTTCCAACACAGTCTCTCCTCATTTCTTTAGGGTGATGGAAGCTCATGGAAAAAGAAGTGAATTTCTGAAGCAACTGAAGGAAGGTGAGTTGTCCTTTCTCCAGGCCCAACAATGTACATAAATTATGCAAGCTTGGAAAAAACCCCTACATTACACTGTAGCTTGTGTTTACTATGCATGTCCTCCTTTAGAAACTACTCACAGACAACAGGGCAGGGTGGATGAAAAAAAAACAAAGCAGCATATGAAATAGTAATATACTGTTTTGAAATCTGCACCGTCCTGCAGAACCAGGATTTATAATTTATTCAGATTGTTCTCAACAGATCCAATCTACGCTGGATATGTAAAAACCAAGAGACTAAGTCATCAACAAAAACCAAATGAAAAAACCTGCACACTGCAAGAGTTTTTAAAAACAAAACAAATAAAAATCCCAAGAAACGTTGATGAAAGCTCAGAAAAATTTATCATCAATTCTGAAGTGGGGCCTTGTGACATCATCTGGATTAATGAAGACAGAGATGGACTTCCCAGGGTTCTCAGTCACTAGCTGTTGCAACTTTTTGGCTAATCGGTCATCAGGCTGGTTGGGGTCCCCTCCATCCGACTGTGGGGAGGGGATGCTGGTGGTGCTGCCCCGCCGCTGGAGCTCCAGGGTGAGCCTGTTGGCTGCTTTGACGTGTTCGATGGCAGTTCGGAGGTGCTCGGCAGGGTCGGAGCGCACCGAGGACAGCTTCCGCGCGTGGAGCATGACGGTGTCTTCGGAGAGGTGCTCCAGCATATTGCACTGCGGGATGAAGTAGTTAGGGCACATCTTGTTGACCAAGCAGTGCTGGAGATCATCAATGAGACCCAGGAGGAAATGGGCTGCGTAATCCTCCTGGGCCAGGTAGCTGGCTGGCAGCCTGTCACAAGCCCACAGCATCATGCTCCGCAGGTGATACGGACTAATGGCTTTGGGGCGGGACAGCAGTTTGATGATGATGGCTTTGCAGGCCTGGTAGGCTTGCATGAGGCTGCTGGAGATGCACTTTTTCAGCTGCACTTCACTCCTGGCAAATGACAGCCTCCATTCATTGTCCTTCTTCCCCTTGTAGGAACACGCAGGCACTAAGTAAAACCCACTTATGACTTCCTCCTCTGTGATCTTCCCATCCCAGAAGTGGTTCTCCATCAGCCAGCTCTGTGCCACAGCTGGCCAGCCTTTGAAGGACACCACAGGGACAATGTCATACAGCATGCGGCTGCTGCCCACTCCCAAAATGATGGATATGATAGTCCCATTCTTTTCTACCTTCTCCACCTTTGGCATCCCTCGTTGGGGCTTTTTCTGGATCTCAGAGAGGACAATGCTAATGGATTCATAGAACCAGTCTGCAACTTTTGTTGGGGAGAAGAAGTAATTGGTAGCTCCATTGATATGGTCCACGATTGTGCAGCAGTCCTTCCACTTGCTGATGGTTCCTTCGTCGAACAGGCGCAGGCTCAGCCAGGAGTGGCACAGGGCCGAGTGGCGCATGTCCAGCGTGACCGGTTGGTTGCGGTCGTGCAGCTTCAGCGCGGGCACCAGCAGGGTGAAGTCCATGTCATAGTCTGTGCCCCGGGCGTAAACATTCAGCTCATCGAGGTCGATGTCCACCACACCTTCCCGCACGCCGCCTGACAGCAGCAGGTACTCGTTGGCTACAGGCAGCTTCTGGTCAAGCTTCTGAACCATGCCTGAAAAAGACAGAAAGCGAAGTCCTTTCAAAAAAGGCAAACAGATCCAGGATTCAGGATTTAACCAGGATTCAGGATTTAACCAGGATTAAAACCCATTCCATGCCCAACAGGAAAAAAAAGCAACCAGAGGTATCTATCACTTTTGGTGTGGCAAAAATATACATCAGGCCCAGCACTCAGACAACCTTTGGTCTCACCTGACTCAGGGCAGGGCCTTCCCTGCATTCCTGGGAATGGGTGAAGTCCATCCTAAACATCACACTGCGAGCAATGGAAAAAAGCAAAAGCCTCTGGTGAAACACAGCAAAGCTACTTCCAGGACTGAATTTCACTTTTTAAACACCTTCTAAACCAGTTTTTCACCATGTTGACATTCATTTCCAAGGTACCCAAATGTTTCACCAACACTTCATAAAGAAAAAAGAATATTAATTGACTCGCTGTTCTTATTTCTCTCTGGTATAGAAAAAAGCTGGACCAGCATCAGGGAATTGGTTTGTTCATGAGTGAATGAATAGCTACAAATGTTAGTCCAGGCAGGTTTGATCTTACAATCTGCCTTACATTTACTGATGAACAAGGCAACATGAACAAAGGAAATGCATCCTTCTCTTATGGATGAATGGAGCAGGTTAAACGATCAGGCAGTTAGAGAAGCCAGCTCTGAAATTGGTTCTTCAAACTGCAATGACATAAAATATCTGATCAGCTCCCGAGAACACAGACATGAAGACAGATTTTTATTTTCAGCACCAGAACTAGACACTTCCCTTCACCCTGCAGTGCCCGTATCAGTTGCACAAAGCCAGCTTTTCACTGGGAATTCTATATATACACCCCACTATACTGTGTCCACATGAACAATGTGAACATGAACAGCAGACTGAGAAGAAACTCTTCACGGGAGCTGAGATATTAGCACCTCATTCAGTGCTCAAATTAGGCTTAAAATTGAGTTCTGCACTTCGACTGCTCTGTAGTCTGCTCCTGCTTTCTGGGCTGTTTCACTGCTGGTGTTCGTCTTGTGGTTAAACGCTTTTGGTTGCTTCCCAGCCTCAGTTCAGCCACCACACCTCAGCCATGAGGGAACAAAGGCCAGTGGCTCTGAATGGAGATGCTGAAGCTGTTATAAGCGCTGCAAAAGGGATAGATATTTATTCCTTACAAGTACAAATGCACTAGTTCCTGCTGGCACGCATTACTGACTCCAGCTTCAGCAATATGGTTTGTTTATATCAAGAATGGTCAAATGGACAACTTCCATTAAAAGGAAGCCAGTCTTAGAGAGACAGCAGTGGGAATAACTAGCCAGAGGCATAACAGAGTGAGCCAGAAAGCTGCCAGTCACTCTGTCAGCCCAGAAATCGCAGACAGACACATAAGGAATGTTTTTTACTGAAACACAAATGATCAGCACTACAGTCTGAGCACCCATCCTGTAACAGTCCCAGTGACTGCAGAGCCTTTCCTGAGGTAATGCATCCCTGTAGGATCACAGACACTGCCTGTACTGAGTGGGCCACCCTAGCAGAGAGCAGCAGCAGCACCCCAAGGCACTGAGGGCTGCACTAGGCTGAGTGGCACTGCAGTGCTTTTGGAGAGACTCACCTGTCCTTTCCTGCATGCTAGGACAGCAACAAGGAAATGCTATCTGCCTGCATATAGGTAAGCCATGACCAGAGCAAAATCTAAAGCTCTGTGGACACTGATTCCTTGGAAAAGCCAAGGAGACTGTAGGAAGAGGCCTCTGTGTGAAGCAGAATGCATCTTGGGGCAATATTCAGTGAAACTGAAACCCTCCATGTGAAATTCCTTGTTAAATACACTTTACCCATTTCATTCCTTCCAAGAGCACTAGACCCAGTCCATTTTGCTGCACTGAGCTGGGATGATTTTCCTGCCAGGCAGGCAAGGACATAACCCCTTCCATTTCACGCAGCTGCAGGGGCTGCAATAGAAGGAAATAGCTCTAAAGGAGTGCTACGAAATTCTTCCTGCTAAATCCTGAGCTAATCCCATTCTGCGATCTTGCCACACGCTGCCCTGTTCATCCTCAAAGGGTAATAACTAAGAAAAGCTTCTGTCAACCTCAAAAACATTTTCTAAGGCTTAGACACACAGTGAGCTATGTTACCCTGATCTGTGGAGCGGCAAAGTCTTGCACAGGCTTCTCTATCCCAGAGGCCAAATAAGTAGCAGTCACTCCTTTGCTGTACCCAGAAGGGGTTTTCTAATGGGTACCTAAATTGAAGTGACTTCTGCAGACACTACTGACACACTGCCTCTGAATCCTGTCCTTGAACCAGTGCAAGCAGCCTTAGTGCTTTATACCTCTGTTGTAAGTCGAGTCCAATACCCATTACATAGAGTCTGGATCAATCACATCATAGAGACAGGGAGCAATTCTCTTTTTTCCCAAAGATTAAAGTACTACTGGCCCTTACTGTGGGGCAGCACAGCTATTCACAATATGAAGGGTTCTGATGGCCCATCCTGCCTCTACACTCACCCAAAATTTCCCACTCAGGACTGTGATCTGCAGCATCTGCCATGCAGATCTGCAGATGTTCCTGAGATAGGCAGACAGAATGTAAATATCCTGAAGAAAATGTTCAAACCTATAGGATTCCATAAAGGATGCATTTTTCTAAATATTTTAAAACTTGAAGGATGAAAATTCTCTGCAGTGTGCCCTTTGCACCAAAACTTCTATCCCAGAGCCTTTGACTGAAAAAGAAACTCACGGTTTTTCTAAAAGGTAGAGATTCTCCGCTACGGAATCTGCTGTTGGATGAGGTGCTCTCCTTGGCCTGAAGAGATCTTTTGTCCTTACATGGGTGCAATAGAGTTGATAGTCTAACCCCATTCAACCAACAGCAAGTGGGACTCAAGCCCTGCCTTCTGTACACAGTCAATGAGTCACTTGACTTTCCCTCTCCAGAACTCTAGACCTACCAGCAGAAGAGAAATATTGAAAAATAGTGAGGAAATGGTTACAGGAAATGATCTAATATATCATCAACATCCCTCTACCTGGCTGGCTGCAGTTTAAATTCAAACGCTTGAGCTCTGCTTGGCACAGAATTTCCCCTTCAAGTCCTGAACCAGCAACATCTGCAGCTCTGCCACAAAACAAGAGAAGGAATTTTTGCTAACAGATCACAGCAGCATTGCTGATCCAACTGAAGTGGTGGAGCAGGGAGTTGAGATAAGGTCCCCTTGAGGAAAGTATATTTAGAATAGGCATAGAGTGTTCTATAAATAGTTGAGCTGGCCAAATTCAGGATTACCTAAGGCTTTAGGGGTTTGCAGTGTCTTCAAACTGCCCCCCTTACTCATAAATCTATTTAAAATGTGAAGGGATTTCAAGGAATCCCATCAGTCAACACTGTGTGGCACACACTACCCTGTCACAAAGCTTTCATCCCAAGTTTCCACAGCCCATGAACGTACAACAGAAGCAGGCACTCCAGTTCAGCAAGCTTGTAAGTGCAAAAACAAAGAAGAAAAATACCAAGACTGGTACTTAACCCAAGTACTTAATAGCACCAGGGGGCCATTTGAGGTCTGTTCTTTTCATCTCAGTCCCAGGACCACCTGGGAGGAGGAGGCAAAAGGTGTTACAGAAAAACTAATAAAATTTATAGAAGCCCTGTGGAGTTGTCTGTAAAGACCAAACCAGAATTTGTAGGGTCTAACACAAAAAAAAATTATTTTAGCTGAAGGACCAGCTCTCATGGTATCAAAATAGGTTCACTGATACTTAAGAAGCCTCTTGCTGCTACCAGGCAAAACACATAATTTGCAGTAGTACCTTGTGTGACACTGAAAAGGTTGTTTGGCAAAGCTAAGTGAGAGACTGGTGTACAGTTACCACTTCTTTCTAAAGCACCTTAAAGGAGTTCTGTTTTCCTAGACATGTAACTAGTTTAAGATCTTCCTAAGCTATTAAATTTGGCATCCTAACAGGTAAGTATGCTTGCAAGCATGAGAAAGGCAAGGAATGTGAGAATCAGGAGCACCACCTGTAGGCCTGGCTTGCTGGTTGGTTTACTAAACATGAATTCAGAGTAACGCAGGTGAGCCAGTGAGTTCTACCAATAGAACTTCATTCCTTTGTTGTTTCTTCAGTGTCAGGAAAAAAAGCATTTATTTCTACTTCAAGCACTAAGACACAAAGAGAATAAAAATGGAGAAAAGAGATTTTACTTTATATAACACCTACATTTGGGACACATCCTTGAATGAACTGTGACTCTGATGCAGATGACACAGAGACTATTCTTCCCATTAAAAGAAAAAAAAAAAGACAACGCAAAGATGCTCTGCATCCAATACAGAATTCCAGATGAACTGATTTCATGACCATTGCAGCGTGTGCTGGGATCCACTGCTATTTCATGACTAGCTTTGTGTAAATAAGGAGGAACACACAGATTTGTCTTGGAAGACACTGATCACAAGAATAATATGACGTAAAAACTTATTTCTAACATATGCATTTCCTAATTTTGGGTTCCTTCTTGAAGCCTTTCTTCCTGATGCCTTAGATGTGCAACCACTGCCACCCGAAAGAAAACAGAGGCAAAACAAGGTGCTGTTCTGTTAGTCTAACTTGGTCTCATCCTACTGAATGGGGTGATGTTCAGGGCAGTCACTGAATTCAGGGAGACTTCTGCTTCATGGGAACTAGAGAGAGGTCAAAGGAGCAATGGGGTGCTCGGGAACATTCCACAGAGGAGAATCAGCAGAACCTTGCACACAGAAGAAGCCTAGCACAGGAATTCTTCTGGCAGCCAAGCCAGACTCAGGCACTAACTGGTGTATGCCCCCCTCAAGTTCCCCGGCAGCCTAGGGAGAAGATATATAGAAGGAGTCTTCCTTGTATATGTGATCTGTTCTATATGGAAAGCTAAGGACCAGTCACATATTCCACTGCCTCCCTCTTTTCTACTGCTTAATCCTTCCACAGGACCCAGCATAGTCAAGGCTCTTGATTTTTCCTCCCAGGTTCATCCTGTTTGATGCATAACCTTGAGAATATCTTTTTTCTTCTATATGAAATCATTACCATCCTGTAAGTCCCAAGACCTAAGGAAGTCTGACCTCTTGGATGATCAGAAAGTGGCTGGAATTGCTCAGATGGCACTTGGAATTGCCCAGACAGCACTAACCACACACTAGATGCTATTAGCAGAGAACTAATTTGTAAGCTCAGGATCTCTCATGCTGGCCAGGCAATTCTTACCCCCAACTGCTATAAGAAATACATGAAACCCCAGGCTAGTCAAAAATACAAAGAGCTTTTGTCATTTTTTGTAAAGACACTAGACAGGGACTCTGAGATTCCTTGACAATTCTGCTGCAAACAGCAGATCCTGCAGTATAGGAATGCTGCTCAAAGGAAAGATTTCTGCAGAGGTCTCCCAGCTATGTCTGAGCAATGTGTGTTGAATTTCAGAGGCTTCTTTAAGACAGGATGGGAGGCCGCTTTGATGCATCTGGACTGCACAGATTCTTCTGTTTCCCTTGGTAATTGCAAATCTATTTATGAGCAGCAGAAGTTTTTGTTACGCAGGAGAACTGGAAGAGTCAGCTCTTTAGGGGAGTCTTTAGTTACAAAGCACATTTTGAGAGGACTGTTGGCGGAAGCAGGCAGGGGGTGGGAGAAGAGTGGGGAGACTGAACCATGTGATACCAGTTTAGTCAAATATGGGATGCGAGTGAAGGAAGCTGCTCCTTGCAGACTGATACACCAGTGTCCTACTGATTCTGCTCCTTTTAGAAATCTTGTGACATAGTGACAGAACACACTGCAGGGAGACAGCACCCCCTTGTAAAAGAAATCAGCTTCTTTCTCCAAAGTCTTATTTAAAAACAATCTTAAAAGTAGTGTCCCAGTTTTTTTCCAGTTTTCATGTGCCCTGGTGGAAGCCACCCACCTCGCTGAAATCCTGT
Source organism: Cnemophilus loriae (assembly GCA_013397755.1). Lineage (NCBI taxonomy): Eukaryota > Metazoa > Chordata > Aves > Passeriformes > Corvidae > Cnemophilus > Cnemophilus loriae. The sequence continues at coordinate 769,703 of VZTF01004203.1, forward strand.
TTGGCAATGGAAAGGGGTGTTTCATGGTGCAAGCAGGAAAAAAGGGAAAGGGAAAGGGAAAGGGAAAGGGAAAGGGAAAGGGAAAGGGCCCAGATTCAAAGGGTTAGCCTGTACAGTGAAGAGTGGTGCTGTTACACACATCTAAACCCACTCTGGCACCAAAACCAGCAGCAGTGTTCCTGTAGTGACCTGCTTGGCTAAACCAGTCAGGGCTCAGAGACCACAACAGCAGGACCAGATTGCTCCCAGAGCTGGAACCAGCATTTTCAGAAGGAGCCCCTGCATTGCTGTGCACGTCTGCTCTGGGAAGGAAGAGTTTGAGAGTCAGTTCCAAACTGCTGCTGGGTTTCCAGCGTGCCAGTCTGCTTACCCAAGAGTCTTATTTCCAGAGTCATATTAGCCAAACTAAGATAGGAGTGATGAAAGCTGAAAGCCTACATGGAATATGAAGTGCAAGTCAAAGAGGTGCTCTAGGGTCTGAAAAATGTGGGTGATGAGGTCTGAGAGCAGCTGACAAGCAGAACAGAAGGAAGAGGGGACAGAGAGAGGATAGTTATGAGAACAGCTTGCTGCTACACCCCAGTTAACACTGTGCACTGTGTCCATACGGTGTCCATATTTTCAAATGTGCATAAGACATGAAATTCCCTTTGGAAATGGCACAAGATGCCATCTATCCTGGAACTGCAATCTCAGAGACAAAATATGCCAGGGGACAGATTGTTTTAACAGTTCCACTCTCTGGGACTGAGAGTGCACATTTGGCAAGGGCTACGCAGGGTCTAGATGGGCCATTTCTGCTCACACCCCTGCAGAGCACTGCTAAGCATTCAGCAAGATGTTACGCTGGGGGAGACTCACCAAGATTCTTCTCTTGGATCTGCTTACAAGGTAACAGCAGTGGGCACAAACCAGGTTGAGCATCTTGAGTGCAAACATGCAGCTTGCAGGAGAGGCTGTTCTGCCCTTGTTTTTCCGAGTCCCTTCACTGTTACTGAGATCTTTACAGGAGCACAAGAACCTCAGTGTGGTACATAACACGTCCATCTACTGTGGCATCCTGGCCCAGGCAACTGCTGCTGAGGGCTTTCAAGAGAAGAGCATTAAGAGCGAGGAAAGTATAGCATAATAACTTTCCCTCTGCAATCTCCAAACATTCTCTGGCTTTGCTGTTTCCCAAACCAGAGGCAGTATTTGCAGCTTTGTCTTTAATAGCACTGACAGACTTATCTGCTTGGAATGTCTCTCATTGCTTTGTAAATCAGTTATATTTTTGTTATAGTCACTGCCTTGCAGCACTGTGTTTCACCAAGCACATGTGTCAAAAGTATTTCCTTTTGCTAGCTTGCTAGGAAATGAAGAAACTCACCTAAACATGGCACCTTCCATAGATCACTGAAGATCTTACATAGCTCCATCAGTCATCTTTCTTCCACATTGAAAAGGACAACTTATTCAAACTTTGTTTAGCCAGCTGTCCTGATCTCCAATTGTGTGGGCCCTGGTATTGCTACACTCTTAAGTGAAATGAGATGGTCAACACTGCATGACACATGAAAAGGTGACTTCTGGGTGAATGCCTTCACAGTCCTCTGGGAAATACCTCAGCAGCCTTGCTTGCTAAATTAGCCCCACTCCACTGCAGATTTGCTCAATGTAAAGGGGTCCTCCTCCCCAAAATTTAATTTCACCTTCAGGATGTTCCCCTTGCAAAAACTAACACCAATCCCATCACTTTACAAGGGGTGTTGCTGACGCTGGAAAAGAACTGTGGAAGTAGGACAGGGTAAGGTTTTGGAGACTGCAGAGGAGAAAAAAGTCCCCAGCCCCCCTCAGGCTCTCATCCCAATCTGACGAGTCAGCACCAGGTGCCTCTCACAGAAAACACGTGGCAGCTCTCCTCTGATGAGCAAAGCCATTCCCTTCCAGACCTGGGAACACATTCTCCTCTCACTCCAGTCAGCCACAGGGGCGTGAGTACACATCAGGCAGAACTTGACTCCAAGGTTGCAAAAGCGCTTTGGGCTCCTCTGGGATGGTTTTGTGTTCTCAGTTACTGTCTGGTATCTTTTGCCCATCCTGAAAGGGCTAAGTTGCTACATCACTTTATGTTCTGGTGCCAATGGGCTGTGCGCAGAGGAATGCCACCACACCCTCACATCCTCTAAGTAACATAAGAGCCTCCACTGTAAATGCACTTTGAGCTGTTCTACCAAGCCTCTTGCTTACAGTTATCCAACACACCAGAAATTCTCTCCCTAGCTGCTAAATTACCAGCTTGCTTTCTGTTCCTTTAGCAGTTGTTTTTCCAAAGATAAATCACAGCCAAGAGCAAATCACAGCACCATTCCTTATGAACTGGGCCTGAGCAAGCACTGCCCATCCTCAGGGCCTGCCTTTTCTGTAATAACAGCTCTACCTTGCTGCAGAGCAGCAGGAGATTTGTCCTTGACTCAACAATTCTTCACTAAATCATCTAGAAAAGCTAAGCTTACATGTGGAGTACACATGGTGACTAACAGCCATCAGGGAGTTGATGAATAACCACGGCTGTAATTCATGTCCTTGATTTTCCCTTAAAATCCGCCAAACTTGGCTCCTGGGGTCAATGACATAATCAGAACGACATCCCTTTCAATTGCTTTCATTCTCTTCATCTACCAATAACTAAATCTATTTAGGTTTATACAATGGGACAGGTCAGAAAAAGAGGGAATGAAGGATGATTCCAGGAAACCAGCCAAGCACCAAAACAGTGCTGGAAATCCTGAGCTCTCTGAGTACAGAAGGCAAACAGATATCTTCAGAAGCTTTTCTGAGGCATTTGGTGGAGAAGATGACATGAAGTGAATCTTCTCTCCAGCCCTTAGAATTCACTGGACTCCATCCATACAGACCTGATTTGGCCCCTTTGACAAATCTGGTATCCAAACACTGGGAGAAGCCAAGACAGATAGGCCAAATATGGCTGAGACAACCACAATATAATTTTTCTCTGTCCTTGCACGTGAGTACGGATTGGACTAGCAAGATGATGCAGGGAATGTAGATCCTTGTCAGAGAGTGCTGAAATCAAAAAGGCTTAAACAATACAGCTGTGCCTGAGATCATGAAGCTAAGAGCAAGCTTTCCTGCAGTACTAACCAACTTCCCACCCACCACTGAGAACATGGCCAAAGCCATGTGGAGCTGGATCAAGTCACCTATAGGAGATGCTTTTGCTAAAGCCCCATGTACAGCATCAGCTGCATGAAAACTGCTGGTTGGCTTTAACTTTCATGCAAAATTCCTCTTCATCCACATCACCACGAGAAGTAGGTACAGGCCAAATTTGTTGTTAGCGGAAGACAAAGCAGCTCTCCTGAGGTGAATGGAAATTTCAAGAGCATTTCTCCTTGCTTTCCACGGGAGACAAGCAGAAGAAAACCTAAGCCCTCCAAACTTGCCTACGTCCCATTGCTCCTACCATCCTGCCTCAGCTTCATCTTGCAGAGGTCACATTTGACAGCACACAAAAGCCGGCAGAAGTTTCTAACCAAAATCTCAGATTTTACAGCCATTTTTTTGCAGCTGAGCACTGTCATCTGTCAAAGAGCACAGCAGGAAGCTCTGTGTGGATTCGATCTCCATCAAGTGCCAAGCCCATGGCCCCAGCAGCTGTCAAGGATCTCTTATCCCTGCAGCACAGGCAGCGGCCAGAAGCATGGAACTGAGTAATTAGAGTAAAAGAGAAAGGGAAGAGCAATCACTGCTACAGCAGGGTAGAACCTGGACCACCTTGTGTGAAGGTATATAGGAAAATGCCGCTGCCATTTTAGCACAGGACAGCAAAGGTGAAATGCAGTCACCTTAAGAAGGCTACAGTAAGAAGTCACACTGCCAGGTGGCCCTGAAAGATCCAGGTATTGCAACTGCCCTCCTTCCAGTGTAAGGTGTGGACTGGCCGCTGGGAAGGAGGAGCTGGTGGAGCTGGCAGTGCTCACTGGCCGATGCCCTGGAAGCATTTGCAGTGAGATGGGGGCTGTATTTTTGGAGCAGTTCTCTGTTACCAGGAACAGGGCTTGAAATGCCCTTTGCACAGAATTCCCATCCCATTTTACCCACTCTGCTCACTCAGGAGAAATTCCAAGAGAACAATCACATCTGTTGCAAAGCCTTTTTGTGCTTACCTGGAATGAAATAAAGCCTCACTCACAGATTTATTTAAAGAAAGGCCTGGTGATCTCGCGGCTCATCAGGATGAAAGCTACATTGCAAGGTGAAGGAGGGAGGAGAAAGCAAAATTGTTGCTGATCAAATATAAAATTCACAAAGTATGTTCTAGGAAGCTGTCCCCGCCAATAGCCTATCCCAAAGTAATGCCTCATCTAAAAATCTAGTGGAAAATGGCATAAGCAAAATTTGGGTCCAGAAACTGTCAGAAACTTATGCAAAAGACCTCACGAAGTAGGATCTCAGAGTCTTCTTGTAATGGAAAGCTGATGATAATCAAAGCTCATTCTTCAAACCTCATCTCCTACGAGGGCTGCTTCACCTTGCTGACCCTGAAAGCTCAGGTGAGCAGCATCCCATTCACCAATCCCTCTGTGTTTTAGAAAGCAGTGTCCCCAACCCAAACATACATTAAAAGGCCATGAAATCACGTCTTCCCAGTTTCATTTTCTCCAGCCGTTTTTGCAAGGAGGACAGAGGAAAGGCAACTACTGCTCAAAATCCAATAGAAATAAAATTCAATAGAGTATAAAGTTCAGTTAGCTCACTTAGCTTTCCCCTGAAAATGTGAGAACTAGAAATGCTTTGTTTACACTCTGTTTAACAGAGAACCTCATATCACTCCAGTAATAGACCTTAAGGAAAAACCACAGTATACTGGTAGAATTTTCCTACCTTCATTTGGAGTCTCTTTCAAAAATTAAACTACCTTCTTTATTGTCTTATACAGTGCATAATCTGGAATTTTAATCCTACAAATTCCCTTATATGTACAATCATGAAAAATGCTAAAAAGCTTTGCTCACAAATGATGATAAAGAAATTATGCTTAGAAGAGGCAAGTACATGGAGAATACAGATCGTTCAAATGGATTCAGTAATTAGAAATCTCACCTCTATTTTATAGATGCTGCTGTGAAAATACTTTGTAAAATTTCCCTGTGGATATTCAGCTCCTGCAAGGCTTGCTACCACTTGCATGAAAACACTCCCCAGCACAACAGAGATGGATATTGTTTGAATGCAGTCCTGCTACACAGAAAGTAACGAATAACACAGTGCTTCCTGGTTCCCCACTGGCAGCTGGTCCCCACACTGTGATTAACAGACAAAGAAAGAAGATTACAGACCTCCTAAATTTGCTAACACAGTCTTCAGAATTAATTGCATGAGGTAGGAGCAGGAATACGAGGGTGTGAGCTGGACCTGTAACAAAGATGCTTGTCCCTGAAGTCAGACAAAGCTGATGTACAGCTCATACCCAGCAGAAATCTGAGCACAGTCCTACTTGTTTGCTCCTGGCTGCCCTTTAGGAAGGGGCTGTCAGAGGCAGAGACAGAAAAATACTGGTTTGTAGCTGAAGCCAATCAGCACCAAAGCACAGATCATACACTGAGCTGCACTGTTGCTCTGGCTGGTATTGTTCTACTTGTGCTCAGATAGACCTGTCTTGGATGATGGACTGGGCCCAGACCTGAGGCCTCTGAAGCTGCTCTGCTCTCCTTGGCTCAGACACAACCCACAGGGAGGAGTGTAAAAAGACTCTTCAGATTTCCTTCCCAACTGAATGGGGTTTGGGGCACTTCCTAGTTAAGCTCAGGTATCAGCCAGCTCTTATCCACAGGCATAGCCCAGAGGAGGGCAAAAGTATGTCAGTTCCCAAACAGTCACTGGCATCCTCTGCCTATAGATAGGAGCACCACTGGGAGGACCCTGCAAAATATTTGTTGCTAAAACACAACACCCTGCCCCAAATTATATTCTGCGTACTCAGAAATTAAGCAAGAAATATTCCACAGAACTTTGTGGTTGAGGAAGAAGCAGCAGTTTACCCCTTCCCAGAAAGATGGCTTATGAAATCACGATGCTGCTAAAACCGCTCTGTTTTCCCAAGCTGAGGACGTTCTACTTTGCTGCTGGTTCTTTAGATCACCATATTGAGCTTTGAATGTTACTTCAAAATTCACTGGCAGTTACCCAGCCGCCTCACCGAGAAGGCAGGAAACATTCCGCCTTGCTGCGGGCACGCTCATTGTCCTTCCGTGTAAAAGGTGCCGGGGAAGTTGTGCCCGCTCCAGCAGCAGCGGTGCGTGCGGTGCTCGCTCCCGGCAGCAGATGGCAGGAGCGCACCGGCGTGCGGGGCTCGGCAGCGGCCGGAGCCGCATCTGGCCGGGACACGCCGGGAATGCTCTCCCGCCGCCCCGGGACAAGGCACGGGGACACACACACCCCCCAGCATCCCTCCCCACCACCTGACAGGGCTTACAGTGCAGAGGAAGCCAGCTCTGACACAATTACAGCTTTGAGACCAGGCTACCAAACCGCATTCGCTCCATCCTTTTCAGCGGGAGTACGCCAGCAGTCCTCTGGCAGCAAACAACGTACGAGGTGGGAGCGAGATGCAACTTTAAGAGGGGGTAAGCCAGAAGATATAGACACCAAACCGGTCTACAAATCCTGTTTAAGGCCAGATTTTCAGCTTGTGACGACTGAAGGGAAAGGCCAGCATTTTGCCTAAGCCATCTGTACAGAGCTCCTTTTGTGTCGTTTCTCTTTGAGTATTTGTGCCACTTTGCACAGCAGCACAACTGAGCAGGCAGTGAGCACCACGGCTTCAAAGGAGAACAACTGCTGTTTATAGAAGCACTGTCAAGAATTTATTGCTAATGCATTTTGATAAGTTATGAAAAGAGAATGAATCATTGCAGGTAAATTTAGCTCAAAAATTAGATTTTTCTATTTCTTCATCAAAAACCAAGTAAACTCTCAGCAAGCACAGAGCTGCACAGAAGCAGTTCTTGTGTTCAGTGGAACCAGGTACTTCAGTTTAAGAACAGAGCCCTCCAGAGAGTCAGATTAAAGGTGAAATCAACATCTAACTAATCAGTTTCCCTTATTTATTTTCCTCCTCAGAACAGAATGAATACAATAAAAGTAATTTAGGAGCATTCAAAATTAAATGCAAAGGGGATCGTCTAGGAATGCACATACATCTATGTGTATTTGAAGAGCAGGGCTGGGATTTTGGAGCTGTTTCAGGGCCATAAATAGAGAGTCTATCTGGAAAAGGGGGAGGAGCAGAAAGCATTAAGAAAAAAACCAACAAAAATAGTGTTGCAAAGTTGTGTCTGCATGTTTTAATCCAGTGTATAAAATGTCTGAACTAAATAAATTTAAAATGCACCTTATAGCATAGGTGCTATAGCAGAGACGAAGGAAGCCAAAATCAGCTTCTTAGTCAAGAGAATTGTATTCCTATTTTGTCAGTGTAACTTCTCAGAGATTTAAAATACAGGCCCTCCTCCGTGAGCGATGTGCTGCAGAACTGGTAGGAGGTTACAGCATGACTCCACCTGTAGGACCAAGATCCATCAAACTGTCCATGTGTCAGCTGAGTAATGGGCCAGCAAAGGAACAAATCCAGAGTAGGAAGTGGGTGTGCTTAATGCAGCCTTACGTGTGTGTGCTCTAACAGATAGCTGTGAACATCTGGCAGCACAGAACACATCTGGGATGAGGGAGCATCACAGGAACAAACCCAAGCATCCTCTGAGTTTACAGAAATAGCAAACTACCACCACAAGCACTGTGTTGGTAATGCTGCCACTGCGTGACCTACAGCACCGTGCCCAGCAACAGCATCAGCTCTCAGGAGGGCTGGGTATCTCCTACAGACACTTCTGGAGCTGCATTTAAATAGCTATTATCACACCCACACTGTAGCTGTAGGCCAGAAAAACCTTAATGGAGGACACAAACACATATTTCTCTACCCCAGAACACTCCCTAGCCTTTGAACACTGCTCAGACACTGTCATGGGAGACACTGCTGGGATACCTCTCTTGCTGGCTCCAGACGTGCATATCCAGAAGCAACCCACCAGCATGCCCATTTCAAACCCTAGAATTGATTTCCAAGTATTGGACAGTGATGCAAGATGTCCTTGCCATGTTCTTTCCCCCTTGCCTCCGACCCCATATTCAGTCGGAAGTCTAGAAAAAGGGAGGTGGATGGATAGTTCTAAATCTTCATACCCACTTTCCTATTGCACTCCAGTTAAAAGGAAAGGACCCAGCCCCAGCAGTCAGTGTGAGGGACAGGGCATTTGTTGCAAGGGGGCTGGGTGGAGGTCCAGTTTAAAGACCACAGGAGGAAATTCCCTCCTTTGGGGAAGTCAGGGTAGCAGGGACGACAAAAGGAACACATCTGGAAAATAGCAGAGGAAGCAGAAAAAGTGAATGAAGTGGCAAACAGAGCCCTCATAGAGCCATAAAACTTGCAGATTCCATGAGGAATACTTGTCAAATCCAATGGGATGTGGTCTGGGTTTAAAGCAAAATTGTGGCAGTTCAGAAGACACGCACGGGTTTTAAGCTTTGAACAGCAACACTCACTAGAGCTCCTTAACTTTGGTGCTCACTCTGCCAAGGATAGATGAGCTGGGCATGGAGTAGAGAGGGGCCAGAGACTCTGCAATTCAGAGTCTTGCTTTTGAAAGCCCAGAGTATTTCAGCTCAGAGGCCTGAAACCAGAGTTTGTGTAACAGAAGAAACAAATGTGGAAACAAGTAAAGCAAAGAGTGCTTACAGCAGGGAGGAATTGCAGGAATTGGGCTTCAGGGGAACCTGCATTGCTAAAGAGCAATCACTTGATTGCACAAAGGACGAATGCTGGGAGATGTCTGACTCTCCTGCCTACTTGAGATGCTCAGCACACAAACAGTCTTGGCTCAGTGAGCCCCAAACCACAGCTGCACTCCCCACACCAGCGGCTGAAGTGAGAGCAGCCTGTCTCACCTATTTCCCCTCCTGCTCAACTGAGCAGAGCTGAATTTGTGATCGTCACGCAAGCCTTATATCCCTTGCAAGCTGAAGCACTTTTCCTGCTTCTCCCAACACGTCAACTAGGATCAGAGGCTGCTCTGCCAACCCTTGTGTTCAAAACCTGGAACATGTACTTGGCCCATGGAAACATGGAAGGAACACGAGGTCCATTGCTTGTCCCCAAGCTACAAGCTGCCAGACTGCCTTCCTGACTTCCTTCCCCTGCTCAGAAACAAAGTTAAAATTCTCATAGCATCATCTACTGGCTCCAGAAGCTGAAGCCTTAATGACAGCATAAAATTTAACACTACACTTGGTTAAAAAGAGAAACAAAAAATGCAGTTATGAGTTGGAACCATTGCAAGGCGCTTAGCTGTTATTTTGCCCCCTGCACTGGAGAATGCAGAGGCAAGCCCAGCCACTAGAGACTTGCACAAACACAGCTTGGGTGTAAACCCCCTTGGCCCCTGACTGCTCAGGGTGGAGCTGGTGTGTGATGGTGAGAGCCAGCCTCTCTGCTGCCGTGGCAGTGGCATGACATGCCAGCAGCCTCCAGGGTAACAGAGGAAGATATTTTTACCTCTTGTCTATTGCTTCAAATGTGTGTGTCCACACACCATCCCACTGTCTGCCCTTCAAGGTCACACACTCGTGCCATTGAGGCAAGGGCTGGAACAGACAACCACACTGCTGGCAGCATGGATGCTCTTCCCGTTATATGTCTTTTAAAAGCTGTTAACTTGAAGCAGAGACAGAAGGAATCAATAAACTGAGGAGTTGCAATCTCTTTTGGGTATCTTAAGAGCCTGGCTTTTGGCTATTTTCAGCAAATTAGTGTGGGGCTCTTACACACTTATTTCTGCTCTCTGTGAGGTGAAAGCAGGACTGCCGCCAGCTCCGTGACTCATACAAACACAGGGGAGGAAACATAAAACAAGCTGCCTGCTTGCTCTTTCCCAGGGCTTAATCACACCCTTTGTAACTATTTGATGTGCCTGCTCCAGTGCATCCGAAGTTGCAGCATGAGAACAAGCCGGGCTGGGGCTGGGCTTCGACAGCTTTCGCACAGAATTACTGCCAGAGCCCCATCTCAAACTTCTCACTGAACAGAGAGAGGAAAATAGAGGTCCGTCTGCACTTTCGAGACAGTAGCTCTCAACAGTCCCTGCCAGCTGGACAGAAATAACTGTTACGTTTTGTTACAAACCATTTTTGGCTAGCACAAGAAGATCCATTCTCATCCATCACCTCCATGTACCAACCTAACAAACACCTACAGAGCTGTTCCTCCCAAAGTCTCCAAATCCTGAGCCATAGATAAGTATTTGTATTGGATGCAAGTTCAGGCACTCGGCAGAGATGTGCTGGAGGTGCTTGACAAATGTTCAATATTTGTTATTTGGCCATATTGCCAATTCTTGTCTTCTGTCTTTTTCTGAAGATCCAAGTTTCTGGAGTCCTAAGGCAGGGCAAAAGTCTCAGCTTAAATTTATGAAAATAAATGAGCAATTCCTATCCATCACAGCTGCAAATAACCAAAAATACCCTGAAGGAGATGAGTCTCACTTAAAAGTACAAGAAAACAGAACAGAAATAAAAATACACTAGGAGCTTTTAATTTTAGAGTCCAACTCAGCTTCTGAATGCCTCAAGTTTAGCAAACCAGCTCACTGCTATTCCCTCTAAGCTTTCCTTTGGATGGCTGACATCAGCTCTCTCTACAAATTTATTGAGTAAAAAAATGGCAAAGTAAAACCCGCTGGGTCTCATCTAGGGAGATGGAGAGATGACACTGAGGAAAGGGACAGAGGGATCCCATGTATTGTTCCCTGGGACAGTGGTGTCCTAGGAAAACACTCCAAAAAGGAATCTGTCCGCAGCCCTAGGGATGGCAGGGGCAGAGTATATTCTTCCCTGGACAGACAGCTTCCTCCTCTGGAGCACAGGAGTGCAGTGCATCTTTTCCCAGCACCTACTGGTCCCTGTCTTGCTGTGATCTTCTAAGTGCCCACTTTCACATCACAAACTCTGCTGGATTTCTAATATCCCTTCACAGTTCTTCCATGCAGGCAAACTCCCTGCAGACTCAAAGCAAAACAGCAGCAATGTACACTTGTACTGGAGGTGTGAGAAACACCACAGTGAGCAGGGAAGAAAGGCTCTATTCCAGGGACCACTTCCTGCCAGGTCCTGCAGTGCAGCACAATTTGGGTGCCTCTGCCAGAGACGGTAGCAAGAGGCTTCCAGGAGCTTAGAGAGCCCTCTCTTGCTCACCAGCTTTACTGCTGGGCTCCTCGCTTGCTTCCCTGCTCAGCATGAGTTAATTATTCCCACCAGAGTGTCATGCTTGCCCCACTGGGCATCTGTAAGAAGCATTCACACAGGGCAGTGCTGTGACTTGGTGCAAAGGGGGACAGAAAAGCAAGTTGAGCTCAGCAGTTCTTCTAAGGCAACCCACACCAGCATATCCAAAAGCCGGCTCCTGCCTCCCCTTCCAGCTGATGTCATAGCTCTCACAACCACACACCAGGCCAGGCGAGGCTCTGTCCAGGGCTCTGCACACCTCCAGGCTCCTCCACCTTCAGCTGATATCCCAGAACATCCCCTGGGACACCTCCCAAAGGAAGGGGACAAGCCTGTCAGCACCCCACCTCACCCAGCTCTCAGGACTGCCAGACCTCTGCTGATACCCAGAGCCCAGCTGCAGCAAATCTCTGCAATGCCACGCTCTAACACCAACAGCTGCAGCCTTCTGAGGATTATCCTCCTCTGACCCCCCTCCAGCTCCTCTCTGTGATCTGCCCACCCCACTCCACAGCCTGGCACAAGGCCGGGCTCCCCCGCCTTCAATCTCTGTTACTCCATCTGTCCAAGTCCTGGCCTTTTTCAGCACCCATCTGATGCTCCAGGGGCACAGCAGCTCAGCCCCAGAGCCTTCCACCCATCAGACACCTCCCAAAGGGCTCCTCAGGGGCTCACAGATAGTGACAAAACAAAGTTTTGAACGCCATGCTCCTTGAGACCACTCAGTTTTCCTTCCCTCCTATCTGTGTGCACACAGGGAGCCAAGAGCCTCACTCCCTCGCTATTTCTGGATGTGGGCAGATCCTCCTCTGCCTCTGCTATTGAAGATGTCTGACATAGCAGACAGGCCAGCGCCTGGCATTTGGTTACCTTTCAGGTTCTCTGTTTAGCTTCTACCCAGAGATAACAGATCCCTGCCAAAAAACTTAGTTGTCAAGGAGACCACTTTCAAACAACAATTTGCTAGAAACTATGTTATTATCTAGGGTAGCACATCTCCACCGTGGAGCACTTGGGTTAACTGCCTGCTAGCTCTGCCTCAGTTAAAATACAGCTTCAGAGAGAGAGAGAGAAAATCAAAATGAAGTTGGCAGTATAACCAAGTCCCAGAGTTCATAATTTCACATACCTACAGGATTCTCTGGAGGCAATGCAAGGTCACCAAAGAGAGCTGTGCTCCTTCTAGTGTCATGGCTCAGCCTCCCCCTCACTCTCTTACACCGATTTTACAATCCAAATTCAAGCCAAAATGCAAAGAAACAGATCCTAGCTTTTCACTAACATTGACTGTGTCTCCTCCGGGAACTACATATTTCAGGTGGCAATATTTAACCTAGAAACAAATGAAAGCAGAAGCAGCTGTACAGGGAGAGCACAAGACCAGACAGGTGGGTTGGGATGGTGCTGAGCAGAGGGCTGGCAGGCGCCTAATGAAAGATGTAGCCGAAGGGCATGCTAAGAGTTTCGCTCTATGGATGCAATTTTCTAGCTCCCACTGCATGTTTCCTCCCAGTCCTGGTAGAGGACAGATCTCTACGGCAATAAAAGCTCCTTTTTTATTTGCCTCTGCCTTCAGCAATAACAATTCCTATTTTCTCTGTTTCCTTCTTCAGACACTGGGTTAGCTAAGAGGGAGAAATCTGCCACTTCCACCCCTTTTACACTACAAATAAAGCTCCCTCACAGTGGCATTACGAGCTACCAATAACTTCACCAACACTGAAAAGGCAGCCAGAGAACAGCAGCCAGAAACAAAGAGTGCATGTGGGTAATAGGGAAGAGTTACCCTGCACGTAATCTTCAAAACCAGCCAGAAATGAAGCAGTTGCAGGAAAGAAAGGCATTTGCAAAACTACCAGGTGTCAGCTGATCTATTTCTAATTGCCTGAAATGACAGCTCCTGACAGCATAAAGCTAATCTTAAATCTCTGGAGAGGAGTTTCAAAGGTAGGAGATATTTCCTGGCACGGGGAAAAAGCTGAGCTGGGAATTCAGGTTGTAAGGCACATAACAGAGTGGGAGCCATTTTAAGGTCTTCAATCACTTACTACAACACAGAGCTTTATTTGGTGCAGCCTCTTCCGTACAAAACATGTAAAAATAGCAACTGGTGAGACATGAAAATCAGATATAGTGAGCTTGTGCCAGAGACATTTAAGGGCAATGATGATCTGCTGTTATGGCTTCAAGCAGTGATTTAGGACTCCATAATTAATTCTTTGCTCTATGCTGGCCATGAATGAGGGGGAAAGCATCAATGGTTATAGTTCCATCTTCAAGACAAAGCAAGTCTGAAAATGCACTGGATGTAAAGGAACAAAATTTAGCAAAGAACTCAGAATATGATGTTGAGAGTTTAATTCCATACCAAGTTTTTGCTCAGTCTCCTACCATAACAAAAACCTAGACAGTTAAGCTTCTTATGCAGTTTGTCTAGAGATGAAATTCAGCACCAATTTATCACAAGGCAAAGTCTTCTCTGAAGAACCTTCCACTAAAAGAGCAGAAAGTATAAACAGGTGAATTCTTTTTACTATATACATTTATTGAAATCTGAATTCAGCTTGCAGGGTCAAACTAAAGAATACAATAAAATTTTAAGCGCCGAATTTCTTTTCTCCTTTTTTTTTTTTTTCCAGGAGACTGTCACTAGATTTTCACACTTTCTTCTCAGTAATATGCATTTAGGATCTCTGTCAATTTCTATAAACTCTAAAAATTATCACACTGAGAGGCCCTCTATGCCTTTAGCACCACAGTGAATGCATGGTGACTCCCTTAACCTAAGTGGTATGTTTTTATCCTGGGAAAACAGATTCACAGCCCAGCACCAAAAGACCATTTGGTTCCTTATTGGGCCACTGGAGGCCCCTAGAATTAATGTTGAGTAGAAGGAGGAAGTAACCTTAGAGGTAACAGCAACTCCAGAAATATGTCTCCAGTGAAACAGTGGGTCTTAGGAAAAAAAAAATTGTGAAAAAAAGGTAAAAATTGTCCTCCTCTGTGCTGAATTCTTTGTTTTTTAAATATCAAATAAATCCACAGAGCAGTACAGAAGACAGAAATCCACTGTGGCCAAGATTGAAACATTCTCAAATTTGACTTCCTTTGGAGTTGAAACAAAGGACATAAAACCTCTGAAATTATTCACAAGAGGAAAAATTTAAAAATATTTCAGGTACTTAGGTACAGGAACAGTAAACAGAAAATACACAAAACATTTCAAAAACTTCAAGTGCTCTGTTCCAGAAAAGAAACATCAAATCTCGTTATTTTTCCTTTACAATGGTAAATCAGGGCAATGCAGTCTTGTGAGCTACCCCACTCAGATGGAAAAAGATCAAAGGTTTTTGTTACAGCTCTGCTTATCAAGTGTTTAAAACAGCTCCACTCACGCCCTTTGCCTTCCAGAGCAGGATGCTCTGGATTGAGAGGCCAAACCGTTGGCCAAGAGCAGCAGAGGCGAACTTTTCCTTCTTGATAACCGGCAGAGGACACGTGTGTGCACAAGGGAGAGGTTGTGCCCATGCAGACGGACAGGAGCGGGATTCCACCCGGCAGCACCGGAACCCCAGAGCCAGGCCTGGCTGCCCCAGCACGCACAGGACAAAGGCGAACAAGCTGGAACCCAGCCGGGAGCACTCTGCCAAAGCTGTTTGCCAGAGGGAAATCCCAAAAGACTACGGCCTGGAGCCAAGGATGTGGGGACAGGGAATTAAAGAAGTCCCTCTAAAGTTGACTGAATTTCCTTCTCCTCCAGTTGCTGCGCAGTGTTCTCAGGACTGATGGGGTCTTTCTGTGGAACAGGTTGTCAGGATGAGGAATGGAGCGCCTTTGGAAAAACCCAGGAGAATGGACAGAAGTATTTGTGAGAGTTTCTCACCCTCAACACACTTGTCATTAAAGCCACTCCCTGCTTTGATGACAAATGACCACACAAAGCACTGTTTCCACACGAAAAAATGCCAGTGTCTTCTGCACCTAAGTGACGTATATGAGCAGAAGGACCACATAAGGACTTAGGAAAGATTTGGTGTCAAGATGGACACCAAGCCGCTGGTTCAGGACCACAAAACAGGACTGGATTTCCCACAGAGTGGGAAAGGACCCAGACAATCCAAGTGATTTCTAATCTGGGAAAGTACAACAAAACCAGAGAGTTTGGTATCCACAGTTCACACCAGGACTTGGCCCCCTTTGCTCAAAAAAAGCCCTAGAGATACTCAAACAGAAAGAAATGAGACAGGGAGATCAACCAAAACCAATTAGCAGACCCCAGCCAGAAGGCAGAATTATCCTTGCCATTACTGGCATGCTGAATTTCAGCTGCAGATGAAGGCTGGAAACTTTGACAGTAGGAGAAAATCAGCTTCAGGGCTTCCAACAGGCGGGTCCCAAACCACATAGTTAGATTTATTTAACAAACAAAATACACTACAACCAGCATTTTCTCTTATCACTGTTAAGTGGGGATTTTCCAGTTTGTTTTTTTTAACTCTTTGTAGTTTCCTAAAAAATTCCAGGGTAGGCACTGACTTCCTTAGTGAATATATAGCCTCCAGTAAGCTTGTTTCTCCCATCCACCTTTCACAAGCCCTGGAGCACTTGAATATTCTTTTTTAAAGTTAATTGAGTTGGGCTGAATGAGCAAGATATCAGTCAGCAAAGCATCAGCATGTTCTCAGGGCTCAAAGATCCGGGGGGTGGGGGGGGACAGAAATGAAGAGCTGAAAAGGATGTGACATATCCATCCCCAGGACTCAACAGATCACTTTCATGAGATACTTCCATGGCCAGTTATCCATGCTCATGTATATGTACGGGCAGACACCAATCCCCTTTCTCAAGATGCAGAGCAAGTAGTAATCCCAAAATAGCTCCACTGACATGCAAGAGATTTCTCCATGAGGAAGGTACCATTCAGTGACAGCAAGGACACCAAAGATAGCCTATAGCAAGTCTGCAGCTCTCCTATCCTGGATTGATTTATTAATTTCTTCTGTGCTGGTGATTATAAAAAGGGGGAAGGGGATGAGGAGACAGAGACAAGGCCCTTGTGTGCAATGAAATTAAATGCACAGCAGCAGCCATCATTAATGATGCATTATGGAGTAACAAAGGGAGCCTGGTTGATTGACACTCCCTAACAAGTTGTGTATAATAAACACTTCTCTCTAAACAGAAGGTTCCTGATTATGGGATATGTTTCCCCTCATGTTAATGATGATGTTTATTGTCATAAACGCACCCCACTTGAAAGGGGAGAGGCACCCAAAATAAAAGGAGGATTGACTGGGAGATGCTTGACTGAAGAAGCCACGAGGCCACCTTGCTGAGGTCTCTATACAGCAAAATGCACGAGGCTGAAAAGTCATCCAGGAAAATAAACGGCTGCAAAACAATTATGAAAATCAGGGGCATGGACGCTCTGGATTTAGCTTCCTCAGAACAGGATCTGGACTGTATTTTTATGATCTTCTCTAAATAGATGAGTGTTAGTGTAGAACCTTGGTTCTACAGCACATCAGCTTGTACATAGAGCACAGAAGCTGCCTGGGGAGCCTGCTTGGGTGTACAGGCAGCCCTGCTCACCCACGTGCTCAGAGGAGCACCCCGACACAGGAGACAGGCTGCTTTCCTTCTCTCACCACCAGCCTGGCTCAGGGGTTAACAGAGCAGACCTGGAGCCTCAGCACTTAACTAGGACTGCCCACTCCGAACCGGTGGGGCTCCAGCCAGTTCAGGCTGACACATTCCTGACCCCCAGAATCTCACCTGCCCTCAACAGCTCGTCCTTCTCTCCCTCGATAACTCTTAGTGCAATCTCTGTTATCTCCTTCCCTCATCCCTCTAGCAGTACTCTCTTACTCTTTCCATTTGACCCTATTGATTAGAGGCTGCATAGAGCTCATGAGAGTCCATGGGTGACAGACTACTGGTTGGGTTCAAGCCACAGCCCCTCAAGCAGGTGGAGTCCAAGCCAAGGGCTGTAGGGTCCTCACAGGACCAGAACACATCCCAGGCCACTCAAGCCATGTAGAACTGCACCAGTTCAGATTTCCCAACCCCCGTCTCACCAGCAAAGAATTTATCTCCAATAGAAACAGGGTCATCTAGTGAGGGACAGAATTCTCTTAAAGGGAGGGTTAACTTCGTTGCAGGGTTTGAACACCTTTTGTTCCTCAGGACTGAATCCAAAATGAAATGGGATGAAAGGACACAAGCTCAAGAAAAGTAGAGGGATTATGCCTAACCAGAAGTGTTCATATTCAGAAATATGAACAAAGCACTTTTCCAGACAGTTCTACAGGCCAGAGGTTAGGCCCTGGAGCATGTCATGTGGAAGGTTGCTGGCAGACATTGAACAGAGGGTGTAAACTCTGAGTTTCCCAGAGAGCAATTAGAAGAGAAAGGCAGGAAATTTGCAGCTCTGTAATTAATGCCAGTGAGAAGTCAGAACAGAGAGTGACATCACCACAGCTAATTACAACTAGGGGGAAGGGTAGGACTAATCGTTATCCTGACCCTGTGATCCATATCTGACTTGCTTCAATTGTGCTCCTGGCCAGACTTCCGAGGATGAGTGTGATTCCCATGGCATGTTTTTGGCTCTGTTCATGCCAAGCACGTGTGAAGCCAGACTCCCATATATTTCACACAGTTATTTAAAAAGGAGAGTCGTCAGGAATGAGTTTGAGGACAGATCATAGGGCTGCCCATGGGTCTTGCAGCAAGACAGTCTCTTAAAGCTTCTGCTGTAAGAAGATCCTGTAAGGCACCGAGGAGCTGCCAGGCCTGACCTCTCTTCCCCTTCCCGCATTTAACTGCCCAAATCCCTTTTTCCACACCCACCCCAGAGCTGGCATTACTCCAGCAGTCAGAAATAAGTAGACATCTGGCACCAAATGCGAGTGAAGCACTTCTGCACTCCTTGTGCCAAGACAATTCTCCCCAGGCTGTCACCATCGGTGGCCTGGAAGCTGCTATTTTCACATGCACACAGGGGATGGATGGCAGGGCTCTATAGCTCGTTGCCGTAGATGGGTCAAAGAGCAACAAAACTCAGAAAAGGCAGGAGTTACTTAAGGAAGGTTTGCTCTCATCTGCCAGCCAGACCTGGGAAGACACTATTGGTACATCTTGTTGTCCTGATGCTATCAGTGTTCTGGAATGAGCCCATGAAAGGAACTCTGTGTCACCATAGGAAAAAGTCAAAGGTATGTCCAGATCTGAAAAGCAATTGTTGTAGTGCTGCACAAGGTCACTAAAACTTCAGGGTACCAGATTTTCAGCCATGGTCTTCAGCTGCCCCATTCGGCCACTGCAGCTGATCCTCACAATCTGTTTAACCCTCTGACTCAGTGGCATTTAGCTCTCCCACTGCCATGCAAAAGGACACCAGAAGATTGACAAGTGGTCTGCAGAAATGCAACACTACAGCAAAAAATCCCTCTGAAACAGGAACCGAAACAACGCAGCCAGCATACTGTAGCTTGTGCCCTCCACCACCCTGAAGGGACGCGCAACCACTCTGCCATGGAAAGGAAATTATTTCCAAAGTTGTTTGAGTGAAATGGTGTATCAATAGTGGGAGCTGTCAGTTCCAAGGAAAGCTAAACAAGGTTAAAAATTAACCAGATATAAAAAGAAAAGCTATATCCAGAGGAAAGGGAAGGGGAAGTTGAATCGTCTTGGTTTTATTAAGATTGTTCTTTATAGAAAATGTGACGTTAGTATGTGGAGTCACTATTTTGGCATTCCATGAAAGAAACAGGCTCAGTGCAGAAGCAGAGAAAGTAGCCAGTTTCTAATGAACTCTTCAGGGTAAATCCAGTGCAGCAAGTTAAACCTGACAGCATAAAGAAAGGAAACCCACCATACAGAATTTTACTTTGAGTCTTGATACAGGAGGTGTTAGTAACACACAAAAAATATTTTAAAATGCTTTTCTAAATCACTGTGTATATGAAACACACTTGCCAAAAATATTTAACTATTATATTGAAATATTGTCAGAAACTGCACATATTATATGTTAGTGAAAAATTTCTTGGTAGCATTTAGATACGCTTCGATAATGCTTCAAAGATTAAAAACATGATGGAAATCTACAGCGTGACTTCAAAGTAAGACATCAGTCAGTTTATACAGAAAACCACAGTAACAGACCTGTAATACCTAACTTCTAGTCTGCGAAGGTTCATTACAAATTCCTTTTTAAATCTTTCTCACATTCTTCTCCCCTTTCCCTATTCTTGCTTTCAAAAAGACTGCAGGAATCCCCTGGATTAAGGGAAAACTCATAGTCCAGTAGCATGCAATATTCAGTCAGTCCTAAGGCTATTACAGCACGCTGCTCCCATGCAGAGATAAGCAGTGGGTTAGAAAAATATCTGAGCAGTTCCAAACATCAAGATGATTTCACACCTCGATGGAAAATATGCAGGCTAATATTGCAGCAGTCATTATGGCATTCGGCATACAGTCATGCTAAAATCCACAGAAGAATATAGCTACATTCCTTCATAGGATTAGAAGACTGATCCATATACCGCTGAAACCAATACGATTTTTTTCCATTAAGTGGGAACTGGGTTGGATCCTATAAAACATTTACTCAGTGAGCTTTCACAAGACACAGAAGTGCAGAACAGCTCCACTGTCAATGCTGAGATACATCAGCACACAGTGATTTGTAATGCAGATTGCACGTGCTTATTTTCTTTCCTACTAGAAGGGAAGAGCTGATTACAGAATGGGGTAGGTAATGAGGTTACATAGCTGGGCACTGCAAATAATAAATAAACAGGAGTAAATACATGAACTCATGACCATCTAAGGAATAAAGCTAAGGTAAAATCAATAGCACCACTTTTGCATATGCCAGAAGGGTCATGCATGCAGCTTTTGAGAACAGTCACATGTTAATGTGATGTTTTGAGAAGAGAGTTTAGATGATACATATAAGCAGTCCTAGGAGAATGCAACAGCTCTTAAAGAGCTTTAAGTGGCAAGTTTTTGTAACATATAGACTAGTATTTTATGACCTCTGAGCACACAGGCTTCTAAAGTCACAGAAACATGCTAAGGCAATCTAACACGTATGTATGGCCTTAAAAATCAACCCAGCCATCTGTGTCACCTGCTGTTGGAGGTGAAGAAGCTGACCCAGTGTGTGTTTGAAAGTCTCACTCAAAGCCCTGTGGTGGGTGCTAAGGCGACAGGGGCAGAACGAGGGCTGGGGCATCAGAAAAAGAACTGGAATAGAGACCCAGCAACATTTGTGTGTGTGTGTGTGCGAAGAGTTGGGTAGGAGGAAAAAAGCCAGCACTGAACATTGTCAGGAGGCCTTCGCCTAACAATCCTAGCCAAAAGATATCCAACTGCAGCAGATTTCCAACATGGGAAGTCTATTTCCACCCTGAAGTTTTACAGAATGGACACCAAAGCCTGAACCTCCTGCCATGAAAAAAGCCATTTCAACAGAAATCTAATGAATGGCTGATGATATTCCTATCTACTAATAAGTATTAGATAAAACTGATGAAAAGCAACTAGCAGAGAGGATAGTGGGTGGAGGAGGGGAAGGTAGAGAAACACACAATAAATCAGGCCCACAAACTAAGAGCTGTTCATGTTTGGTCATAATGTTTGCTCCAGCAGAACAAGCTTTATGAACTACATGTTTTGCATCAAAATCCTTAAGAAAGACTGTGCCCCGCAGTCTGCTACAGAGCACATCCCTGGCTGGTCTCAGAGAGAAGGACCTGTGCTGTACAAGCCACCCATTCAGACACTGGTCAAACAGCAGCATTACCTTCCTGTTAGCAGAACTCTTGAGTTCCATATCCAAACCCCGTGAAAAAGAGAGTCTTTAAATTCCACTGCTATGAGTAAGGGTTGTTTAAGAAGCCAGAAAATATGCATTTATCTCTTTAACATTTATCTCTTTAACATACTTGGAGATTCTTTTAGTCAAAGTGCTGGAGACAAGGGCTCAGCAAACGGAGAAGGAATGAGAAAGTAGGAAAGAGCTGCAAAATACAATGCCAGCACATCAAAGAAGCTCACACGAGTGAAAAAAGCCAAGCAGCTGATCTGTCTGCACAACTGAACGGCTGTGCCATTTATTTTTAAACACTGTTATTGCTCATGATACTTGCATCTACTTTTCCTCTCTCACCCACACTGGAGCAGCTGCCCTGCTTGTGTGAAAAAGGAACTTGTGAGCTCCAGCACTCATTAGAGTGATGCCTCACACAAGCAGGCTCTGACTGGGATGCCAGTGTGACAAGTCTGTGAGAAAGGCAAAAATGACAGGGTGGGAGAGAGATCGTGGCAAAGAAACAGACAGTGTCCAACAACACTAGAAAAACAATCCTGGGTCAGTTCATTGACCATGGACTGTCTGACAGTGACAAGGAGCAGAAACTTGAGGGGCAAGTGTGAAAAGGCAGAGTAGCCTACAGCAATACCTCCTCTGACACACCTTCCCCGGCTTTCAGCAGCGCGTGGCTTACAGGTTTCTGCATGCAGCCTTGTAAACGCTAAATAGTCACTTGATAGGCAAATAGTCTGTGAATTTGCACAACTCCTTTTAAACCCATTTGTATTTTAACCTTCATGTGTCACGGGGCAACAAGTTCCATGCTGCAGCTATGGGTCATGAGAAATGCTTGCATTTCAGTGGCCACCTGCTAAGTTTATTGGTGCCTGCAATTCTTCTGCAGCACGGAAGACGATCAAAATTCATATATCATCAACCTTTCCACCCCATTCACTGTCATTCCTATCACAGGAAAAAGGAGTAAAGCACATGGGGGGGGGACTCCTTCTAGATTGCAGTCGCAAATGCTGTGAGTCAGTTCATTATTTTAAGCTGTTCCTTTCCTAAAGGAGTATCTTAACAGTTTGGGCTGCTCTATGGCTGCTTTAGAAGGAAGAGAAAGATTATATTCTGACCCAGGCCTGATGATCAGAAGAAAGTCTTCACTACCAGGCAATGACAAGTCTGGGCAGAGTGCTTCTGTAAATGGTATGAGTATTATCAGTCCAGACAAGTCCCACTGCAGAACAGAGACTGGGGCAAAGAGAGGAAGGCACCAGGGCACACACATCCCTTCTGGCACTGCTGGCTAACAAACCCTGCTCCAGGGGAAAGAACTGACAAACTATGTCTGGCTTGTGCATTGCTAAATTAAAGTTGATATATGGGAGATTTGTAAGAAGAGCTGTAATAGAAGAATTGTCAGGACTAAAGGGAAGATATGGAAATTTGTTAGCAAAACCCACTTTCCCTGTCCATCCCACCCTGCAATGTATCAGTCAGACTAGAGCTACAATCACCTCAGAGAAGAAGCAACTGCCTACTGAGCCCACCCCTCTGCCTGTAAAGCCAGCTGTCTGGTTGTTTCAGGAGAGGATGAAAGACTCTGAGGTTTTTCCTAACTGTGCTACCACAAGACAGCAGAAGAGGATAATTTCTCACAGCCTGTGGGGTGGCACTCCCCAGAACCTGCTTCCATCCTGGATCCCAGGCAGCCTGACAGCAGCTCTGAGCACCAACGTACTCTAAAGCAGTGCCCAGCAGTTCTGTGGTTCCCTACACGGTGGCTGGGACCTTATGCTTTGTGGAGGAGAGCAGCTACTCGCCCTCCTGAGGAACCAGCTGACAGGGGTCTCACTGGGAATCTGGGTGCAAGCTCCCAAGGCTACACTCTACCCCTAACTAGAGAGGTCTGTGGGCCAGGCAGCAGCTTCCAGGACACTACTGCAACCCTTTGTTTGCTCTTCCTAGAAGCACCACACGGATCTGCACCAAGCTCTGTCTTGAAAGGCAGAGAGAAAGGAGAGCAGTGTTGCAGAGAGATTTCACTTCCATGAAGCCAGCAGCATCATGGGTTATTCGAAGCAATTTTTCCATCCAGGACATTTCAGGCCCAAGGCTAGCTCTTCACAAAAGGACAAAGGAGAACAATACTTCACAGGTTCTGTTTTCCAGCCTTTTCTTTCAAGAGTCCTCTAAATCCCAGCACACAGTAGAGTCCAAACTTACTAGTGTTGCATATAAATCTTAACTATTAACTCAGTACTGTCCAGAGATTGATAGAGGAAAGAAGGAACAAGCCTGGCCTATTCCAAGACAAACTCTCAGTACAGGTTGCATTCCCGGTGTTCATAGTACCACAGAATCATTTAAGTTTAAAAAGACCTTTAAGATCATCAAGTACAACCATTGTTAACATGTCACTACCAAGTCTGTCACTAAACTATGTCCCTAAGGACCACATATACAATCTTTTAATTATGTCCAGGTATGGTGACTCAACCACTTTCCTGGGTAGCCTGTTCCAATGCTTGACAAACCTTCCTATGAAGAAATTTTCCCTAATATCCAATCTAAACCTCTCCTCATGCAACCTGAGGCCACTTTCTCTTGGACTATTGCTAGTTACCACGGAGAAGAGACCAACCTCCACCTGGCTACAACCTTTCAGGCAGTGATAGAGAGCAATAAAGTCTCCCCTCAGCCTCCCTTTCTCCGGTTAAACAACTCCAGTTCCATCAGCCACTCTGCCTAGAACTTCTGCTCCAGACCCTTCCCCAGCTCCACTGCCCTTCTCTGGACACATTCCAGTACCTCAATGTCTTTCTGGTGGCGAGTGGCCCAAAACTGAACACAGGATTTGAGGCGTGGCATCACCAGTGCCCAGTCACTCCGCAACCGTCACTGGTCCTGCTGGCCACACTATTCCTGATCCAGGCCAGGATGCCACTGACCTCCTTGGCCACCTGGGCACACTTGGGTTCATGTTCAGCCACCATCAACCAGCATCCCCAGGTCCTTTTCCTGTGGGCAGCTTTCCAGCCACTCTGCCCCAACCCTGTACCACTGGCTGGGGTTGTTGTGACCCAAGTGCAGAACCCAACATTTGGCTTTATTGAACCTCGGTCCATCGATCCAGCCTGTCCAGATCCCTCCACAGAGCCTTCGTACCATCTAGCAGATCAATGCTCCCACTTAACTCAGTGTCACCCGCAACTGACGGAGGGTGCACTCGATCTCCTTGTCCAGATGGTTGATAAAGATATTAAACAGGACTGGACCCAGTACTGAGCCCTGGGGAGCACCAGCATAGGAAATTTTCCTTTCACATTTTTAACCCAGGCCCCAGGGAGGCAGCAGACTCTCCTAAGAAGTGGGACTGGTCTTCATACTGGGCATTCCATTCGCTTCAGAAGGGAGTCTCCTATGACAAAGATATATCTCTTTCCCTTCATGGAAGCAGTTTTGACACAGGGCATAGGCTGACTTAATCTCAATGACACCTCCATGCTAGATGAACCATCGTCCTCATTACTGTCCAGTTCCACTTGCTGAGCCTCACTAGTTTTATACCAGGACACCTGGGCAGGTGGGGCAGTCGCAGAGGGGATGTGTCTGCTGTGACAGAGAGGAACCTGTCACATTGTCCCCTCTCCTTTACACCACTGTGTTCAATCAGGTGGAGAGAGAATAGGGAATCCTCAGAACTGTGCATCCTATCAGCCTGTTGGGCCTGTCTCAGGGAAGGCAGGATGCAATTCCATTAGTCTGTATCTCTCTTGCTGGTTGAGCTGGCAGGGCTCGGCACCCCTCTGTGTGAACTGCTGCACCACAGCCAGTCTGCCCATCCTCGGAGGTGTTGGTGTTGGAGTTGGAGGTGCTCCTGGTCACTCGTGTTCTCCAGGGGCTTCTTTTATAGGTGTGTGGATGGGTGCTTGGCCACTGTTGGTCCAGGCCCTGCTCAGGTCCCATCAGCTGCTGCTGCACAAGCTGCAGGCTCCTGGAGGATCTCTCGGCTTTCCAAGAGGTTTTCCCTGCTCGGTAAAACCCCCCTGAGCACTGTACTGGAGTGTTCCACTGCAGATCATGCCAGCACTGGAGTCACTTGCCAAAGCGAATTCCTGTCAACTTAGAAGATCCTCACATGATCTGCTAGCCAAATCGATGGCGGCTTTTCCTCTGCCTCTAGGATAGAACATAGTATGCTGTACAATCATGTTGCACAGTGTTTGTGCTCCCAGAAACACTGCTTTAGTGAAGGAAATCAAATAATTTATTCAAGCTATCTTGCAGTGTAAAAACTCCCATGAAGATGTCTGGGCAGTAACCTCTTTTAGGCAGTGTTGTAACCTCCTCTAAAAACAGTTGTGAAGCCTGATCCCCTATAGTGCCCTGACAGATGAATAGAATTGGCTAAGTTTTGCATTTTTTGTGTTCACACATTCCAGATAAGCAATGTGTTTCAAGGACAAGGAGAGCTCCTGAAGTTAGCACATATAACCCAGCCTTTCCCAGACAGCCCAGTAAAGTCTATCAGCCTGAATTCTTACTCATTGGGTAGACAGAGTATCCCTTTTAATCTAACCTGTTCTTTGCTCTGCTCTATTTTCTGTCTCTGTTGAAACTAAAACCAACTCAGCCTAGGGAATGTGCTACAACTTATTACTGAGAGATCTGCCACTCCCCTTTAACCAGCATAATGCATTCATTACAAAGGAACTTACTTTGACCTTAATTGCCTTCCTTCCCTCCTGCTTGTCTCTGCTTATAGCTTTGCTTTTCAAGCTAAGCAAACATAGTGCTACAGTGACCATCTGCATAATCAGACCAGCTTGTGCTGCTGCCAGGTATTTAATGACAGAGCAGCTCCATCCCCAGCCTCAGGAGGTTTCCTTGAAGCAACGTTCTCCCACTCTGCTGCTCACTTCACCCACAGACTAATAATACACACATGATGTTTTTGAGGGCTGTCTCCCATCAATTACATCCTTCTCTTTGTGTCCCTCTCCCTTGATAAGCTCTTGTACGCCTTACATGCTTTTGTGCAGGCATCAAGTAGTCTTCTGCTGTTTAAAGGCACTTGCTTCCTCCTCTGGAGCTTAGTGATGTAGGAGTGCTGGGTTTTCCCAACTAATCCTCTTGCTAAGGGTGAATCTGTCTCCAAAGGCTCTTTGCATCACCCCAAGATGCTCCATGCTGCAAGTGAGAGAAGCCGGATCAAAACACCGCGTTGAGAAACACGTGGTTCTTTCTGGTGGCTATTTTTTTCAGTCCTGCAGTCAGAGGGTCCCTGGGGGGTGGGACAACTGTGCCTATTAGGGACACTGCATTTAACACCTTAGTCTCCATTGCTTAATATTTCAAGTGATAATTATGAAACAAACTCCTGTTTAGCTGACAAGATTAATTCAGTACCAGCCTCTGCTCTTGCCTATTGCTTTACCAGCCTCACTTGCCTCTCTTCTGCCAATGTTTGGCTCGTTCTTTTTCAAGCCCCTGCAGCAGCCTAGCCCTGCTACCTTGCTCAGCTTCACATTCCATGCACTGTTATGATGTGGTGCTGTCTCTTGCCTTAATGTTATGTCACCAATTACAGTTTAGGGAGGTATTTGGGGGGCTCCTGTAGCCCTTTCTCACCTCTATTACATATGTTCCTATGGTTTATAGCCACAAATTAGAGAACCCCCTAACTTTAAATCACATCATCATGCTCCAGTAACCGCCTACAGTAACAAAGTCCCTATTTCTCCTCCACTGTGTGGGTTTGGAAAACTTGCTCCTTGCATCACTGCACAAAGCCATCTTTCTTCTCCTTAGAAGCTGCCTGCTTGTTACCTTTGGTTAAGGCAGAACCATTCCCACTCTGAACAAACATTCCAGGCTTATACACTTTATACCAGCTTGCAGATGGCCTTTCTCTGACAGCTCCTCGCTAGCTAAGGGAGAAAGTCATGGAAGAATACAAAGACTCGAAATCCACAGCTGAAGAATGTCCCTCCTCAGCCTTACCAGTGCCAGTGTGTGCCACAACCACTGGTTTATGCCTTAAGACACTTTTAAGGGCCTGGAAAGGCTCATAAGGAACCATCTGCCCCTGCCTTCTGTGGCTGAGTTCATAGAAGCGTTCTCAGCCACATTTCACCAGCTTGAGAATAATGTATCACCCCCTTGGCATTTTTTAACAGGCTGTTTCTCACACAGATATGACACTTGGAGGGAAACCTAATCTTCATGCAGGCACCTGCTGACACTCAGGAGGACTCGGAGGCAGTAGATGTGTGCAGCCTCATCTTTTACTTACACACACTGTCCCAGGCTGGACAGAAAGCACAGCACAGCCAGCCAGGAGCACGGCCGCTTAAACCCATTAGAGGGGTCTTTGCTGTGACTAAGCAGCACAATGAGATTAGGCAGGAGGAGTGGGGGGAAGGGGAGGACCCTGCAGCCGTGTGTTACAGACACAAGATTTTAAGCACTACACATAACAAGAGCAAAATGCGGATGGGAGGCAGCGCATGCCTTGAGTCCAGGGCACGGGATAATTTTTTGTCTGCAGGACTCTCGTTTAGCTTGCTGCAGCCCTGATCATGGTGATACACAGGCAGTGAAGGGCTCATCCAGGAGACCAGAGCGCAGTATCTGGGTCAGTACAGCTGAGGTGCCTACCCTCAGGCAAGGGGAGAGCACGGCCACCGCAGAGATTTGTCTCCTCTTTGAAAGGGGCACAAAGGGATTCTGAGTCTCCTGGATTTAAATCCTGGCAGAGGTCAGTGCCAGCTTCTTTTCAATATCTCCTAAGAAGGTCAACATGATAAAAGCTCACCCCCTCAGTACTCAAAGCGATTAGCAACCACTTGAACAGCACCAATAGCTTCTCCTCCTCTCCCCTAGTTTTATTACCAAGCAAGTCTGTGAGTGGGTTCAAAGGAACAGATGTCTTCATTGTGCCTTCCCCCTCCTTTTGCTCACAGGAAGAGGCGGAGCAGAGAGAAATTAGTTTCCTCCAAATAATATTTTTTGCTTACTCTATCCTCTCCACTATTCAATGGTTACAGAGCTAGGGAGGAAACTGCAAACTTCTGATATTGCAGCAACTTATTCAGAGTGTGACTAAAAACTTTCACAGCTGGAATACATGAAACAGCCTCTTTATCCAAATAGCACCCATGCTTTAATTCCGAATCTTTGTGGTAAAAGTAATAAGAGCTTGGTAAATACCTTTTTACTTCATCTTTGTATCCAGCTGGGATTGGCTTTGTGGTTACTCGGTGGTTTTTCATCTATCAAAGAACACCTCAGTCTGCAATATGCAGCATTTTACTGCTTAGCACCAAAGCATGCATGCAGTTCTGAGTGAAATTCCAGGGGCCACAAAGTACTCTATCATTAAAAAGAACTTGGTAGCAACACAAAAGCACTATTAACCCAGCCCCTACTGCAAGCTCTTCTGTCAGCATCACCAAAAAATGCAAGAGATGAAACTGAATTGCCATCGAAGCCCTGCAGCAGGAGCCCAGTCTCTTTGCCACTTGGTGCCGCCTTTTGCTCAGACACAGGCAAAGGTAGGAAAGAGGCTGGAAAAAAGTGAAAGAACCTTGGCAAGATTTTGCTGACAGAGCCTGCCCTTACTAACCTGAAAGGACATCAAGCCTCCTGCTTTGAAAGTGCCAGCCCCTGCACTTTGAGGTGCATGAAAATCTGTGGCTGGATAGAGAACAGACATTTAGAGCACAAAAGAAGCCAGACCACAGCTGGGGCCCCAACTGCCTTATTTAATAATTACATAGAAAGAGGCATGGCAGAGTGTGCAAACGCTGCCCCCTCCTCAGGCAGCTACAGAGAGTGGGGAGCCGCCTCCCACAGAATACCAAGGTTACCTACAATAGTGTGCAGTAGCCCAAGCCTGCCACACTTGACCTCTTCCAAATTACCAGAAGCTGTAGCAGTGGCATTGGGTAGAGATTCCTTTTTTGTCTGCTCTGCTCACTGCCATAGGAGATCTGGTTTATATACCACAGTCAAGAACCAAACAGCAATAGGGAGGTATCCTAATTTCTAATGGAAGGTAGATAGGGTTGCTAAACCATAGAGTGAGCTCCCAAAGGACAGATACTGACAGCAACTATTGTGCCAAGCTGTGAATTACTTTCCCATGGGACCAGAATGACAACCCTGAGTTTCTCACCTCCACCCCCTCCTGACTCAGCAGTTGCAGAAAAAAACCCCACAGTTCTTCCTATAGTTCTCTTTATTAAGGCAAAATATTTCAGCAGAAGACTGACAGAGCTAAAGTTTTTCTGGGAACATGGAGAGGAGACAATTCCCACCATCCCCTGTAGACATTTCGTTCCTTTGATGCATCCATGAGTGAGGCTACTAATACCCCATGTTCTGGCTGGTGGAGGCTGCTGGTACCCTGCAAATATTTTGCATAAATGTCTTCTCTGACAGTCATAGACATAAGACTATAGACTCCACATCCCCAGTGCCAAGACTTGCTACACTGTATTCCCCATAAATGCCCTTCATGCTGTAAAAAAGGTCTTGTTCAGCAGTTGAGATTACGACTTCCGTATTATAGGTTACAAAATAACCAGTTTCTCCTCTTTGAGCTGTACTCCCCAGGCACCGCCATCAGAACACCTCACTTGGACTTCACCCGTGTATAAACATTTAACCAGGTTTAGGGTTAAAGTGCTCCAATTTACAACATTAGCAGTAAAGTCCAAAGAGCCGTGTTGTTAAGACATACTGACTGAATTTGATCAAGAACTTCTGCTCATTCTCTGTACTCCTTAGTCTACACACAAGCAAGTTTTAAACAAACAAATGTGTGTTTACTATGCCAGATTTTCAGGCAACTGCCCAGTCCCATCTCTGGCATGATTCTATGTATACATACAGCCTTAGAAAAGCTCATTCCAGTGACTTTCTGGGAGACTGCCAAGTGTGACTGCAAAGGGAAAAATAGGTGAGCTAATCACATTCCTATTCATGAAAACAGAATTTTCTCCATCTCAGCAGAAGGTAGAAGTAAATACATTTGGCCAAGAGGACCCCAGTGATCTCTATGCTGATAATATTTGACTATAAAGGAACACTTGCAGTGGGAGAAGCACACGTGGGCTGTGCGTAAGCAGCTCCACATATTAACAAAGCCTATTGCAAATGCATTTCTGTATTCCTTTCAGGCTCTCAGGCTGGCAGCACTCAGTTCTGGACACACATCTCCCACGCCTCCCTGGCCTCATGGTACAAGACCTCTGTGTGCACCCTTCATCCCATCGCTCTGTTAGACCTTTGTTCCATCAAAGGGAACTGTACCTGACGTGGCTGCAGTTACAGACACGGAGGGCAGAGCCAGCCCAGCATTTCTACCATGTTATTCCTTCTCTCAACCCAACTGCCAGCTGAGAGTTTTGGAAAATGTTTTGGCACCAGTCTTAGCTGAATCATCTAGTAATATAAGCCACATCTGTTCCACATGCATGATCTGGAAAACATCTTTTCTTTAGCAATTTCACAGGACGAGAAGGTAAAATTGATAGCAGCTTGGCTTATGGCCTTGAGCATGCTGCACACCAAGGGAATCAGCTTTTCTAGTCCTGTCTGCAAAGGCAAAATCTATCCAGTTAATTTATCATAACTCACTCAACCACCTAAACTATTACCAGAGACGGTGAGCAAACCCCTGCCAAACCCCTCAACAGAGGAACCTCCAGAAACAAATAAGACAAACCCTGAGAGACTGTCAGCAAGGATTTTTGCTGAGATGCAAAGAGAAACAATTGAAACACCAAGCAACTGCAAACAGTCCAGTCAATGGTTAATACAATGAAAGTGAAAGTTAACAAAGCAGCAGAAGGCACAAGACTACTTAAAATGCTTCTGCTACTTATTTCCTGAAAACATCTTCAAAGCAAAGGCTACAGTTTTCAACTGATCCTTACACAGACTGGAGTACAATGGAGCTCTGTCCCCAACCAAGAAGTCCTAGAGATACTAGCAATATAAACCAAAAACCTCTATTTCAGCAAGAAAACCTGGTTTAAGTATTACTGCCAAACATTAACCTGACCATTGTGGGATGGCTCTGCTGGATGTGTATCAGGTGAAACAGTACTGCTGGTTCATTCTCTGCCAAGACATCATCGGACAGAGTGGTTGTCTCACTGGCCACAGCGCCAGGAGCCACATGAAGGTGTCTGCCAGCAGGACCCTCTTCTGGGACAGAAATCTTGGGTAGCAAAGCCAGCTATCATGCTGCCTCTTTTCTGAAGCCTGACATTTGGCAATCTGGCAAGTACAACCTCGTCTGCAGTAATCATAATGTGTATGCATCCTCTGGTGTCCAGAAGAAAAAACTGAAGAGATGGAGGAACCCAAGCTCCTTGCAGAGTGCCCAGCACCACCAGGCACAGTACGCCATTCCAGATCAGTGACTGAACTGTCAGCTCTCTAAAAGGCAGGCTAAAACTACCTGCTGCATTGGGACAGAAATAAAAAAAAAAAATAAAAAAAACAAATTAAAAAGAGAAGGATTTAATAGCTCTGCTCACTCACAGTCCTCCTTGAAAAAACGCTGCAGAGAGTTAAGGTAGAAGTTAAGGTAAAGCTTAAGTTTTGCCCTCATTAACCTTGGCTGCATGTTTTCAGTGCCAATGAAGACACTGTAAGAGTTGGAAGAAAAATAAAGTGAGAACAGCAGATAAGGGGATTTCACAGTGATCCAAGCCAAGCACTGCTGTCTTATACTGTCCTTGAAAAGGAAAGTGAGAGATCTTTTTGGAAAGAGCATTAGAAGTACAAAAGCAATATGTCTAGGAGCATTTTAGGTTGCAAAGGCCACATTATGACCTGAATAATAAAAAAAATTCATCTCTCCTTTTCTCTTGGGCACTAAAAACAATGAAGCAAACTTGCAAAAAAGAGTCAAAACTTTCATGCACTTTCCTTCTCTCTCCTCAAATATCACTTCAGTATCTCCTAGATCTAGTCTTCCCTTGTGGCAAGACAGCACAAAGAAGGGTTTGGGTTTTTTACTTATATAGTGCTTAAGTATAGAGAAAACTGAGTCAGTCTGGACTGGAAACAAAATGTGTTGTAAACTGCTGTGAGTGATTAAAATTACTTCAAGAATGGTCTTAAAAAGTATTAACAGTACATACAACAACTGGTTTCAAAGTTATACTGCAAATGAGAATCCATTGTACCATTTTCAAGCTCACTTCAAGGTGATGAGGATTCACATTAGGAAGACTGCGGTGACATGGTCAGGCCTTCCATTGTGTGCATCTGTCTTCTCAATTCTTCACTGTCATGTGTGGAGAATTCAGTTTGTCTCACTACTTGGAAAAGTACACTTCACAAACCTAAAAACTGGTCAAGAAATGCAGGAACCATTGCTCCATTTACTATGGAACTTCCCTAGAGAGAACCTTGTATAAATCAAGATGCTGCGGACAGGAAAAGCTGAATCAAATATTGAAGAAACACCATACATTACACTGATTTAAGAGAGGAAAAAGTTCAATCCCAACCTTAAAGACTTCACAGTGGAAAGAATTGCATCGGAACGTGTGAAAGGAGACAAATACCTTCGTGTTACAAATTGGAGCTAAACCTAAAGCACTGGAAAAACCAGAACTTCCTCCTTGTTTCCAAATAAATTTTCCTCTTCTGAAATTCTACAGTTGTTCGTTCAAGATAGTTTATATAATGGGAGAAGCTAGAAACTAATGTCATTTTTTCTTAAAAGAATAAAACTGAAACTAAACCTCCGCAAACCCCTCAAGTTGATCTATTCTCCAGAAATTAGGAATTTGTATGAAGTGTCCTTGACCTGACAAAATCACAGTTTAGGAGAACGCTACACAGCAGCAAATGAAAGGTAGACAAAAATGAGTCTCTATGCTTCATGATACAGTGCCATGTACATGCCATGAATCACAGTCAGCCAATTGTTTTCATAATTAAACTTTTTTTTTTGTGTCCAACAATCATCTATCCTTACCAATAACCAAATACAATAGTTATTTATGGCTAAAGAAATTTTGTTTCAAAATAGCCAAATGCAAAATTTGCAACATTGAAGAAAAGCAACAAGATACTAGTTTGCAAGTACGCCTGCTGGCCGAGGAGATCAGCATTCTTGAATTACCATCATTTTATCACTGGAAAGAAAAGCACTTTGCCTTTACAGAAAATAATCATCACGCAGTTTGGACAGAAAGCAATCACACCTCTAGGCAGACAGAGAAAAAGAAGGAAGGAGGATGGGAGAGAGGGTGAGGCTTGCGTGCAACCCAAGCCTGCCTATGAAATGGAAACAATTGCTTATGTCTTCCCTGTAGGCTGAGGCTGGATAAGTAAATACTCACTTCCCTGGTCTGTGCAGACAGGTGCCACCAGGGAAGATGGAGCTACCTCTGTGTGGCAGAACATGCTTGTGGTGTGACAGCCTGGCTCTGTCAGGTGTAAATGCACTTCAGGTGTTCGGAGATCTTCACCTGCAAAGCAGACTCTAGTCAGGGTCAGCACTGCACACGTACCTCATTTAGGAGTGCTTCTGGAAATTTACAGGTAAGGAAAATATGTGTGCTGGGAAAAGCAGGTCATAAAAAACAAGACCATTTAAATATAAAATAAAATGCCGCAAAGTGCACTTCGTGGCCACAGTAAGACCCTTAGGAATCCTGAGACAATTCCTGACACATCGCTGGTAAGCACAGACTATTTTTCCCTCCCTCAGACAGTGAACAGGATCCAGCCCTTCCCACCACTTAAAATTCAATATTGCTAGAGACTGCCGACTCCTCTGTACATCGGAAGCAATGGGGGAAGCGAACAAAGCTGCTTTACTTTCTCTAATCTTTCTCCCTTGTGTGCCCGCACCAGATGGTGCCGAGCTGCAGGTTGGAGAGAGATAATAAACCCAGAGGAAAAAAAAATGATAATATTAGGTTATAAAACAGCTGACCTTCAAATATGACGTCAGCTCCTGTTTAATTGATGGGACAGGTCCAGACAGACAGACGCATGCACCCTGGGATGCCCATATTCAGCAACTTCCTTTCTAATACGGGAAGAAGCCATACGGCAGCGCTGTTAAAATGGACTGCTCAACCTTTAGAGGTGTGAGAATGAGCAGAGAAAAAGTCAGTCTCCTTTTAACTTCAGACAGGCAGAACCACTTGTGGAAAGCGTTCTTGCTGGAAGTGGTTTTGCTTAAACCCTGCTCCAGGATCACCAGTCTCTACTGATGATAGCCTGCCTTTCCCACCATAAGGGAAGTGCAATAACCCCCAAGTTAGACAGCACAGATCTTCCAGAAGATGAAAATTATCAAATATTAGATGGTTTTAAGCTTTTGGTTACTCTGGTCCAGAAGATTGCTTTCAACTGCCATCACTGCAGGCACTGCTATGAACAGTGGTTTTAAACACCATATTAGGGACAGGAGTTACCCTGCTTCAGTCAAGCAAAAGCTCTGGAAAACTCTGCCACAGTATACTGTAAATTATTGCAACCTTTTTTGATATGCTGATGTCAAACAATTCCTACCAGCCTAGTCTTGGATGACTATTTTCTATGATGTCCAGCTTTGGGTTAAAGCAAAACACATTAAATGGTACTCCTGTTGATGAAATGGAAAGCTAGGCTGCTGTGAGGAAGATGGAGCAGTGTAAAGTGCATAGGCCTGAGAGTGGGAAGCCCTGGGTGGCTCTCTGCCTCCCCTGTAAACACTTGCAGCACAGAAGGTGGCATCTCCCCCTCCCTGGCAAGGAAGACATCTCCTGCCCACCTGCCACAGCTGTCTTTGCATGTTGATGAAAAGGGCTTTAAGACTATTAATTGATTTGAGAAACATTAGATTCTGTTTTAGTGCTCCCACTGCTCTCTAGGCAAAGAGGAAGATAACAGCCTCAGCTAGAACAGTGTGCATCTCATGCCATCCTGGAGGAAGCATTTTGCCAGTCTCAAGAGAAATCTATACAGAGACTTCCAGCAGCAAGGGACAAAGCCACACTGAGTGACAACACTGAACAGTTCAGTATTTATTAGACATGTACAAAAATAAAATAGCTTGTTGTAAGCAGCTCAGTGCTGAAACACTGAATTTCAGTTTTCTTGCTGTGTCAAAGATACTTCAATCAGGGAGGAACAAAGCCAGGCACAGAGACACTCAGTCCCTGTGTCCCAGCAGAGTGTCTGCACCCAGACACCAATACAAACATCCCTTAGTCACATCACAGCCGTACCAGGTCTGCCTGGCTCTGCTCTCTGGAGCCAGACAGATGCCTGGACATTGGCCAGCACACAGGTCCCTCACCAAACTAGTGCTTCATCATCCTGCAACAGCCTTGTAACTTGCCTCTGTCCTTCTCAGAAACCAAAGGTTGCTGGCAGGGAAAATGCCCTCCTAGGAACTCAGAAATTCTGCAGAGAGATTGGAATTGGGGCAGCAGTGATTTAACATCTACCATTAAGAGCAGTTTAAAATTTTATGGTCAGAGATAATAAATCCTACCCAGACATTTGCAGCTTGAAAACCAGGCCATAGGCAGGGCACAAATAGCTTTGCTGCAAGATGACCGGGAAAAAATTTAAGTGCATTTTATACAGAAGACAAACTCTGGATTGTTTCAAACCACTGCTTTGTCCAGCACCTAGATGAGTAGATACAGGGTCACAAAAGGAGGTGCTCAAGCAACCAATATTTGTCAGTTAAAATAGATGGGGCCAAGCAATGAGGAATAAGGCAGAACAATGCTGAACTGTAGTGCAAAGCTGGAGCATTATCTTCCTTGGTGCACAACAGAATAGCAACAACCCTAAAAATAACCTTACATTTTCCTCCAGAATCACCCTGGGTTTTCATTTTGGTCCAGGTTGCTTCTCATACTGCATTTAGGATCTCAAATAGCTTGAATCACTGCCTAGTTATCAAGTGTGGTACCAAACACCTGCATGTGTAGGAATTCTGCATTAACACTCTTTGGATGAGATTCCAAGATGCACTGTTGGGATCTTTCAGAGATGCTGGTCACACAATTATTCTGCCATGCTGAGGACACAAATTGCTTTGCCTTCCTTTGTCAGCTGGTTTTCAAAGCAAATAGAAGGACCTTCAACTATCCACCAGAAACAGAGACAAGGATCGACTAAGGAGTGTCCTTTATCTGCTACAAAACAAACCCACAGACTCCTGCTGCCTTGCTGTGTGAGACACACACGCAGCAAAAGCCACACAGTTCACAGAGCTGTGCACAAAGCCAAGCAGGTGGTGGGGCCTATATGACCAGTTTCCTAACTTCCTCCCATGTGGGTCAAGAGCAGACCTCCCACATTCTCCAACAGGAACAATTTAAGTAGCTGGAGGCCAAAGATGGAGTTGCATCAGCATGGAGGGGACATCAAAAGAGAGAGATTTGCATCAGTGATAGCATCTCTGCCCTCGGGCTTTCTCCTCTTACCTCCTTAGATCAATTGCCCCTGTAATTGTGAGCAATACAACACTAACTACATTCTCTTCAATATTCCAGTCACTAAAGTTGTAATGCCTTAAAAACAAAGGAATTGGGAGAGGGGATGGCGAAGGAAGAGGGGTGAAGCTGTGCTGTGTCAGGGAAAGGGAAGAGGCCTTTCTCCAGCTCTTTGATGTTGACTCCCGCTGTTCTAAATGGAACCTTACCCAGGAAAATAAATCTTTAGTTAAAGAATACTGCAAACCACAATGGGGTTTTATCCTGGCAATACCAACCCCACACCAGCTTCTAAAGCTCTTAGTTGAACAGAGGGTGAGCAGCAGCAGCACTGTGCTGAAGTCCACATTCCTAAAATTCCCCAGCGAATGCAGGCATGCTCAGAGAAGGCAGCTTAGGGGTTATTAGCTGGGAATTCAGGTTCAGATGTGCCATGCGACAGAGGTCAGGGCAGGGATACAAACCCTGTCTCTCCTGCACATTCATTTGAAAATCTTCAAGCGTTCTCAGCATAGCAGTCTCTGTGCTCTCACTACCCACCATTGCACAAAGCGCATTTTGCTCGTGTTCCTTCAGTCTGTGCTGTCTCTGGGGCTGGAGAGCAGCAGCCTCCTGGAGATCTCATGAAAACAGCAGCCAGCAGCTCCCACCCTACCCCTGATAAACACTACATCTCTGTGAGGGAGGAGAGTATTAATGCAGCAGAAATCAACAAGCCTGCTTGTTTCTTATTCCAAAGCGAAGACAAAGGTGGGGTTTGTTCAGCTGAGCAGAACAGCCATGTCTTGCAAGAAGGGCAGGAAAAAATGTAGGTATTTTTGATTTTGGTTTGGACCAAGTACCTTGAAACAAGATGGGCACAGGAATATTTTAAGAAGTTTAAATTTTGAAATGCAGAAGAAAAAATTCTTAGTGCTCTACACCTGTTCAGCAACACCGCTCCTCTGGAGACAAAGGGGACTGGGAGGAGGGGATAAAACAGGGAAAAAAATCCAATGCTTCAAGCTTTTATTATCCTAACTTTAGAATAGAACAGAGTCACTACACCTTTCTGAGTTCTAGAGCAGAAGGAAAACGGAAACAAACACTTGATTTTTTGGGTATATTTTAGAAAAACTATGGCACACTAATACTAAAAAGGCAAAGTTGAAAGGTAGAAGGGACGTAGAACAATGAAATGTGAGAGTAAAAGAACATCCCTAAATTCCACATATAGCAACTGGAGGAAAAGAACTGTGAAGGTAGGAAATTAATTCCTATTATTTGGTAGAAATTTTCTGATAAATCAGTTTACTAATCAAATAACACAATCCTTTTTTTTTTTTTCCCTAAGTTATTCATTTGCAGTGTTTAATAGGGACATTTTCAGGCTTAGACTCTGAGCTGCATTTGGCAGCTACAGTACTAATAATTAACTGTTAAAATATCTTGCTCCTTCAGCTCACCAGCTCCCTTAAAATGTCTTGTGGCAGAAGCCAATGTGCTGTTTGACCAGGAAATCAGTTGTCTTGGAGACATCTTCACATGCAACAGCAGCTCAGTCAGTCACTTTGAGTGACGCCACCCAGCAATCTGCACATTACCTTCAAACACAAAATGAGGATATCAAAGCCACTGAAAGAGAAATCATCACCTGCAAGAAACATGCTGTTCTTCTCTCATGCAGTTAGCTGAAAGAAGAGCTATAGCAAGAGAAGAGTTCTGGTCTCAAAATGCACTGCTACCTCCCTGTGTAATTAGGTCACTAAAAGGCTAATGGTGTTCCTGTTCATACAACCATTTATAGGAAAATTATACTCTATGCTGGTATTGCAGAATCAGCTTCAGGTCAAACCTGCAGGCACCACTTCTAAACCAGAAAGCTACTAAAAGGTTAGACAAAGAGGTAATCCAGAATTGTGACCACTAGCTATAACTAAACCTCTTGGATTAGAAAAAGAGTTACAACTGTAAAGCCATTCTGAAGTACCAGGCATCAATTTACAGACTACAAAACAGTTATTTCCAAGGTAAACCACTAATCCCACGTTATATGACCTGATTAAATAAGATGCTTATCTTCTAGTCACCCTAATGGAATGCTAAAATGGTGCTATTCTTGGAAAGAAAATATGGAACCAATCCTGCCCAGCTTGAAGATGCAGACAGGGATGCATCAAACTGCCTCTCACCAGCTCTATACACATATGCAAAATGCCGAGGCAGAAAATGAGTCAAATGCCAGACAGATTAGATTCATGCCAGTGCATATCTGGGACCCCAAACAAGATGTTTGGGATTCAGGATAATGAATAATAGGGCATAATGTCTTTAATTGCCCTCAAAATACCTCTTACATGACAATAGGCTTCTGATGAGCTTTCTCCTGCCCCAAAAGACAGGTTGGTGGCCTAGAAGGTGCTGGATTTAGTGCTCCAAAACCACCAAGCATCCTCAATTCTCTTCAGCACATGGTGTGATGATCCAACATAGTCAAAACTGACAGAGGCTTATTCCCCTCCTGAGCCTCGAGGTCCACTGAAGATTGTGTTCCCTGAAGGCCTTATGCAAGCACAGAAAGATGAACTTAATCTTTGCTAACTCAATGGCTTCGGAAACCACAAATCTATTAACTCTGGGTCTGCATATTTGCAGCACAAAACATAAGTCTTCTGCATATTTTTTTTCATAGTGTCACATATGACTTGGGAGTAGTCGAGTTCTTGTGCAAACAGGGGTACATGCAAATACTTAAAACCTTCAGGAAGAAAGACACAGGCCCTGTATAGAACATTTCTGCCAACAGCTCCAGTTAAGGGTAAAAAGAAAAGCTTTGTCTCAGCTGTAATAAAAGGTTCCCCTGGGCAGCAAGAAGAGTAGTTTTGCTCACAGAATATGTGCATCTCAGCTGAATTAGTTAATGTGTGTTGAAAACACTGAAAATTGTGAAGTGGTATATAAATGCTAAGGATTGTTATTTATTATTGTCTTGGTGCACAACAGCGGAAACCAGTGCCATTTACAGACACGAATTAAGAACAACAGGAGGTCTATCAACATGCTGTGGGTCTGGGGATTTTCTTCATTTGTCTCCCTCACTCCTGTCTCACTCAGACAGAAATCTCTTCCATAGGACTCCTACAGTTCTCACCAAGCAGTGCTGGCCTTGGCCCAGTGAAGCCTGTCACACTGGAACAGCTCTGTTGGGAGGGGGTGAGACCTCCACATAGAATAAAATAAAGGCACATACACACTTTAAGATAAAGAAAGAGTTACTTAAAAGAAGTTGAGAACTCAGTGACATACGCAGAACAATAGAGTAATTCATATATATATAAGCAATGTCTTACAAGACTGGTCTCAGCATAAGAGCAGATTTTTAAACACTGACGTCTTTACCTGAATTGTTAAGAAGCAGCTTAGGTAAAAAGATGATTCTCGATCTCCTATATGTGACTTGGGTGAAGGATTGAGAGGGTTTGTCTAGTTTTTAAAGTAACTCATGAGTGCCCTAGTTCAGAGACAGAATTTAGGTTTAAGAGAATCAAAATAGTTTTCTTTAACTTTGATTTTCCAGACTAACTTGTAATGTAACTCTGCAGCTCTGATAATGTGAACATAGTTTTGCTAAGTGCTTATATAGCACATATGAATCTCTCCTCAAGACAATTAAAATAACTACACAGAAACAGTCTTTCTTTGATGTTACAAGCCTGTGTCAGAGCAGGTTATTTTCACTGTAATGTTGCCTCAACTGTAAATTTTGCACATCCACAAAAATTCACAGGATATTGAGAAAAAATGGGGGTTCAGGGTCAAACTTTTACAGACAATTTATTACATAACGCAAGGCTCTGAGAGATGCTCAATCAAATTGTAATGGTTCCTTTTTCTCAATAATGCACTTAGATGTGCATTACAGCTTGCACATTGGAAAAAAAAAACATGGGCATTTAATTCAGCTTGTCAGAGACATGCTGTGCTGGCAGAGAGACTTGCATTCTTATTTTCCTCAAGTTACTGATTGCTTAGCACATGGTTGCCCTACTGTCTACGAAATACAGATATTTCAGCAACTCAAGCTTTAAGGGCTTTATATCAAGGGGCCAATATCAATACCTGATCTGCCATTCAGCACACTGTATGCAGCTGTAAAAGATGAATTTCAGAGGCCCTGAAGTGTTGTTACAGTGACATAGCCTTCTCTAGTTGCAGAGCTGCACTTTTATTTTTTTGATACCATTAAACCTAAAGTTTATTTTAAACAGCAATTCACAGTCCATGCCAGAACAGAAGCGAGCTTTGCTGGTTGTGTCTCAAGGACTAACTACTGCAGAGCAGTTTCTCAGCTATCCCTGCATACAGATTTGCATCCACACCCAGGATTCAGAATTACATAGAATGAAGAGGAGTGGGTTTCAGAGAATCACAGAATATGCTGAGTAGGAAGGGACCACAAGGATCATCAAGTTCAACTCCTGGCCCTGCACAGCACCGTCCCCAAGAGTCACACCATGTGCCTGAGAGCATTGTCCAAACACTTCTTGAACTCTGCCAGGCTTNTGTCTTTCTTATATTGTGGTGCCCAAAACTGCCCCCAGGACTCAAGGGGAGGCCACCCCAGTGCAGGGCAGAGCAGGATAATCCCCTCACTTGCACGGCTAGTGATGCTGTACCTGATGGAAAGGTAATTAGGTGGTCACCTTGTCATAAAAGGAAATCAAATTCAACAAGCAGGACTTTCCTCTCATGAAGCTGCGCTGGCTGTGACCAATGACTGTGTTGTCTTTCAAGTGTTTTTCAATACGTCCCAGAATAATCTTCACTATAACTTTACCAAGCACTGAAGTGAGACTGACAGGCCTGTAGTTTCTGGGGTCCTCTTTCTTGCCCTTCTTGAAAATCAGGAATGTTTGCCAGCTTCCAGACAGCTGGGACTTCTCTGGATTCTCAAGACCACTCAAAAGTCATTAAGAGAGGTTTTATGATAACATCAACAGGTCTTGGAAAATTCTTGGATGAATCCCATCAGGCCCCATAGATTTGTAAGGATCCAGCTGGAGCAGCAGATCCCACACAATTTCATGGTTGACTGGGAGCTGATCATTCTCTCAGTCGTGGTCCTCCAGCTCAGGGCACGCAGACCCCCTTTGTCCGTCATTCCCCCTTCCAAACTAGGTTAAAGCTCTGTCAAGGAGCACCTCTGGATCAATACAACCATGCCTTGCTCTGAATGCTGGCAAAGGAAGAGGTGCATTTAGGAGATGAGCGCATTTCCCCACTGCTCACAGGACAACCCTTATTTCATTTGAAGCAGTCAGTTAGCTCCTTTGTTTGCTCTCAACTCCAGATTCCTCAGTGTGCCAGACAATCCTGTAAAATCACGTTCAAGAGTGGCAATGTACAAAAAAAGTTAACATGAACTGGTCACAAAGTACCTACAAGAGCTTGCAAGATCATGCAAAATGCCCTCTAGAACAGATTCCTGTTGCACTGAGCTAGGGACAGAGATTAGAGTTATCAGCTTTGACACTCAGCAGGAATGTGTCACAAAGGATTAAATCATTATTTCATGAAGTGTCAGCAAACGCAGCTTTCCTGCTGTTCTACCACTAACTTATACATTAATTAGTGAGGTACAAAACAAACACAAAATATCTCCAAGCACGTGCCTGTGGATCGGACACAGCCAGAGCTATTAGCACAGGATTCATTTCCAAGAGGAGTCACCCAAAGCATCACAAAGACATAGCTCTTCAGACTATTAAAATGCAAAGAGTAGAAGTGCTGAAGGGAAATGCACAGAAGTTAATTGCAATGTTTGTCTTAGCATTTTTGATAGATGTTTAATACCACTCCTTCACAACCTCAGCACCTGATTTTCTAAACCAGGTCAAATATGCACCACTGAATAAAAACATCCATCCTTGAGAGAGGGTTGTGGAGCAATGCCAAAAAATCCCACAACAGGAACATGAGGGTTGAGATAAGACATTTTAGAACAAAAAAAAGAACACTGCCTAGCAGATTATGCAGTAAAGCAAGAACTGACTTTGTTATTTCCAGATGAAACTGAAAGTGTTTTCTAGCTACTCAGCAGTTCTGGACATAATCATTTATGAACTCTCACTCCATCAGTGAGTGGAAGAAATTCTGTATGATCTGACTGCAAGCCACAGTAGAGAAGCTCTTGGCAGACCAATAACATTCCACACACAAACCTCTACTTTTTTCCTAAATTATGACCTTAGAAGTGTGTCATTGAACAAAAAAAAAAAAAAATTCACTCCTAATGGCTATCCAAGCAGGATTTCTAGTTTTGGCCATGTCTTGTATTTTTCCCTTGCCTTCTGTCCCAAACTGCTGCCTTCTACTGAGAGACATTGCCTGACACTGCCAAATTGCATCAGTATGCACACTATGGACAGGATGCATTCTTTAAACTAATTTGTCCCAATTTTGCTTTGGGATCCCTTCAGTATAAAATAAGATTAATTGCTAGAACTGGGTCAGGTGGTAATCTCTCCCACAGAGGTTGAATTGTACCTGATCTCAAAGCCACTAGATCAACACCCAATGACACGGCAACTATTTGCCTTCATTATTTAAATACTTTTCACGGCAAGACTCTCAGAACCAGACTTCCCTTTACATGGGAGAGTTGCATGATTAAACCGTTCTGATATGAAGAACTGTAGCACCACGATGTTCCACTCTTCCAGTACCACCCAGACTGCTGACGCACAGGAGACAAGGAAGGCTTCTCATAGTACCAAGGCCCTACTACATATCATTCTATTCAGAAACTTGCACAGACCTGTATAAATTTGGGGACACTTCAGAACAGAGGTCTAGGGTGTCCTCACTCTGACTCAGTGTTTCACCCACAGAATGATTTTCTTAGGTTGAAATAGATGCCACCCACGTCCTGTTCTACCAGCTGAAGCCACCCAATACTGTGAAAATGTCTGCCCACAGCCCTAAACATGAGTGGGTGGCAGCAGCTACCACTGCTGTGTCAAAGACATGGATATTATGAACCTTAGAGCAACCAATCACCCCCACTCAACGGTATGCAAATTGTACTTTTGACACCAGCATGCTCATAACAAAATGCATTAACAACCTTCTAATTAAATGCTTTAAATTAGGTTAAAAATCAGACTGTCTGACAGTTGAAACACAATGCATTATTAAGATTGTTGTAACTTTCTTAGCATCAAGTGTTTATTAAAAGCTCAAAAGTCAAATATGTTGGGGAGCAGAGAATCTATCTTCTTCAAACAGAAAAATTCCTATACAACCACACAGGCATTGAAATAGTGCTTTGAAAGAACTGCAGAAAGTTTATCTAATGCAGAAGTACATGATTCAGAGACCTGTCAGTTTGGCTGAAGTACTAAGGCACAGATTCATCCACTCAGTCCAGGACAATTGCTATTTACAGTAAAATAGAATGCAACAGAATGGTAGAAATGAAAGCAAACAGTGGAGTTCTCTTAATGAAACACCAAAATCCATAGCTGCATCTGTCAATTGGAACATCAGCTGCTGCTGAAAGACTTATTTTGAATGTCTCATAAACTACCTTCTGGTTCCATTAGGCAAAAAAAAAAAAAGAAAAAAGAAGGAAAAAAAGAAAAAAGAAAAAAAAAAGCCAACCTCCATATTTTTGTTAGTCAGACAGTAAGAGAGGTTTGTGCTAACAGAAGGCATAAACCTTCACTGGATATAAAATCCATAGTTAAGATAGGGAACCTATGAAATATGATTGTAAGTTCCAATAAAGCTACAGATCAGCTCCCGAACTCACATCACACTACATGTCATGAGGACAAGACTTGGACCAATAACTTGAGATATGCAGCTAGAAGTCATTTTTCAGCTCTCTCACCCTTGCTCCCACGCACACTCACTGCTCTTTTCCCAATAAAGGACACTCTGTGAATTGAACCTCCAAAGCTGCTTTCTGCTTAGCTCCCACCATAGGTCCCCTGCTTTTCCAAGGGAAAAAACCAGGGCAAATACTCCCCTTTGCTTCCCCAGAACTCCACCTACTCTACTGCTTGTTTCATACCCTAACGACAGGCAAATTAAAGACAGTCTAAATGTAATACAGTATGTTGTACACATCAAGGGACTGTCACTCTCAAGGAATTTTCTCCTTGTTCAGAGGATAGCAGGCCAAGGTACCAATGGGCAGAATTAATGGTTTTCTTTTAGGACATGCAACTTAACCCATCCCAGCTGTTCCTAAGGGAAAACTCATCTCAGGAGATATGTCACCCTATATAATGCATTCAACTCTTCAGCCTCTCTTTTCACAGCAAATGAGCTACAGCTCCTGCTTCTCAAGTGAGC
The DNA here is from genome assembly GCA_013397755.1 of Cnemophilus loriae. Lineage (NCBI taxonomy): Eukaryota > Metazoa > Chordata > Aves > Passeriformes > Corvidae > Cnemophilus > Cnemophilus loriae. The sequence continues at coordinate 814,694 of VZTF01004203.1, forward strand.
TTCATACACCAGCATCACCCAGACAAAGGTGATGGACTCAATGGAAGGTCCTTTTTCTTAGACTCAGACAGACCTGACAGATCTATTCCAGAGCCTCTATCTGCAGCTGCCACCACAGGGTTTCACACAGATACGCTTGGAAGTGCAATTTGCCATGTCAGTCACTGTTCACAGTGTCATGCTGAAGCAGCCCTTGCAACTCAAGACCCCTTGACTGGAGATGAAAGCCAGTCTTGGCCTTAACCACATCTCTTCCTGGCACTTTCTCACCTAACCAATCCTGCAGAGGACAAACATGGTCTGACCTGAACAGAAGAAGATTCCAGAGGTGTGCCTGGGAAAACCCTCTTTGCAGCAAAAGGACTGGGACACGCACCTAAACGTGCACCTAAATGCAAAAGTGCACATGTCAAGGCCTATGAAGAGGTGCAGAAGTTTCAGCTGTGCAGGAGACAAAGCAGGAACCTGGCTTTTGTCAAATAAAAATTAAGACAGACAATCCCAACTGTCCAAAAAAATTGACCAGCTTGGAGATTCTCTTCGAGATGTCCAGGCAGGACTTTTACTCTCTGAGTTTCTTCTAGACTGGACATTGTCTGTGAGCTACTCTGGGTCCCCAAGAACACATCCAACCTGCAGATTATCAAAGCTATAATAAAACATGTCCTCCAGACTTCGTGAGTAATGTTGGAGTCATCTTTAATTTAGCTTCACCTATAAAAGTAGCCGGCTGCTTAAAAGAAAGTTGAACAACTGGTTTCTGACTAGAATTGCCCCGAATATTTTAGCATTCATGCAAAATCACAAAAAAAACCCCCAAAAAAACAGGAAAAGTCAAAACTTCAACAACTCCTGTATCCTGGTTACCATCCTCCACTATAATTATAAAATTGCCCTTAAAACATAATTGCATAATTGAGCTTGGCAAGTATTCACCCAAATCTTTTACACATATTTCCACAGACTGAAGGAACAGGCAGTGGGCAGTCTGACAAGCCTGCCATGAGAATTTGTGCCCTTAGGACATGTTCCTAGCTATTACACTAAATACTTTGCATCACAGACTAATGTTTCAAAACAGTAGTTGAGCAAGTGAAGTAGCAGCATCTTAAAACAAATTGAGACAAAGATTTTCAATCTATTTGCACTGAGGACACATATACGGACCAGCAATCCCTTTGAACAAAGAGACAGAGGAGGCTACCAAACCTTTTTAACTAATTCCCAGTGAGATGAAATTGGTTGATTTCTGACAGGTAGAACCTGAAGCTACCAATGTTTTGCAGGCTTACTTTACCAGTTTAGTACACTGTCCCCTAATCAAAAAAAATGAAACCACCACAGCCTCAAATGCAAATACAGAAACATGTGGTCTGCGGGGAGAGGAGACACAAGCGAAGCCAGAAATGAAATCTGTGATACAGTAAGGTTGTTTTTAACAGCTGTGCATTATGCATTCAGCAGCACTGGGAATGCCAGCAGGGAGCCTTTATTAACATAGGCCTCAGAGTACAGTGTGCTCCTATCATGATTGGCTTCTCTTGAGAGAAGGCGCACACACACAAAAGACTTAACCCTAGAGAGATCACTCCAATCCTGTTGCTATTTCATCAGCTCGACACTACAACAGGAACCAGAGAATTTCCATGATGTATCCTAGACAAACAGGTAACACTTCAAACAATGCCTGAAATTTAATCTACAATAGATTTTATCAGCAAGTTATGGCAGGTAGGGAAGGGGAGAAAAAAAATGCCACACAAACCCACACAAGAATCACACTGCCAATGCTGTTCTGCTACACAGACCTCAGGCACAGGGAGGGACTGGAAAATTCTTTCCTTGTAGAAGCTGCTGATAAAAGCAAGCTACTGTGAGGACACCTGTGTTGTCAGCACAGCAATCTGCACCTCCACAGCACATATTTTAGGAGTCCATCAGTCCAAGAAACAGCTGGAAGCCTTGCTACAGATGCAGGGGCTCAGCAGGGTAGCTCACTCCATTTGGGAAGCTGGTATTGGCAGCAGAAATCATTTGCTAATGCCAGCCCTGCTTCCACTCTGAGACTTGCTTCTATCACAAACGCTAGCACACCCAGCGCAGCACCAGGCAGACACCAGAGAATTAGGAAATGATCTCAGAATAGGCTCACCACCTCTCCTGTATCAGGTGCTGAGACAAGCTCTCTAGAGGTCTTGTCAACAGCTCCAAGTTGCAGCTTTGAGCAGATGCTCCAGGTATGGCCTGCCCTGCTGGGCACTTCCCTCAGAAGCAACCACTGAAGTGACAAAAAGATACACTAGAGGCCTTAAAAACTCGAAAGGCCACTTTAGCACCGATTTAAACTAGTCCTCTCCCTAAAGTGATTTCTCAGGAAGGAGAGTGGCAAGAAATGTCCTAAGCATCTGTCTTCTCGCTCTGCTGAGAAGTCTCATAGTAGGAAACAGAAACAAGACACCAACCCAAAGAGCCTGAAAACTGTTCTAGATGACTGAATCCTGATGTGTACCTGGAGTGGAGAATACAGCTCTATATAGTCTGTACTTATTCGTATCTCTTTGTTCCTTTCTCTTGTTACTATATAAAATTCTAGAGTCAGTATTCCTAATAACATGAGCTGGTTTGAGGCAGCAATAGCACTAGAAATTTCAAGGGGTTATTTTACATGCAATATTCTAGTTCCCAAGAGCATAATATATGGGTTTTTTAAGCCTACCACATCCGTGCATTAAAGCACTTTTTACTTAGATGCTGCACAGAAAGAGACAGGTAGTGTTTATTAAAGAATTTCCCGAAAGTACTTGTACTGCAAGAACAATAGTCTCTAGGTCAGGTACCCTTAAAAGGTTTTTAATATGACTGCTATGCAGCTCTCATCACAACAGCAGCAAGTGCTTTAAAAATCAAAATATCATTGACTGTAATATCATCATTTGATAAAAATACTCCTTTATCACTCTTTGAGCACAAAACCCCACAAAACTGAGTCATCAGGGGAATAAGTAATTAACTCCTTTCATGACTAGCAGGCAGAGACTTGGTCTCAGCCTCTCTTAGCCAGCCCTCTGCACAGCACACAAGACTGTCTTCTCTCCACTCTTTTTCTTGGTTCCTACAGCCCTTCCATCCTCTGAAGCTCAATTATACCTGAGTCAAAGAGACAAGTATTTATCAGGCATAGCTCAGTGTGAGTATAGGAAGTTACCCAGCAAAGGCGCCAAAATACACCTGTTGTTTTGGTGTAGGGTGTTGGCAGGACCATATGGTCTTGGTGAGTGTGAAAGGGACTGTGAATGTCCAGGAACTACCCACATTCAGAAAACACTCACTTCCCCCACCAAAGAGCTAAGTCATTTGCAGTCCTGTTCTAATGCTTGGGGCATGAGATTCTGGACAAACGCACAAGTAGTATCTCTCCCTAACCTTCTCACAGTCCAACTCTCCCAGAGTTCAGTTGCTTATAGCCACGGCAAGACAACAGAGATGAAAAAGAGTTAATACAAATTAAAAGCAAAGTCTGACCTAGAGGGCAAGCCATGCAGAGTACAAACATCCGAGAATCTGCACAAGGTCTCCTCACCTATCATTCATCCACCAATTACACACCAATGTAATTAAATCAGGAAAGCTATGTTTAATTTTCCTATCATCACCCGACGAGATAAGAGCAGTACGTATGGGAGAGATCAGGCACAGGGGAAAGAGCTATTTATTAATAAGTTAAATCCTTTTAGATTTAAGAGCCTCTCTCGCTAAGAAGGATCTGATCTACGAACACAGCTTCTGGGTCTAATGCAGACAAATCAGACATCCCATCTCCATTTCTGTCCTGGGCTCAGTCCTCAGGTCTCTTCTTTTATTCAGAAACAAGATTTACTGAAAATTACCAGGTACAACTGAGACAGAAATATAGCTTTTGTTGAAAGCAAAGGTTTAGCTATACATTTAAAACTGAAGAACGCTCATCTCCCAGTCATTATATTAACAAAGACAGCCACACTAATTTACATTATTTCTAAACAGCCTAAGGCTCCCTGGTTCATGAACAGCAAGGCATTAGGGTGCATTTGCAGAAATACAAGGCATGCTCCAGTTCATTCTTCTGTCTTTCTTCCATTGCCTTCTCCCACATGAGGCAGGAAGAAATTCTGTGGGCCCTGTACCCTGTAAAGACTACTAATGCTTAAACAGGATCATACAAAGCTTTCTCTGCTTGCTAGCCACACTGCAGCTATAGCTGTTTTCTCTCCACTCTTCTTTGCTCCATCCCATCCAGCCGTGCTTCTTCAGCCAGTTATTTAAAGCTCTGACTGAAAAATGTATCAGATCATAATAGTGGATGAATTCCACCAGATCAGGTTTTCAAGAACAAAAATAATACAGGCTTTGATGCAACTGTGGCTTCACCACATCTTTTTTGTGGTTGTTTAACTGGGAAGAGAAAAATATTTATAACTGCAACTATAAATATACATGCTACTGACTTTTCAACTTGTTGTCCTTGTTCTCAGGCTAAATTTAGTCTGCTATATCCTGTCCAGCCCTTGGTGAAAAAGCAATACACACATATAATTGTGCAAATCCCATACAGCAGGCAATTACACTTATCCAGGTACCTTACAAGATAACCAGCAGGACAGGTAGATTCTCATTACAGAGTGTAGGTGTGTTCATGGCTATAGAGGAAGTGGTCTATTACAGTGACCACCCTTCAATACAGAAAATAATAATTATTGCAATAGGAGAGCTCTGTGTTTCTGGATGAGAGAAGTGATGTAGGTTATTCAGAGTGTATGTGTAGACCATACACTTGGTTTGTGCCAAGTATGCTTTAAGGGTGTACATGCACCTCTGAGCTACAAAGACCCATTCACTGGCCACAGCAGCTGTTTACGCAAAAATGTTTGAGAGAATGTTTAAGACGATGATTCAAACTTGGATGACTGATTTCAAGGTCTAATCTGCATGTTAAAGAGCATCCTTTTGTATCCTGAAGGCTCTTATTTGTCTGAGTGATTTCTTAGTTAATTCAAGGTAAATATTTATCAGAAACTGACTACCTGGAGAATCAGAGCTGTTAGTCATTCTACTGTTACTCTTCAGAAGCCTTAGTCATGCCAAAGCCCAGATGATTTCCGTAAGGGCCAACACATGCTTCACCCTAGTTTAAAGATCCCTGCCCGCGATTCAAAGTTTCACGCAGATGAGGACTCCCCCGCCACAATCTGACTTGCTCCACTCGCTGCGAGTTTTGCAACCTAAGCAAGAAAGGCAGTTCAGGAGATGCTCCTGTAAAAGCATCCGGCGGTCTAATAACCAAAATAAGCGGTCCACAAAAAACCCAAAGTGTTTCCTATGCCTCGATAGCCGGGGGGAAAAACAATAAAGGGTCGGGCTCGCCTAGCCTGCAGTCCTGCTGGCTTGGCGTGTTTCTCGGGCACCGGTCAGCTCTGCGACTCAGCCTTTCCTCTGTGCTTATAAATACATCGCTGCAAAAGGCTAGTTGGACAGAACAGGAAAAATTAGTTGCCTGGAGGTGAGAGCCGCCCTGCGACCGGGGACGCCCCCAGCCCGGCGTGCCCGCGGTGCGAGGAAAGGGTCCGCTGGTGCCGCACCGCCGGGAGCCCAGCCCGAGGGTCCCCGGCCGGCATCGCCCCCGCCCCGCCCCGCACGGTCCCTACCCTACCCAGCATGGAGAAGATGAAGTCCTTCGCCGTGTGGATCTCCAGGGCTCGCTGGTCGTCGTACTCCCTCTGATCGTGCTTGGTGAATTCCTGGATGAGTTTATTTAATTCCTCCACCCTGGCTCCCGATCGGAAATCCAGCTCCGGGAAGGGAGGCTTGCTGGTGGTGCCGGCGGACCCTGCCTTGCTGGCGAGAGGCGCCGCCATCTTCATGAAAAA